>JAQQZT010000001.1:3502135-3522576 GCA_030068275.1 Clarias platycephalus
GGGCCAACATTTCTAAAGAATGCTTTCAGCACCTTGTTGAATCAATGCCACGTAGAATTAAGGCAGTTCTGAAGACGAAAGAGGGTCAAACACCGTATTAGTATGGTGTTCCTAATAATCCTTTAGGTGAGTGTATATATAGGTGTGTATGAGTGTGTATGAGTGTGTATAAGTGTGTATAAGTGTATGTGAGTGTGTATGAGTGTGTATAAGTGTATGTGAGTGTGTATGATCGAGTGTGTAACGCGCTCCTCACACTGAAGCATGGTGCTGTAAGCATGTGGCTCTTTCATCCTCTCCACACCAGACTGTTCATCTTCTCCTCTCGACAGATTGATGACAGATGGTAGATTTAATGTCACACTTTTCCAGACCTTTGACCCCCTTTGATGGCTCTCCGGTCTTCATGATGATGCGTGTTTAGGTATGTTGCTAACATGAACATGCACTCTGCCTGTAGAATTTATGTTAATTACCTTTTAGAAAAGACAGCACCACCTCCTTGATTTCAATACATTTTTCAACAAGCTTTCGTATATTCCCTTATCAGAATAAATGTTTACGGCTGAGCTGCGAGCCATGGATGCAGCGCTGTCTTCACTTCTTCATCAGAAGTGAATTCTCATCCTCGTAGTTCTGCTTTCAGGAGACCAAACAGGTGAAAGTCTGAGGGCTCCAGCTCTTCAATAAGCGTCTCACTGTAACCAGCACTGTTGATTGTTGAACCTTTTTCCTGATCGTGTTCCAATACTTCTGGCCCTCAAGAATCCCAGAAAACAGTAAGCGTTGATGAATTCTCCAGCTGATGGTCGACTTTTGAACTTTTTCTCAGTCTGTGATGGAGGATGTTTCCGTTCCAGACTCAGACTCGTAGTGATGAATCCGTGTCTCATTAAACGGAAACCAGAAGGTTTAATATAAACCAGAGTGCGGATAATTTCTGACTGACAGGTCACAGGTCGACTCATTATCTCTGCAGCAGAAATGCGATGTATGGAAGCTCACTCGCTATTCAGTATTTATGGAAAACGTTCCTGCGTGTAGATTCCTGACATGTCCAGGCTTTAAGACTACACACAACGCGGACCGGGCCGAGGGTCACTGCGGCGCGGCTCACACACCAAACACCTGACGGAAATAATCTACGCTCACCCTGTGACCCAGCTTTCCACTGAGACACACACACACATACACACACACTGGTTAATTTTATATATAGCACATATATGTCTACTCTATATGCCGGGTATTCGAGTCAGCTGACTGATGCTGCGATTAAATCCAGAGTTGTTAATCCAGGAGGTCGAATGGAAAAAAAGTGCATCCTTTATAACGGAACATAACGGGTGGTTGTGTATGTGCATGTGATCAGATGTACAGCTGTAGCTTTCAATAATAAAGAAACATGCTTCTCGGCTGAGCGACTCCATTTGGTGCGAGAGGAACCCTGTGTCTGTGTTCCTCAAAAACTATCCTTAGGCATCTGTCTCTCACTCTCTCATTCGCTATAATGGTAACCATGTACACGATCAGGGGACGACTATGTAAGAGGACCAGGGATACACCTTCCACTGCAGCACTCGATACATAAGCACTCGATCACACACTACTGGCAATTCGGAAACACCAGTTATCCTAATCTGCATGTCTGTGGACTGTAACGCTGAGCTGAGTTACCCGGAGGAAACCCACCAAGTCCGGGGAGAGAACATGCAAACTCCTTACACACAGAACCCAAGGTGGAAATCGAACCCAGACCCTGGAGGTGCAAGGCCACAGTGCTCACCACCCTTCCGACCCTCCTTAAACGTTTATTTACTTATTTGTTTTTTATTTTCTTACAGGATTGGAAATAAAAGCTGTGTTTCCACTTGTTAGTGAGACTCGTCAGAAAAACGGGCTTCAGTTTGTTAGGGAGCAGAAAGATCGGGCTGGAAAAAGGTCATGTGACCTGATGAGTCCAGATTGATCCTATTCCAGAGGGTAAGATGGGAAGCGCATGAAGTGATGCACCATCATGCATAGTGTCCACTGTACAGCCTCTGGAGACAGTGTTATGATCTGGGGTTGATCAGGTGATCAGGTCGAGACTCAGCAACGTTATGGGGCAATAAAATGAAGTCAGCTGACGACCTGAATGTACTGAATCACCAGGTTATCACATCTATGGAGGTTTACTTCACTGATGGAACGGCCCCTTATGCAAGCCATGACGTTTTGGATATTAGATTACTTTTTATATTAAATTATCAAAATAAAAGACTTATGTTTTTCTTTTTTTAAATTATTAATTAATTAATTAATTAATTAATTAATTAATTGAGTTTGTTTATTTATATTTATTTTGACTGTTCTTTTCTCCTACTGTACTTGGGTTGACGTTTTTGGCACTAAACCACTTGGCGCTTGAGAGGAGAACAAAAACCTGCCACGCGTCTGTTTTCACTCAAGCGTGAAGTCTAGACACGTTTAAATGCACATTTTATAGTTAGTCGATAACTTGTCACTATAAATAGTCGATGTCACTTTGTTCCAATGATACTTTATATTTATGTAAATATCCAGAGTGTCCACACAGTCTCCAGTAAGGGGCGAACTCGACATAATTAACTAAACTTAACATGATACAGTAGCATAACACCTGCTGCTTTAACCCTGAGACTCATCATGAATGGGATGTGTTCCAACCCCTCTACTCTAATGAGTGTTTACTAAGAAGCAGGAATCACATCAAATCTGTTTAACTTGCATTTTGCAAAATTTTTTTTTTACATGTTTAAGAAAAAAAAACTATATCAAATTCATTATGGATACAATCTCTACTTGTGATCTTTAATGGTAAATCAGTTCACTGGAACAATTCTGATGAAATTTGTTTAAAGGAAGACTGACACGTCCTTAACTCCAACACATTACAGTCTGACACTGTGTCACGTTCGGAAATGTGTGAAACGCCTCAGGAGGAGACTGTCTGTTTATTTTAGTCTGATAAAACCTTTTATACCACTTTATCCTGTATTCAGGGTCGCTGGGGTCCTGGAGCCCATCATAGGAGACTTAGGACACGAGGCAGGGTACACACACTCACACACTCATTTAAACACTACGGGCAAAATATCTCCAAAAACGGGCAAAATATCTCCAAAAACCTAACCTACATCTCTTTGGACTGTGCGAGAAAAAACCGGAGCACCTGGAGGAAACCCACCAAGCACGAGGAGAACATGCAAGCTCCATACACACAGACCCTGATGCAGGATTCCAACTTTTTTTTTTTTTTTTTTTAAGTAGCTATATATCTGAAAATGTATTTCATACACCTTCTGCCAAAGCATGGTATCGGTGCTAAAAAAGTGTCTCATCCAGGTCAAAAAGTGAATTTTCAGATAGGATCATATGACACCATTTTTCACAATACTTAATGCTTCTTATGTCCCAATCAATGCTTCATTTTTGGTAAATATGCATACACACATATTTTCATCAGATAAAAAGACACACATTTTATGTCTGTATTGTCTGTGTTATTATTGTTATTATTATTATTTGAATCTTTCAACGATCTTAACTGTCATTAAGATGAAAGTGGACCAGTTTAGATTTCACATGAAAAGTGACTTGAAAAACTTGAAAAAGTGTTGTTGTTGGTCTTTCGGCTGCTCCCAACAAGGGGTCGCCACAGCGGAATATCCAGTCCGCACTACAACTGGCTGGAATCGAACCCGGGCCTTCCGCATGGCAGGCGAAACACCTACCACTGAGCCACCAGTGCCCATCAAAAAAAAACTTGAAAAAGTGTATTAGTCTAAAATGTAAAATTGTTAAGATATCGTGATAGGAATTTCACACGGTTACGGACACTAGATTTTATTATAATTTTTTTTGCTGATTGAAAAACTTTTTAAACAAAAACCATCTATCATGCACAGCACTGAGGTAGCGCTGGAATTTTAACTGTATACGTGTTAACGACAATTATCGGGCGGATTACAAAAATAAAATTTAATGAATAAATTATAGTTTTAAAACTATGCTTCATAATCACACAACTGCTGTCTATTATTGTTTGGACAAAATCCTTAATTTTGAGAGTTTACTGTTTTTAGTGATTTTTTGGGGAAAAAATTCATAATTTTTCACGTAATGCTCAAATTTAAGCAACAATTTTTTGCTTCAAGAAGCAATTGATAATTAATTGATTATTGTTTGAAGTCAGACAGTATAACGCTGACAAATGGCCGGTTTTGGGGCCACATATAAAATCATCTCTCCAAAAGTTATAAACTTGACATTTTGCATAAACTTCAGAAGTACTGCAGCTTCTTTGGCCTCACACACACATTTTGAGTATTATATCTATAACATAAAAAAAATTATAATAAATAAAATCAGCACTCAGTAATACTGTGTTTCTGCTCTGACTCTGAACTGAATTTGTACTATGAAGTCATTATTATTATTATAATAAAGATTATTGTAATTATATATATATATTTATATATACACGTTATTATTATAAGGTAATAGGGATAGGGAATATGATGATCACACACACACACACACTCCCACTCTCACCCATGAGGGCAGCTCCTCGGTGATGTCCGCGCGCGCGGCTCTGCTCCTCTCCTCCTCCTCCTGCTCTTCCTCCTGGTTCCTCTTCCTCCTCTGCTGCTGCTGCTGCTGCTGCTGGAGAAACGCCAGCGCTCGGCTCAGCCTGGAGCTCTTACACAGCGCGTTCCTCCTCCAGAAGAAGAAGACGGCGAGTCCGATCAGTAACCAGCTGACGCTGAACTCGAAGTACCCGAGCGCGTACACGGGGAAGACCAGCACGAAGGCTCGCGCGAAGCGCGTCCAGGTCCGAGCCGTGCGCGCGGCGGAGGGGCAGCAGCTGCAGGAGGAGGAGGAGGAGGAGGAGGATGAGGTCTGTGTGTCCTGTGCGCTGGACTCTGTGTGTGCAGAGTGATGATGATGATGATGATGATGATGATGAGTGGAGCTGCTGCTCTCCTGCGCTCCTGGAGCTCCGTGCGCACTCATGCCTCTCCTGCTCCCCTCTCTCTCTCTCACACACACACACACACACACACACACACACACACACACACACACACACACACACACTCTCTCTCTATCCCTCTGTGTTACTCTGTAACCCCCAGATCATGTCAGGTCGTCCATATTCTCCCCGTCTAGTCCTGTGTTACAGCATGGACACTGCGGCGCACACGAGCCTGCGCACCCTCTGTGGGTGTGTGTGTGTGTGTGTGTTTCCTGCGATATGACAGCAGCTGCTGTGACACACACATACATACAGAGAGAGAGAGAGAGAGAGAGAGAGAGAGAGAGAGACGGTGTGCAGGCTCCCCCTGGTGTTCACTTTTCCACTAAGACATAAATAGACATAAATAGACCTAAAGCCTACACTTGTGTACAGAAGAGACAACATGAAGTGCAAATGTGCAAACTAGAGACCAACATGTTCTCCCTAAGTTAACTAGTTTTTGTTAATTTATGTTGTAAATGTGTGTTGTATGTATCACCTTGGTCCTGCAGGAACGTTGTTTTGTTTCACTGTGTACTGAACTGTATACGGTTGAAGTGACAATAAAGCCGACTTGACTTGACTTGACATTTGTGAATTTCAATTTTCAAACCAGTACGAGTTCTGGATCTTTGGCAGATTGTCAGGATTTATTACGGTGCATTATTGCAATATGGGAGAAATGTCAAGGTGATTTATAGGTTCATTCATTCACATTCACAAGTTCACATTTGTTTATGGGTTTGTTCGTTTATTTGTCAATTGCTTGTGTTTATTAATCGGTGGTAATTTGTGCATTTGTTTATCACCAATGTTTGTTTGTTTGTTTTATTATTTGTTATTCATTTGTTTATTTGTCTATTGCTTGTAGTAATGATTAATTAATTTGATTGTGTTTTTGTTTATTTATCACTGGTAATTATTTATTTGTCTATTGCTGATATGTATTTATCTATTTATGTCTAGTTATTAATTAATTTATTTCATCTTTCTTTGGAACAGCCACAAAACCTTTTTATTTATTATTATTATTACTACTATTATTATTTTTATTTTTTTTTTACAAAACAGACCTAAAGAGACTTAACAGTATCTGATACTAAATAACAATTGGAAGTAAATGTAAAAATTGTATTTAAAAATTTTAAATTAGCTTAAATTCTGTTGGTAAAAAATGTAAAAAATATACACATTCTTAGCAACTTAAATAATTATTAATAAACCCACAAATAGGCTAATAAGGTAAACAGTGTAAAAAAAAAAAAACAGTGCAGTAAATGAGCACAAGCAGTTTGTAAGTAATGAAATTTAGTGAAAGTATAAAAATAAAAAATACAAATAAAAAGCTGTTTTAAATATTTAAAACAGTTTTATAAATTAAGAAAAAACTTTACCGAGCCATGTATTTAAATAACACAGGAACATAAACAAACTGATTTTCTGGTTATATGTATATAAGTATAATGTTGTTAGAAACTGAAACAAATTTAACCAAAACAAGCAAACAACCAAACAAAACAAAATAATGCATAAACAAACAAAACAAAACAATGAATGAATGCATAAACAAATAAAACAAAAACAATTCAAACAACACAAACAATATAAACAAAGAAATAAATGACCACGTTAGAAATTCTAATAATCAATCAATAAAAAAAAAATATATAAAAAAAAGGATTGTGAACTTAATCACACCTGAATTTAACACACACACACACACACACACACACACACACACACACACACACACACACACACACACACTATTTCTTACAAAATAATTTAAATGTAATTTCCAGGTATAACAAGTATAACATGGTTTTAATCTAAAAAGAGTATAATGTACGTGTGGTGATAAATAACACGTTAAACAGTAATAAACTCATGATTATTTCTCTGCGATCAGCTCGTCAGGTCTGGGTGTCCGCGCGAGCTCTCAGTGCTCCGCTGCTTTTCCTGTTGCTATGACGCAGTTACTATGGAGTTTTCCCCAGCGCGCATGCGCAGCAGCGTTGCTGCGGGGTGTCATGGCGGCCGGCGGAGTCAACACAGACCTGAGTGAGTAACAGAACAGGAGAGAGAGAGAGAGAGAGAGAGATGAAATCCGGCAAGGTGAGGCTTCACAACTACACAATAATAATAATAATAATAATAATAATAATCCGTTATTCAGTTAATAAATCAGCAGTACAAAGATGTGAGTTAGTGGGAGGAGTTTATATAAGTGTGTAAATAGTCATGATGATGTGTGTGTGTGTCTCTGTGCTCTTCTTCTTCTTCTCCTCCTCTATACTGTAAGAAAATCACCAGGGAGGACACATGGAGACCTGAGGACCTGATGAAGCACATACGGGTAAGTCCCTGCAGTGCATTCTGGGAGTCCGTGTCCGTCACTCACTCTGAAGTGTCTACTACTTCTACCTGACAGAGGGAAGAGGAGGATGAGGAGGAGCGCAGGAGGAGGAGAGAGAGATCACACCGAGACCCGGAGAGAGAGAGGACGAGGAGACACCGAGAGGAGAGCGGCAGGAGAGGAGGAGGAGGAGGAGGAGGAACGAGGGAGGAGCGGGAGAAGGAGAGCAGGAGAGAGAAAGGAAGAACTGGAGATGGACTGAGAGAGAAGGACAGGGAAAGAGAGAGGGAAAAGAGGACAAGAGAGAAGGATAGAGACAGAGAATGGGAAAAGAGGGACAGGGACAAAGAGAAAGAAAAAGAGAAAGAAAGAAGTGGAGATGGTTTGAGAGACAGGGAAAGAGAGAGGGAGAAAGATTTAGAGAGGGAAAAGAGGAAGAAAGAGAAGGACAGAGACATGATCAAAGAGAGGGAAGGAGAAAGGGACAGAGAAAGAGAAAACAGGGATAGGAAAGTAGATGTAGTAAGGGAAAAGAGGGACAGAGAAAAAGACAGAGAGAGAGAAAAGAGGGACAGGGAAAAGGACAGAGAGAGACCGAGAGAGAAAGAGAGAGATAAAGAAAAGGAGGCCAGGAGAGACAGAGGGGGTGAGCGGGACAGAGAGAAAGACAGAGAGAGTGAGAGGACGAGGAGGAGGACGGCAGAGCGAGAAAACGAAAGAAGACAAGAGAAGAACGTTGGTCTGGATAGCGGTGACTGGTCCAGGGAGAGAGAGAAGGACAGGAAAGAGACGCAGAGAGAGAGTGAGCGCGGACACGGAGGTGAAGAACGGAGAGAGCGAGAGAAACGAGAGAAACACCGCCACAGAGATCAAACAGACCGAGGTGAGGCTGAGACTGACACACACACACACTCTCTCTGGCCACGCCTCCTTCACTTAGACTGACACCCACTGAGGCCACGCCCCCTTTAAAGTCTTTCTTTTGTGTTTCAGAGGAAAAAAGCGATCTCAGGAGACGAGAGAAAGGACATCATGTGAGATCATCTTCATCACCATCATGATGAAATCTACATTCAGGTCGAGGTCTTAGAATGTGTGTGTGTGTGTGTGTGTGTGTGTGTTTTGGTTTTAGGACGATGGAGAGACAGAGCGGAGACACAGACACCAAGCGAGGGAGAGAGAGGAGATGGATCCGAGACACAACAATCCGGAGACACAGAGACACAGACATCAGGAGAGCAAACCCGAGGTATAGAAACACACACACACACACACACACACACACACACACACACACACACACACACACACACACACACACACACACACAGCTGAGGTTTCTGTAGAATAGAGTGTGTTCGTGTTCATGCAGGCTGGAGACGGTGGGACTGAGGACACCCTCGAGGTAGCGGAGGATGATGGGAACGGCGAGTACGAGGACGACTTCGAGGTGAGAGTTTACATCACTGTGTGTGTTACAGAGGACGGGTTACACACCATGGGTCACATCATCACATCTGTGTGTGTGTGTGTGTGTGTGTGTGTGTGTGTGTGTGTGTGTGTCATTGCTTTCATACGGATGGAAAAGAAAATGGTGAGTTATTTTGGTAAAGACATCAGTCCATCCAGTTATCCCTCTGCCGATTCTTCTATCCTTCCATCCATCTACTCATGAATATCTCTATTCATCCATCCATCTGTATATACAGTACATTCACTCATCCATCTGTAGACTCACCCGCACATCCACCCATCCTGCTGTCCCTCCACAGAGTTATAAATCTATTTCCTCATCCATCCATCTTTCTATCCATCCATCCATTACTCTTCCATCCATCCATCCATCCATCCATCCATCCATCAGTTCACTTATCCACTCATCTATATTTATATACATTCACTCCTTCCATTCACTTACCCATCCATCCATCTATCCGTCCACTCACTCGCACATTCATCCATCCATCCATCCTTACGTCCCTCCACTCATTTATACATTGATTTGCTCATCCACCCATCCATCCAACATCCACACCCACCCATTCTCCCATCTATTCACTGTTTCATATATAAACCACCACACCATCCATCTTCATCCATCCATTTGTTTCTCCATCCAACCATATATGCATTTACTCATTCATCTTTCCACTCATTCCTCCATCCATCGATCTACTCATCTACCCAACTATATGTACATTCACCTCATCCATCCACCCACCCATTTGTCTTTGTTCATCCATATATACATTAACTAGTCCATCCATCATTCCATCCATCCACTCATTGATATATTTATTTACTCATCCAATCATCCACCTACTCAATCATCTTACTATCCTTCCATTTTTTTTTATATATTCACCCATTCATCTGTTCACCCACCTGTACATCCATCCACTTGTGTTTATCCATATATCCATTTAGTCTTACAGTACATTCATCCATCCATCCATCCATCCATCCATCCATCCATCTATCCTACCCAGATATCTCTATATCCGTCCACTCTTTTGTCTCTCCACCCACACATCCAACGATCCAATCACCATCCATCCATTCATCCATCTATCCATCCAGTTGTCTATCCAGATATCCATCTGTCTATTATTCTACCATTCATTCTTCCATCTGTTCATCCATATATCCATCAACATATCCAACTATCCGTCCACTCACCTGTCTATCCATCATCCACTCATCTATTCATCCACATATCTGACACATGTCTGTGTATTCATCTAACATACATCAATCCATCCATTCATCTATTCATCTAATCATTCACCCCTCCAACTATCCACCATCTACCAACCAACATCCACTCACTCATCCATGACTTTCTCTTCCTCGCTGTCCTCCACACTTGAGGAACTTCTAAACTACTGACTCAGACGTTCCTCTGACTTCTCTCTCTCTCTCTCTCTCTCTCTCTCTCTCTCTCTCTCTCTCTCTCTCTTGTGTTAGCTCCCAGCCCTGGAACCCCTTACCCCTGTAGGTGTAGAGTTTCAGACTTTGGTGTGTGTGTTATCACTATAGATAATCTGTTTCTCCTCAGGACTACGAGGAAGACTTTGAGGAGTTCGAAGAAGACGAAGATGAGAAAGAAGAAGAGGAGGAGGAGTTGAGGGAAGCGGAGAGAGAGATGAGTCCACGCAGCAGACGGGAGCTGGAGGCGATCCAGAGAGCGATGGAGAAGGAGAACGAGCTGGTCAGTGCGGCACGCTCCACCTCCTCCACCACCCGGGAGTCTCAGAGCTCCAACAGAGGTAACGCTAGAGTCTCGAGCATCTGTGAGAAATGACCAAGCATGAGTCCACACCTTTACCCTGAGTGTGTGTGTGTGTGTGTGTGTGTGTGTGTGTGTGTGTGTGTGTTAGCGAGCACTGATTCGGAGAGGAAAAGTCGAACGTACAGTAGAGTCATCGACTTCACCTCGGCGAGGGAGAGAGAGATCAACCAACAGGCAGTCCATAAGCAGAAGTGAGTGAGTGTGTGTGTGTGTGTGTGTGTTCTCTCTAGAGTCCAGCCTCGTCTTTGCCTGAGCTGTTTTGTCTCTTTGCTGTAGGAAACGCGGCGCCGAGCTCCTCCGCCTGATCGAGCTGGACTTGTCCGTCACCGAGTGTCTCCTGGACCTGCCGCCCGTCCGCGAGTACGACCTGTACATCAGGACCTACGGCACGGCCAACACCCGGCAGGCCTACGTGCAGTGCAACGAGGACAACGTCGAGCGGGACACGCAGACGGAGGACGCGGACACGACGGACAAGTGGACGCAACATCCGCCGGAGACCAGCGCCGCGTCCGGAGGTGGTGACCACGTGACCGCGTGTAACAGACATACAGTGTACTGTGTTTATAAGAGTGTTAGATACTGACCGGGGGGGCGGGGTTTGGTAACTGACCCGCAGGCACACGGGACTCCCAGAATGCATCAGGAGAATCCGTAACCAGGACGACCGCAGACTCGAAACGGCTCACTGCGTTCCTGCGCTCGGCCACACAGGTGGGGTTTAATACAGGTGGGGTTTATTACAGGTGGGGTTTATTACAAGTGGGGTCTATTACAGGTGAGGTTTAATACAGGTGGGGTTTATTACAAGTGGGGTCTATTACAGGTGAGGTTTAATACAGGTGGGGTTTATTACAGGTGGGGTCTATTACAGGTGGAGTTTAATACAGGTGGGGTTTAATACAGGTGGGTTTATTACAAGTGGGGTTTATTACAGGTGGGGTTTATTACAGGTGGAGGTTAATACAGGTGGGGTTTATTACAAGTGGGGTTTAATACAGGTGGGGTCTATTACAGGTGGGGTCTATTACAGGTGGGGTTCAATACAGGTGGGGTTTATTACAGGTGGAGTTTAAAACAGGTGGGGGTTTTAAAAAGGTGGGGTATAATATGGGTGGGGTTTATTACAGGTGGGGTTTAATACAGGTGGGGTTTATTACAGGTGGAGTTTAAAACAGGTGGGGGTTTAGAAAAAGGTGGGGTTTAATACGGGTGTGGTTTAATATGGGTGGGGTTAAATATAGGTGAGGTTTAATATAGGTGAGGTTTAATATAGTTGGGGTTTATTACAGGTGGGGTTTAATACGGGTGGGGTTTAATACGGGTGGGGGTTTTAAAAAGTTGTGGTTTATTACAGGTGGGGTTTAATACGGGTGGGGTTTAATACGGGTGGAGTTTAAAACAGGTGGGGGTTTAAAAAAGGTGTGGTTTAATACGGGTGGGGTTTAATACGGGTCGGGTTTATTACGAGTGGGGTTAAATACAGGTGGAGTCTATTACAGGTGGGATTTAATACGGGTGCGGTTTATTATGGGTGGGGTTTATTACGGGTGGGGTTTAATACTGGTGGGGTTTAATACTGGTGGGGTTTAATACTGTTGGGGTTTAATACAGGTGTGTTTCTTTACAGGTGGGGTTTAATACGGGTGGGGTTTAATACGGGTGGGGTTAAATACGGGTGGGGTTTAATACGGGTGGGGTTAAATACAGGTGGGTTTCTTCACAGGTGGGGTTTAATACTGGTGGGGTTTAATACAGGTTGGGTTTAATACAGGTGGGTTTTTTCACAGGTGGGGTTTAATACTGGTGGGGTTTAATACAGGTTGGGTTTAATACAGGTGGGTTTATATCACTGAGGAGACACTGCTCTCACTGGTCTGTGTGTGTTCGTGTGTGTGTGTGTGTGTGTGTGTGTGTGTGTGTGTGTGTGTGTGTGTGTAGGTCATGGCGGTGCTGCTGGAGGAGAACATCGCTGAGAGTAACTCTGTGAAAAAGCTGCAGTCACAAACAGACACACACTCCTTCAGTGACGGTTGTGTTCACCTCAACACTAAACTGGAGATTCTACAGGGTAACTAACACGCGCGCGCACACACACTCACACACACACACACATGTATACACTTCTCACTGTTATAATGTTTTGTGCTGTGCTGTCTTGTTTGTAGGAATGTCTATTGTTAAACCTAATGTAAGTGTGTGTGTGTGTGTGTGTGTGTGTGTGTGCAGGTCGGCAGGTGACATTGTTACACTTCTCCCAGACACAGACCCACACCTTGCTCTCCGTTCATGCCCTGCGCTCCGGCTCGAGCCACGTCGCACTCGACAGTAGGTCACTGATCTGTGTGTGGAACATGTGGGAGCCGTCGACGCCTCAGAGAATCCTCGTCTATGAAGCTGAGGTACACACACACACACACACACACACACACACACACACACAGACACACACAAGTTACAAGTATCTGGACAAGAAACATGTATCTCTTCCCATGTGTGTGTGTGTGTGTGTGTGTGTGTGTGTGTGTGTCAGGTGCGGAGCTGCTGTCTCGGTCCTGGTAAGGCCGTCCTGGTGTTCTGTGGGACGGACGTGGGCTCTGTGTTGGTGTGGGACCTGAGAGAACCTTCCGGCTCTCACCCGCGTGTCCGAGTGTGTGAGGAGGAGTGGACGCTGCGTCTCCCCACGTTCTCCACCGGTTACTGCAGCTCACACTCGACTTATAATACACTATAACACACACTATAACACACAGTCTGTACTGAGCTGTTATAGGAACATAATCAATAACCAACTAATAGACAGTAATAATACTGTGTGTTTACTTGACCCTGTGTGTGTGTGTGTGTGTGTATAGATGCTGTGCTGTTTGGGGCGGGGCACTTTTCTCCGGTTGTATCCGTCGAGCCTGTCCTGGTCAACCTGGGGGCGGGACTTAAAGACCCTCTACTGCCAGACCAAGATGGTAATACTAAAAAGTTTGTAGTAAATAAAACGTATTTACTTATTTACTCTCATTAGCCGAGCAATTTATTGATTTTATGTTGATATTAATTTATTGAATCTGCTCAGGTAATATAGATCAAAATCCAAAATGAATTACAGTGAATGAAGTTAAACCAAAACAGGAAGCTATGACCAAATTAGGAAAGTATGAGGTAATAAAATAATATAATAACATAAGTCTAGCGTGATGCTAGCGCTAGCAGTGTGTGTGTGTGTGTATATTTTTGTGTCCTGGATGTTAAACATGAAGTGTTATTAAAGACACTTCCTGTGTGTTTGTAAACGTCAGAGTCGCTGGGTGTCTCGTTCCAGCTGGGGACGCTGGATGAAAACGGACTCCTGAACCTCTGGGTCAGTCTTTAGTTATTTTCACTGTTTTATTTGAGTTTTATAAATTATATTCTTTATCATTTCAAACTCTTTACAACCTTCTCAACACGTCTAAGGCAGACGGTGACGTTTCTTTCCTCAGTTATTATGTGTGAGAGGATTAACAGCTACAGGCTGGACAGCTGAATTAACCCACTAGTCATTATTTATCTGTGTCCTCGTTCCCCCGTTGCCTAGCAACACTGTTTAAAACTTTCTTGTGCAGGTTGTGGTCGAGTTGCCCAAAGGTGATGACTCCGGATCCCAAACAGACCTGGGTGAGTTTAGCGGTGTCCTACTCTTCTGTCCCCACTGTGTCCTTCCTGTCATGACTCTTCTGTCCCCACTGTGTCCTTCCTGTCATGACTCTTGTGTCCCCACCGTGTCCTTCCTGTCATAACACTTCTGTCCCCACCGTGTCCTTCCTGTCATGACTCACTGTATCCTTCTTGTCCTTAATTCTTTGTCCCCTGCACTTTGTCCATTCTATTCTAACTCCTCTGTCCCCACTATGCTAACTCCTCTTTCCACACTGGGACCTTCCTGTCCTAACTCCTCTGTCCTCATAATTTTTCCCCCCTCAGGTCTGCGTCCAGGTGGGAAGGTGAAGCTCCTTCACAGTTCCTCTCTACAGACGACCCCTCGAGTGGTCATCGGTGTCACATCTCACCTGAGCTTCGTCCTGAAGTTCCTCCCCTCAGATTCTAATCACTACTTCATCGGCAGTAACAACGTGAGTAGAAACAACTCCAAACACACTGATATACAGACGAGCATCAAACTTACACAGTACTGTCTATCATTAGCCACGCCCACAAAACCTACACTACTAAAAAAACAGTCATGGGCTTTAAATGGGAGTTTGGGTGGAACAACGGAGGATAAAGTGTGAGTGTGTGTGTTGTCCTAGGGTCTGGTGAGACACGGAACCAGACACGGATTACGAGCCGTACCGAAACTCTACAGATCTAAAGATGGAGAGAGACCAGCGCAAGTCACGTCTCTAGAGTTCTGCCCCAATGGAGAAGCTTTCTTTCTGGTGAGGATTAGTGTGTGTGTTGGACTAGATAAAAAAAACCTAGCAGATACTATAGTTAACGTGTGTGTGTGTGTGTGTGTTTTGCAGGCAGGCTGCAGTGACGGTTCGGTGCGTCTCCATGCACTGGCGCGTGAGGACGCGGTGTGTGAGTGGACCGTGTGTTCAGGTCACGCCGCCGCTGTTCAGTGTGTGCGGTTTTCCCCGACACGGTGCTCGGTGTTCTGCGCTCTGGACTCCGCATCTGTCCTGCACATCTGGGACGTCACACAGAGAGACGACGCTCCTCTCATCACCCACGACCTCCACGCCGACCCGTACGACCTCTCACCCAGTCACATGGTCATAACAGAAGTGTTAGATAGCACAGTGTTATGTTTTTTCCAGACTAATGCCCCCTTGTGGTTGTTTGTGTGCAGCGCGTCAGCCTTGGGCGTGTTTGGAGACGCCACCAGGCAGAACCCGTACTCCGGCATCGCACTGGCGAGACACTCCGGCAGCGTGGACATCCACTTCCTGCTTCCTTCACTCACACTTCCTCATGCCTCAGACACTGAGAAGCTCCAGTCTCTGGCACATGATATACTCTGAACTCAGCACACACACACGCCATGTATAAACACTAAACTGTAACACATGGTTTGTCTATAGAACAGATTATGACTTGATAGATCAAACACTTTCATACCTCAAAATTGAAATGAAAGAGTCTCTGTGTACCTTCATCATGGATCCCACATGTATACAGGATGAGTATTTTTGTTAAAAGTCCAAAAGCATTTCTTCATGTTGATATTTTTATATGAATTATGTATTACTGTTATTAGTAATGTATTTTATTACATGCTTTCTTCTGATGATGGTTTAGTTAAATATATATATTTATATAGAGAGAGAAATGTCTAGACGTCTGTGTTTTCTCCGCACTGAGATTAAGACCTGAACTTTCTGGTCATTTACAGTATAATAAAAGTCCAAAGATTAAAAGATTATGAACTACATTAATTAAAAAACATTTAATATACGCCTATTGCAAGCAACAGCCACTAGATGGAGCTTTCATGTCAGAGAGGTATTCTAGAGCACATGTAATACAAGTACTCAATCTCACTCATCATCTATACTGTTTTTTCCTGTATACTGGGGAGGGGGGCTGGGGGTGTTGGCTGGAGCTTATCCTAGGAGACTTAGGGCATGAGGCCGGGTGCACCCTGGATGGATTGCCAATCCATTGCAGAGCACACATACACACACTACTGGCAATTTGTGAACCCCAATTAGCCTAATATGTATGTTTTTGGACTGTGGGAGGAAACTGGAGTACCCAGAGGAAACCCACCAACGTTCAAACTTCATACAGACCCGAGGCGAGAATTGAACCCGGACCCTGAAGGTGCAAGGTAACAGTGCTAACCACTTCCCCACCATGCCGCCCGGGAATATAAGTCTGGCTCTTTGATATTATTATTAATAATAATAATGCTTTTTTATATGCGCCTTTCAAGTATTCAAGGACACTTTACAATGGACATTAAAAAAACATAAAAACATGTAAAATCAAACAATAAAATCATTAAAAAAAATAAAATAGACAATTAATGCACAAGATTAAATATAGTTTTAAGTATAATAAAATAGGTAAAATCAGTGAACGATATGTAGAGATCAGATCACTATTATAAATAATAGAAAAAATAAATAGGTAAATAAATAAATTTATATAAAACAGAAATTAATGTTCATAAGCTAATTGAGTCCTGGAAGCTGCTGTAAACTCAGAGATGGAGTTACAGTGTCAGATATTAAGGGGTAGTTTGTACCAAACCCTTAGCCCTAGAGAATGCTTTTGCACCCATTGTTTTAAAGATTAAAACCTGATGCTGATATAAGACCAGTGGAGGCAGATCGCAGTGATCGAGCAGGGCCGTACGGTGTGATCAGTTCACACCTGGAGCAAAGTTCTGCCAACACATATACAGTAAAGCTGGGTATTGTCAGTGTAGCAGTGGAAATGGACACCAAAATAAAATGTTTTCTAAGGGTAAAAGAAAACTATTAAACAGGAGTGGTCCCAGGACAGAACCCTGAGGCATTACCCTGAACCATCTTTCTATAAATGTAAAATAGAAATATGATTATGGATGTACATATATTTTTTCAATAAGTTAAATCTTTTGTTCCACAGCAGTATTCAGTATTCTACTTTTATAATAGTTTTTATTATTATTAATAACACTTTTTTTTTTTGCACAAATGACATTTTACAACATTTTTAGACCCATATAAAACTCCCTGCTCCAGTATCTATCTAACTATCTATTCATCTATCGCTAGCAGTCCTTGACTTTTAGAAAGTGTGAATTTAAGACTGGCCACGCCCCCCTTTTTACCATGCCAATCGTCTCTGTATCTTAGCAACCAGGAATACGAGGCTTTCATTCCCTGAAGGCACGTGCTCGTAAAACTGGACGGAGCAGAATGAACTCCAACAGTGACGGTAGCCATGGAAATGTGGAGTGTGTGTGATGTGTTTAGACTGAGATTACAGCTTTAAAATCAGAGTGAAGTTTGGGGGAAGTTTACCATGAGACAAGAGACAGGGATAGAGTTTAATATCCATTTATTTATCTTATTTCATTTATACATAAGATAGAAGACTGGAGGAGGTGAGATAATGTCACTTCACGATAGATAGATAGATAGATAGATAGATAGATAGATAGATAGATAGATAGATAGATAGATAGATAGAAATTGTCAGACAGTCAGAAATAGATCGACAGGCTGACAGACAGACAGACAGTTAGACAGAAATAGATAGCCAGACTGGTAGATAGATCGTCTCCTCTCAGATGGTGCACTCAGATGCCGGACTCCACCTCCTCACCCAAGGTCTGCAGCACGTCGCCCATGTCCCCTGTGAGGATGAAGTGACTCTCGTGTCATGTGGTGCAAAAGATGACGGCTTCCTGAGTCTCCACCGGAGCGGGTGTGTCAGTTTCTACACCGCAGATGGACACCTGAGGGACCCTCCCGCCCGCTCCATCGTGCCCTATGAGGGCGTAGCTTTCACACAGATCCCGGGCAGGCTGGTGGGGTGGGGTCGCGGTGCAAACCTGACACTGCTGGACACGGACTTAACACCACTCGCTCACACCCGGGATGCACTCGACATCCGGGTGTGTCAGGTGCATATAAATTAAGGGTCATCATCATCATCATCATCATCAGCAGCAGCTTTCCAGTCTTTACAAGTGGTTTATCTCTCTATCTTTAGATGTTAGAGGGCTCTCAGGAGCTGGTCACGGCCGGCGCGGGAAATGTGTGTGTGTGGAGTCTCTGTCACATGGTGTGCCGTGTGCGTGTGGTTGACGGGTTCGAGAAGGAGTGTGTGTTCACACAGCTGGCTCTGGTTCCTGCAGCAGCTCAGAAAGCTCCTCGAGCTCTCGCTGTGTGTGGGAGATCTGTGAGTGTGGTGGATCTGGGACAGGGACGCGTGCTGGAACACAAAGCCAGTCTCCATCGATGGTGTGTTTTTGAATCGTTATCATACGTTTCTGTTTATCTTTTATGGTTCTTATATAAAAAAGTGTTTTGTCTCTGTGTTCAGCGAGATCACAGCGGTGGTGTACTGCCCCCTACAGAACATCATGGTCACTGCGGCGAAAGATGTCACCATGAGGGTGTGGGGGTCGGACTGGGAGCTGCTCATGTCTTTCGTTGGTCACACAGGTAGTGCTAATACTGAGGAGTGTAAAGTGGTGTGTGCGAGTGTTTGTTTGCTGTGTGGTGTTTTCCCGTAGAATAACATACTCTGGTTGTGTGTGTTTTCCTGTTTTCAGCTCCAGTCACATCCCTGCTGTTCTGTTCACTCTCTGGTCTGCTGCTTTCCTCCTCCCTGGACTCAACACTGCGCTACTGGAGCATCCAGACAGGTGACCAGGTGAAAACCATGACTCCACCCACTGTTTCCGCCCCACCCCTTTCAGTAGGCGGCCCCAGCTCCATGTCTACCTTCTTCTCCTTCTCTAAATCCGGCGTTGACTTCTGGACCTTCAACAGCCTCTACCAGCTCCACTGCAAGCTCAGTATAGACTCAGACATCTGCCCTGTCCGTGAAATACGAGCCACGCCCTCTGCTCCACACTACCCTGCTCGCGTTGTGTGTGTCCATGGCGACAATGATGTTATGCTCATGGCTGCAGGGACGGGGGCGGTGATAACGGCGTTCCGGATTAGAGAGAGAGTCAGGTGTGCTGATTACTGCCTCTACAGAGAGGTGTTGATGGTACTGACTGATGAAGGGGCAGTGATCAAAGCAAGTTCACTGACAAATCCTGTGACTCAACTGGATACGTGGACCAATAAGGAAAGTGGGTGGGGTGTAGTGTGCTGCATGGCCTTGTACAGTCATATAGAGGATGAAGAAACAGCCCTGGAGGAGTGGAAGGAACTGCAGGAGGAGAGAGGAGAGAGACCAATGGTCAGGAAACAGCTGGAGGAGGGCAAGAACAGGTGTGTGTGTGTGTGTGTGTGTGTGTGTGTGTGTGTGTGTGTGTGTGTGTGTGTTTCATAGCCATTTTTTCTAGCCTCTTACCTAGATATTTTGTGTGTTTATGTGTGCAGGTTTCTGGTTATGCTTGGCCACCGTAGTGGGTGTGTCAGTGTGATGCAGATGCATTCTGGGCATGTTCAGTACAAAACCCCTGCCCATAATGGGCAAGACATCACCAGCATACAGGCTTACCCGGTCAGCGGCTATCTTCTCACTGCAGGTACACACACACAAACACACACTCACACACAAAAATAATAAATACAAAATGTAAACAATAAACAATTTGTGTGCTTTATCAGACATGCCTTATTCTAGAAACTTAAGCTGACGATGAGAAAAAGTGTTTAATGAAATAAAGAGGTCAGGAGACTGTGATGATGAGGATGATGAAGGTCAGGATGGTTATAATGGTCATGATGATGATGAACATGGTAGTGATGGTGATGTTGGTCAGGATGATGGTAATGATGGTCATGATGATGAACATGGTAGTGGTGGTGATGATGAACAGGATGATGATGATGAGGACGGTAATGATGGTCAAGATGATAAAGAACATGGTAGTGATGATGATGATGGTGATAATGATGATGAACAGGATGATGATGAAGATGAAAATGGTAGTGGTGGTGGTGGTGGTGATGAACAGGATGATGATGATGAGGACGGTAATGATGGTCATGATGATAAAGAACATGGTAGTGATTAAATTCAATTAAATTTTATTTATATAGCACTTTTAACAATGGTCATTGTCTCAAAGCAGCTTCACAAAAATGAAAAAG
>JAQQZT010000001.1:3530132-3542407 GCA_030068275.1 Clarias platycephalus
AACATGGATTCTGTTTATAATTATGGCTTTCCAGCCTGTACTAGTAGGACTACAACAGTGACCCCATTTACCATTGTCTGTGCTCAGCTTCTAGACTTCATAAAGCGTTGTGGTGTGGATCAGAAGCTGTGTGTCCTTAAAGCCATCATCACACTGTACACACACAACTCTCTCACCAACACACACACCGTCACACACAGCCTGCTGGACACACTGCACATCTGCCTGCACAAGAACATGGTAATCACACACACACACACACAAACAAATGGAGATGTTGTAAATGTTGTTACCTCTAACCTCTGTTCGTATGTGTGTGTGTGTGTGTGTGTGTGTGTGTGTGTAGTCAGATATGGAGCAGCACTTTGTGGTGGAGTTGCTGAATTTCTTGGTTTGTGTGAATCCACACAGCTATGACGTCACAGTGGAGGTGCTCGTCCTGCTGGCAGATAAAGAGCTGAGATTACAGTAAACACGAGACACACACAAACACACACACACATACACACACACATCAGGGTGCTGTTTTAGACATGAAGAAACCTCAGAAAGGGGACACTCACCATTCTAGTGAGGAACTTCCATTGACTGATAAACTTTATGCTAGCTCTAAGTTTAACCAAAAGGAAACCTGCTGTACACCTGCTGTATTTTTCCGTCTTTGGTGGGTCCTTCTTAAAATGTAAAACCACAAAAATCTAATTTTGAATTAATAAACACACTTGTCCAGACTTCACCCAACATTATGTTCAACAAGGTTCATATGGTGCAATGTCCTGTCCCGTGTAGAGGTGTAGCGGCGTGTATGCTCCAAGCTCTGGGAGTAGACGAGGCTCATCGGTGGCTCCGTACTCAGCTCGAGACCTGGAACCATGAGGCGCAGAAACACACCGATCCTCAGGGGTGTCTCAGAGAGCAGGCGCACCGCTGGCTCAACACCTGGACGGCACAATACAAAGTGAGGACCAAAGGCGAAAGATGCCTCCACAGTTCACCGTAGTTTACCAGAGTGGTGTGTAATGACGATGTAATTGATTTTCAGATACATAAGCATGCTAGGAAAAAGAATGCACTCTTCTCGGAGGTGATCTCACCCTCGGAGGTTCTGCGTTATTTCTGCTGGGTGCAAAAAGAGGCGGAGCTTAAAAAAACAGCAGAATCGGGGCGCAGGAATACAGTTGTCCTGGACACACACTCGCACAGGTACACACACACTTAAGACACACCATTATTTTAATCACCTCTCTGCACCATGGGGGGGAAACTCTCAGTGTGGTCTTCTTTCTTGGAGACTCTTAATGACTTCATTATGGAGTTCTCACAATGCCCTCTTCAGGCTCCATGGTAGGATGATACTATGTTGTACTGTAGAAGACCATTAAGCTCATATTACATTATTCAGTTCATTCGTTCAGTACACTACAGTCGATCAAATTGGACTGGAATGTCCTACAGCCTACCTAAACTGGACTCCATGTTAACTTAAACACATTTCCTGTTATACTGAACTTCCAGCCCCCTAACACACAGTATGACTGCAGATCATTTCCTGTTATCTGTTTCGCCCAGATGAGGATGGGTTCCCTGTTGAGTCTGGTTCCTCTCAACGTTTCTTCCTATCACCATCTCAGGGAGTTTTTTCCTCAGCCATGTCACCCTCGGCTTGTTCACAAGGGACAATCTGATCATTCTGATTCATACACATTTTTTACATTTCATGGAAATTTACATAATTTTGATTGTGTAAAGCTGCTTTGCGACAACGACAATTGTTAAAAGCGCTATACAAATAAAATTTTATTGAATTTAATTGAATTATTCTACTGCTCATCATGAGCAACCTACAAAAGTCCTTAATTTTCTGTCACTTACACTAAGTACCAGTCCACCATTTGCCAGGAAGGTTTATGTATTTATGTATTTATTTATTTGTATTTGCCGGGGGGGGGGTACTCTTCAGTTGTTGCTGATGCTGAAGAAACAGACATGTCTTACATCGTTATTTAAAGATTGTTAGAGACTCAGCTGTATGGAGATCTAGAGGAAGTTCATTCCAACACTTCCAAAAAAAAAAAAGTTCTTCAAGACATAATACATGAGGCAACCTCAATAATAAATATAGATAAATACGGATGGTCTTCATTGCAGTGTTACAGGGGCCTTGCTTACTTACTTACCTTTAATACAATCCTGATTTTCCAGGTGGAAGGCGGTTCATCGTCTGGGTGAGACAAACAGCATGACGCGTGTACGGGAACCTCAAGGTGAGCTTGTGACATGACCAACAGTTTAAATACTTTAACAATATATTAAAGGTCCCATACTTCACTGTCTTTTTAACAAGTTAAAAGAGGTCTCAAATGGGCCTCCGAGTGGCGCAGTGGTAAAGAGCTCGCCCTATCATCCAGAGTTCGCTGGTTCGGATCCCGGGTGATGCTATAACCCTTCGCAGCCGGTGGTCTGGAGAGAGCTGATTGGCCGAGCTCTCTCAGAGGGGAGGGATGAGAGGTACTTCATGCTCCCACATTAATCACAGCTCTACAGCCAATCAGGGTGCCTGTGAGCTCACGCAAGCGGAAGGAACGGATAGCGCTGTCCTCCGAGTGCGTGAGCGAGCATCTCGAAAAGATGCGGTCGCCTGGCTCGCTGAGCCACGCCCCACCAGAGAACAACAGAGCTTAGCAACAAGCTAGGGGAGGGGCTTTACTTATGAGGTCACATTAAGGACTAAAATCTAATAGACTAGTGGGACATGCTGTTATAAGAAAGCAACCAACTTCAATCTGGCAACAGTATCTCTGCTACATGTTGTTGTTGTTGATTATTTTCCTTTAACAGCACAAATCAGATTCACTATATGTCACAAAAGGAAACAATCTATACAGTAGAAACAGGCTTAAGAAAAATACCAATACATAAGCATTAAGCGTTGTCGTAGTGTCCTGTTTGAAACACATTAATCGTGACCTTGCTCTCTTCAGGGTCGTGCTTGCCTCCGCTGACGTCCAGGCCTCTTCTGACGGGTTTCACACGTCTCCTGTCTCTCCCGCTTCCTAGGGTCACTCTGTCTTCGTCCCCCTTCTGTCTGGAGGCGCGGTGTCTCAAACAGGCACCACTGCCGCGCTACTTCCTGCTGGAGCGATCCTATGTCGAGTTCTACAGATGAAACCGTCCGTGCATGTCAGAGCACTATTTTTATTTTGCTGTACAGTAGTTACACTTGCTGAACCTCAGCAAAAGAGACACATTAAGTTTTTTAAAATGGGAAATCAGACTCAAAATTAGTAAATCAATATTAGGATAAATTATGGATGAGAAGATCGTGGATTAAATAAATCTAATAAGAGACTAGTGTACTGGTAGGATACGCATTACTGCATGAATGTTTGAACAAAATAGAATAACACTTGATCCAGCACATCATATAACTTTTCTATATTTAGTTCCATTACAAAAAGGACAGCTAGTTCCTTAGTATTGAACTTGTTTGGATCTGTTTGTGACATCCATGTTCAGGCTTGACTGCTCATTTTGGTTGTGGTCAATGTCTTACATAAAGCCAACAAGGAAACAACCATACTGATCTCAGATCAGCTGTTTTATTTCATCTTTTCATGATAATAAACACCGGCCAGGCCAAAAAAAAAAAAAAACACTCACTAAGAATTCGGTCTTTTATCTTTGTTTACAGCACACACTGTGGTGTCCAGGTGTTCATTTGTTAAAATGATTCCTCATGCTCCCAGAATCACTCTTACACATTCTTAGTCCTGGAATATCGCTGTTCCATCCATGCGCTTCCCTTCTTACCCTGACACGCCCATCACTCTGGAATAGGCTCGATCTGGACTCATCAGGTCACATGACCTTTTTCCATATGGCTTTTTCAGTGGCTTTCATATGGATACACAGCTGTTTAGTCCCCAACCATATTTCTTCCACACTGTTGATAGTTCAGCACTACCCTTACACGTTTGATAATGTGTTGAAGGCTTCCTAGCTCAGTTCCAGTAATTTCAAATCTTCTTAGTTGCTTTCTTTGCTTTATGCAAACTAATAATTTGACCTTCCTGAAATGGTGACTTTTGAGCACACTTGGAAAAGGAAACGGCCCCTTGCCGGTTCCTTACACTCCTTGTGTTGCTGCGGTCTCTAAATCTAATCTAATCAAAATTTTCCCAACTTTCTCCAAACACACACAAAAAAAAACAAGATTGTGATTTTGTTTTAAGTAACACTTTGATTTGTATTTATTGAAAAGCTGAAATGTTTTAGTGAAAGTCAAGATTCGAAGATTTTGCCACATTCAGAAATTTGAACAGTAGATTACATGATTGTACTTACATTGTACGAATGCACAGAGTGTAATAATGTCTTTGGCACTTTTAACAAACATGAAAAGAGATCTGTGAAGTGTGTGAGGTAACCTCATGGATGCTCCCAATCCTTCTCAGGTTCGCACCAAAATCAAGATACTGAAGCAAACCGTATCCGGTAAGAAGCGCATCAGTAACCCGGTAAACCCTCAGTATATTCCATCTGCTGTGAAAACCTTAACCTCATACATCCGTAGATGTCGACTGGTTTTCACAAACTGACCCTACACGACCTCTACACGTTAATTTAAACCTTGACAGTTTTTTTTTTTATGATTGCGGTTTAGAGTGATTGTAGTAAATAAAAATAGTAAATAAAATATAATTTAGGTAGATGTCTTGTTTTGCTGTATAGTGTATAGAAATCTCTATATAAAATCTGTTTACCTGTATGTACATTCCTTCACTCGCCCGATATCTTTATACAACTTAAGAGACAAGCGTCCAGCTCGGCAGTACAAATTCAGGACGAAATCATCAAGGAGAAAAAAACAAAAACAGTTCCCCAAGACATCATACATGTTGTTGCATGGTTGCTGGGCAAACTTGGAAAAAACATACTGTATGAACACTATGAACAACTTAAGCTCGCTAAGGGATTACAGAGTAACATGTAGCAGTCACGTCTTATTAACGACGTAAAGGCATGCTTCCAGGTCCTTAGTTGTTTTTTTGGTTTATGCCAAGTAATAATTTGATGATGAATTTTGGGGGGTTTTGGCCAGGCAGTGTCTAAACACACTTGGTGAAGGAAACACCACCTTGTTGGTTATTGTCCAAATAAAAATCTTTCCCCAAACAGAAAACCTTGGACCTTTAGGAAACCCATTGCACCTTTTTCTTATCGCTACCATGTAACCTCCTGCGACCTCTACTGGTCTGGTCTGCTAGTCTCTCGACCGGTCTCTCTCTTTAATCGTCCATTGCCAGGTCGGTGCTGTATTTCAGGACGTCGCTGGTCATTAAGAGGTCCCGCGTGCGCCCTTTGGTTTTCAAAACCTCGTCCAGTTGCCTCAGAGTGACCTCTCTGACCTCCGCGTCTTCGCTAAGAGGCCAGTCGAGGAGCTGTGCGCTAGAGGGCAGTGGGGGCAGTCCGGGCTCGTACTCCTCCAGAGGGCTAGGATAGAGGAGGAGCCTCAGGGAGCCGATGCTTGCGGCGGCCCGCGCCAACTCCATAAGCGCCGTCCTCGAGAGCGGGTTCAGCGCCAAGCGGAGGCTGCGGAGGGACTGGCACTGACTCAGCGCGGGAAGTAGCGTCCCCAGTGGGCCGTCCGAGAGTGCGCAGCCGCACAGAGAGAGGCGCGTCAGGCAGCGTTCGGCCCGGGCGAGGAGATGACGCAGGGAGTGCAGGGACGACTCGTCTAGCCTGTTCTCACTCAGGTCCAGCTCGGTGAGGGACGACGCGTGAGGGCTGCGCGAGAGGTACGCTACGTCACCGGAGGTCAGACTGAGGTAGGGAAGCTCCAGCGCCTCCAGTGGCTCAGACAGGGAGCTGCAGCAGGAAAGAGAGGAAAGTGAACTAAATTTAAACATTTGGGGGCGGAGCATAGAACGGATGCAATGGCACGAAACTACAATCAGAAAAACTAAACATCTGTCTCCATAACACTGCAGGGTTTAATGTTTAGAAATGACAAGAAGTGTCCTGTATGACATCACAGAGGAAAGAAGACTAAACTCAAGTGATATCGTGTTGTACCTGAGCAGCAGGCGCAGGTGTCCCGGCAGACGCAGAGCAGTGAGACTTAGCCTGCGCAGCATCTTCAGCTCCCCGAGCCCTCGAGACACGTCCTGCAGCGCCTCCTGCTGGCCGGGCCGAGCGCGCAGCACGTCCAGGTTGCAGTAGTGCAGCCGGAGCGAGCCGAGTCGAGGAAACCGCGCTAACTGGGGCAACAGCAGCGCCAACCCCGACACGCCCAGGCTGGAGTAGCGCACGTCCAGACTGAGGAGCTCCTCCTGGGGCAGAAGTTCAAGCAGCGAGGCGATGGAGGACGCAGGAAGCTCCTCCACACGAAGGAAGCGGCAGTGAAGCTGCAGCGGGCCGGACAGGCCGAGCGCCCCTCGGACACGCTCCCAGGATCGAGCGTTCACGAAGAGATCGGCCCTGACGTTCACCAGAACATCCTCTCTGCCGGGAACCTGCTGCGGCTGAGCTCCGGCCCTCCTTTGCAGCTCCATCCTCCTCCTCACGCCCTTTACCTTCTCCTCTCCCGGTGTTGAAATCTCTCCGCAGGCCGCCTTCTCGCCTTCCTCCTTCTTCAGTCTGGCTCGGTCTCGTTTCACAGCACCATCCCGCTCTCTTTTCATATTCTCTCGGTCGTCTCTTCTGCGCCCCCTGGAGGCGGTGGTGTGGTTTCTCGCCTGCACCACCGTGGAGCACAAGGCCACGGTGAGGGACCAGCCGCCCATTGCGTCCTCCACACGACCGTCCTCACACTGCAGCCCGCAGAGATCCAGCACCTGCAGACAACACCTGACCGGACGAAAATATTACATATAAAAAAAGATTTAAAAAAAATTATAATTACACAGTGCTCTTTGTGCTTTTCCGTACCTTTTATCCGTCAAGCCCCGGACCACGGCGAGCAGCAGGGCCTGAACACACAGACGATTAGGCGTGTCATGATCGCGTTTCCTCCGTCCCCCAACGCTGAGGATCCGCTCAGGCCAGCGCTGCACCAGCTCTCCGATGGCCAGAGGACGACAGTGAGCGAAAGCGGCGTCTAGCAGTGGCCTGTAGAGCTCGCACGGCATACAGCTCAACCAGGCAGAGGATAACCCGTGATCACTCACCACCTCCCGAGCGCACAGGCGCACCAACGACTGGACCATGTCTATACAACCGGAGGACAGACTGTTAGACTGAGACGACTCGGTAAACCAACTGTCTCCAAAAATCATGTCCTATGTCTCTATAATACTGTTAGACTGCAACGTTCACTTTTCTACCTGCTGTGTACAAGCACTACATACATCGTGTAGTAAAGGTAACTCTGTAGGCGTGTTGTTTAGTTCCGCTTCATTATTCAGCCCGAAAAATCAGTGTAATAGTCAAAAGACAAGAGTCTTTTTTTAGTAGAATATACATAGGTTATACATCACTTCCTGTCCAGAGTATTTGTGCTCCATGTGCCTGATGTAGCTCTATGGACTTTTCAACACAAATTAAAGATACATATATTAAATATATAATGTTGTGCGTGACTTAAATGACTGCGTGGGTGTTTTATTAATTAGTTAATTATTATTTTATTACTACTACATCCAAATTCGGTTGCTTTATACTACAGATACACTAAATGTCATAAACCTACTTTGTTCTATAACTGTTTCTATCACTTTTATCATTAATACAGAGATAAAGAGGAGCTCTCTCTCCTTCAGGGCCGGACCAACAGGAATTTGGACAGGTTGAGTACACTATGAAAAGTATATTAGAATATGGAGGAAGAAAGTATTTGACTTAAAATGAAAGGAAGATGAGGGAGATCGAGACCATAAGGTGGAGGTAATGCAACTTATTGGATGCCAATCGCTGTAAAATAAGAAGTACAAACAAACAAATAAAATCTGCCACTAATCGTTTAATTTTTATAGATCGGTTGTTTCTCAGTTGGCGATGACAAACAGATAGACGAGTTGAGATCCACATTACCAAGTCGTCACCAGTCTGGGAATATCACCAGGTTTCTTTAAAATGTGTTAAATTCATAGCAAACTCACGTGGGATATCGTCTACCAAGAGCTTTAACACAAACAAACCTTATTTGCAGGTTAAAAAGCAAATGGCAGCAGCTAAATCTTGTACGTCGACCCTCACTCAACCAGCTGTTGAGCTCTTTTGGCTGCTTCCCCATCAAGGGGACTCCACAGAGAGACATCCGATCTGCACAACACCTTGGCACAGGTCTTAAACCGGATGCCCTTCCTGACACAACCCTCCCGTTTTAGAATTCAACCCGGGTCTTCCACATGGCAAGCGAGAAACCCACCAATGACCTTTACTTGGCAGGGAGTAAAAAAAGTAAAAAAATAAATAAAATCAGAGAAATAATAATGAAGAGAGAAACACCGAGCGGTTCCCCGAGGCAGCCCGGGTTTACCTGACCTCGGACACCGAGCGCGTATGTCAGTAACCATGACTTGCTTTTTCCGATTTGACACTGACTGACGTGTGTATTTATTTAAAAACGTTTTGTGCAGAGCTGTCCTGTGATGAACTGGCACCCTGTCCAGGGTGTCTCCTGCCTTGTGCCCTAATTCTCCTGGGATAATCAGACATTTAGGCAGAACCCCTTATCCAGAGCGACGTACTTTTTGGTTTGTTTAAATCTCATTATACATCTGAGCAGTTGAGGGTTAAGGGCCTTGCTCAAGGGCACAACACCTTGAACCGTAGTTTGGTGGTCGTGGGGTCTGAACCTGGGACACTCCCGAACCGTAGTCTAACACCTTAACCACTGACTTCTACAGGAACTTCTATATTCTTCTAAAGCAGGCTCAGTGGTAGGTTTCTTGTCCAGACACTGGTGCCAAGCTTGTGTGCAGATCGGATCAGTCTGCTGTGCCGACCCCTTGACAGGAGCCGCAGAAAGACAGTAATAACGCCAAGCGCTTCAATGTTGTTTAGTCGAGTGTCAGTTATTCCATTAGTTTTAGCTTCTGTATGGTCTACATGAAATAATACGAGAATGGAACATGTTGCATTATAATAAATAAACGTTTAACACTTATCAGATCTTAATTATATTTGTGCACTGCTGTTTAGAATAGTTATAAACAAAACAAACAAATAAATAAATGAACAATACTACACAATAAATGGAAGACTTTAAATGCAGAACCCAGTAGGAGTTTATTTTCAGCCCCAAACCCATGACTTCTTAAAGAATGTTTATATCTTGATGTTAATCAGTGTTAAATGATTAAAAGTTACCTGTAGATTGTTTTTAAAGAGAGAGAGATATATAAATGTAGTTCTTCAGACCTGATCCTTGTGTCACTGCAGCTCCTGATCTTTAATAATGAATGTTTATAAATAACCCTGTACATCATATCCACAAACACACCACATCCTCTAACAGCACTGACTCAGGACCTGAATAAAGACTCAATCAGATCAAACTGAAGAGGCACGGCTTCATGGAAACACGTCGATTTACAACTAATGTATCTGCGCTTCCTTCTAATAAACAATAACACCGCCGCCGCGCCGTGATGACGCCATCATCATGCGCCCGCCGTGGTCTCGTTGTCCCCGCCTCCTCCTCCCGCGCTGGGATTGGTCAAACGGACAGGTTTGAAGAAGCTGATTGGACAATCCGCGCGTCGGTTTAGCAACACGCTGCCTCTGCGTGTGAATGAATAAAACAAACAAACAAACAAACCAAGAGAAGTTAGCATTTATACACGATACTTAAATACCTAATTTACACCCCCATCGCTTTAATTATCAATGTGCCGCCTGTTTATTCACAGGAATGTAGTGTCTCAGTAATAAATACAATAAATAAATAAATAAATAAATAAATAAGTTTGCTTTCATAAATACACATCAATACCTTACAGTAATACAAATTTATTTATTATTTTTTCTCTCTCATGCATATGACCTGAGCTATATTCATAAATGTGAATTAAAAAAAAAAAAAAAACCTGTTTTAATCACAGACAGTGATAAATAAATAAATAAATAAATAAATAAATATCCCTAATTGCTGTTTTTCTAAATTTTAAAGTAAAAGTTGAGTTGAATGAAACTCCAGCTACAGATACTGTAGCGCATGAACGCATTTCCTCTGGTAATGAATAACAGGAAGACTCAGGAACAATCAAACTGAAACTGAAAGACATTCAGATAGGAAGACAAGCGTTATAGAGGGGCACAAAGACTTCAAAAAGGTAATAAACGACCCTAATACGCTATAATCATATATACATCGCTTAGTTATACGCAGCGCTCTGTTGATAAAGACTTGTTAAGACTGGATTTGAGATGTTTAGCCTGTTAGAGAAGTTTAAAGTTCCACTACGCTGCAGACTAGATAAGAGAAGTGAAGTTCCTGCACGCTGTAGTAGTCTGGACGGAGACTCGTTTTATATGAAATGTCCATGTATTTATTTATCACTACTGCTACATTTATAAGACATTTATTTTCATAAATACAACCTACAATCTTATCACAACAAGAATAACAAGATAAACCAGACCAAGCAGAAGAGCTCAGAAACCGGGATTTGCTATCCAGTAAACAGTGTTTCTTATCTCACAGATTAATAACCTGCTGCTATTTTTTGGTAGACGCTGCATTTGTACACTTTAATAAAAAGCTAAAAGCTGCATGTTGGGTATGAAAGGATCTGATGACCTTCTATCAGTTTTAAGTTTAGGGCTGTTTGTGTATATAAATGGCGCCCGACCCTGGTATGTATGATGTCGTTTCCAGGAAAGCCTTGTTTATGAAAGTTGTTGTTATTAAAGTTTATGCGGTCCAGCTAAGCATAAACCTTTGTACTGTGTGTGGATAAATTCCGGAGCACATAAAAAGAAATGAAGCATGTATCAAATGAAGCAAATATCAATTAATTGTAACAATTATATTAATTGTGACAAGCCCTTTGCTGTTTAAAAAAAATGTATAAATTGCCTCAGGTCGGCATTTTGTAGTTTTATAAGGAAATGAGCACAGTTGTAGAAAATCTAAGAAGTTCCTTTATGTACTGTGACTCTTATACCTGATTCCATACTAAGAATCTTCTGTAAAGTTATTGTTGTTGTGTAAAAGTAATGAATTTAAATTGCCTTTTAATCTAAGAGACCAAAAATAAATAGTGTCTCCCCCCCCCCTCCATTCTCTCTCTTGAGCAATTTCCCTCTGGGATTAATAAAGTTCTTTGAATCTTGAATCTTGAATCACTGGGGGTGTGTTATGGTGTCTGGCACCAGGATACTGGTTTTGTGGCCTTGGGGTGGATCCTCCATGAATCGGACATGTTAGTCTGGTACATCCCATGTGTACTTCATCAGCTTTGGGATCTGGCGGGTTTGGAGGCAAGGTCAGTGGCCTTGAGCCTGCTGGGCCACATGTGCGTTGGGCCGTGGTGCCTTTCTATCATGGCCAGCATTGACTTTATTTGGTGATATGTGCACTATCGACTTTTCTGTGGGATGGGACCTGACAGGCTGGTCTTTGTTCCAATCGCATGTGGGTGAGCCTTGGATGGCCCTGATCCTGTATTATTGATAATTAATGTGCTAGAATTATGTACAGTAGTGTTAATGTTATGTCTTATTGGTGTGTATATTCAAATACAGGTAGTCCCTGACTTACAAACATTCGAGTTGCAAATTCCGCGGTTCTCTGAACATTCGTACACGAACAAATCACCAAAGTAGTTCATGTGTATTGTACAAAAAATAGACACTGCAGTGCACCAGATACCAATATTTACAATTACATACAATATTCTCAGTGTGTAAGTGAATGTATAATATGTCTAAAGTCCGGTATACTGTATGGGGTCTGTATGTGTGTATACTGTATGTGTGTCTGTGAGCTTACGCAAGTTTGTGCCATTTTTCTATGGAAGCAAAATACAGTAGTCTCATTAATAATTCACACAAAAGACACGATGCACACATGCGTATCCCAATTCACCTGGGCGAAGTTCATTAATGAAACATTACGAATAATAACTTACACGTGCTTCCTGTTCTTGCTTTGAGTAGGTAAAACTTAATTTCCGTTTTTAATATAGTATATATATATATACTCACCTAAAGGTTTATTAGGAAAACCCTACTAATACGGTGTTTGACCCACTTTCACCTTCAGAACTGCCTTAATTCTACGTGGCATTGATTCAACAAGGTGCTGAAAGCATTCTTTAGAAATGTTG
>JAQQZT010000001.1:3709092-3721361 GCA_030068275.1 Clarias platycephalus
ATTCAATTCAATTCAATTTTATTTATATAGCGCTTTTAACAATGGTCAATGTCTCAAAGCAGCTTCACAAAAATGAAAGATATTTTTTTAGACAAGAAAATATTTGGAAGTGTATGTGTGAGAAAACTGTGTCTAGATAATGATGAGATGAATGAATGATGAATGAAATGTCTCTGATGAGCAAGCCAAGGGTGCCGGCAAATCAATAATGCAAATCATTATCACTTGTATCATATTAATTTTTGTTTAATAATCATAATAATTTGTAGCAATTCAGTCTGATTAACCAGACATAATCAATGTGATATTTTTTATAGATTCTTGGACAAGTTTCAAACGGGTGTTTGGTGTGTTTTGTTAATTTATTTAAAAGTAAAGACTGACATTTCCCATTTGTAAAAATATTCAAAACCTTCACTTAGTACTTTATTTAAACCAGTCCAAGAACTGGAAAAACAGATGCGTCTTGAGTTGTTGTTTAAAGAGGAAGTTCATTGGCGTTGTGTGTGAATGTGAGTGTGTGCATGTGTGTGCCCTGCGATGGATTGGTATCTATCCAGGGTGTACCCTGCCTCGTGCCCTAAGCCTCCTGGGATAGGCTCCAGGTCCCCTGCGACCCTGAATACAGGATAAAGCGGTATAGAAGATGAGTGAATGAGTGGTTTTTCCATACAATCGTAATATATCTTACTACAAAGTGAAAAGCAGCTCTGACATTTAATTTCACATTTAACAATTCATTTCGTACCAACAGCAAAACCCAAACCGACTCTCAGAGTGAATCCCCAGAGCTCCATCTATACTGGAGACACCGTCACGCTGAGCTGTGAGTTACAGTCCTCTGGATGGGAGTTTCACTGGTACAAAGATAATCAGCAGTTACAGTTTCTAACCAGTGAACAAACAAACATGAACACACTTACAGTGACAGTCGATAATGCAGGAGAAACAGTATATCAGTGTCATGCACACAGGGCAAACTACTTCTACAACACCGAGCTCAGTGATCCTGTAAAGATTAAAGTACGAGGTATGTCATTTGCTTTTCTTTTGTTGTTTGTTTTGTTTCTTTTTGTTACACTTTTCACGACAGGTTTGTTAAAAGGAGTGTGAAAAAATGTTGCTTTGATTATAAGTTATTGTTATTCCAGGTGTTCAAAAACATTGTTCTTCCAAAAGAATGGTCTGCTTTTTCACGTTCTATGGATCTCCAGAGTACTCTCTAAAAAAATAAAACACAGACACTGGTTTAGTTTACTTTGTTCGTAGAACAGACACTCACCAGTCTGGCAATTGCATCTCCTTTTATAGCTGTCTCTGACTCGAGCATTGTAGGTAGTAATGTGGAGCAGGCCATGCAGAGTTGTGCCATTTCACCTCTTTCTTGTGTGCCATTCTACTGGCCTTTGTGCTAGATGCACTTTGTCTTTTGGATGCATGAGCAGCTACTGTATTATGGAATGCAAGGATTTGAGGATTTATTACATTTGGGATTATTTAGGACAGAGTTGTCATTGCTGTATGGATTCTCTGTACAATGAAAGCAGTCTTTTTATTGTTTCATTTAATTAATTTAAAGAGTCATAAAATGCTATGAAGTGAAAACAGGACATAACTTGTTTTGAGGCCTTCCCACAAAAATAACCACATGTGGACAGGATTCACATGGCACCTGGGAAGAAGACAGGCAAAGATGACCGAACTGTCCAGTCGAGTGCCCAGAAGTGGGCAAAGTAAAGAAGCCCTGAACAACTACTGAACAACTTTATGCATAGCATCTAGCAAGATGCTAAAGAGCTTGCCAAACACCTTCACATGCCAAGCACAGCATAGCCAAGCTGCATGCCCAGCAGAGCATGCAATGAGGTGGATGCAGGGGCTCATCATTCAGCTAGATCAGCTTAAGAGGGAGGTTAATAGGGAAACAGCCTTCTTAGTATTGAGATGCTTTCTGAGAATCCTGTTATCTATTATTTGTTTCCTGTTAGTCCAGTAAGCAATTTAACACTCCCTGCTAGCCCTGCACCACCTGAGCCATGCCAAGAACCACGCAAGCCATGACTGAGCCACACCCAGCTCTGTCTCAGGCAGATATAGGCCAAGTCTCTAAACTTGAAAGATCCCAATTTGAACAAGCACCATGGGATGCACAGGAAAACAAGTCTGATTCATGGAGGCCCATCCAACAATGCACAGCACCCAAAGGATCTGCTGCCATTGACCAGGAGCCAGACACCACAGCCACAGAGGTCTTATGGAATCATGCTCCAAGGGGCCACGCCTATCCAAGTGGCACAAGGGAAACATACACACTGATTAACACCAAGCAGCCATAACATTATGACCATTCACTTAATATTTACTTGGTCACCCTTCCCCCCACATTTTTTTTTTTTATCAAATAATCATATTTTTATATTATTATTGTATGCCTATAAGGACAAGTTCACTCTGATAGTTTGAATACTTTATTTTTCTACAAAGAGAGTAAAACCTGTAGCATCAATGTACTGTATCCTGATAGTCATGTCGCGAGGGCGCGGATCGTGGGCTGTGGAGGTGGACCTAGGTGCAGGTGGAGGTGCGGGTCATGAGCCTCCCAGATCTTCTGCGGTGCCGCCGTAGTAAGAGCGGAGGCATAGGGGCAGAGATATGAGACCCGTAGCGTTGCATCGGCGCCGAGGCGTGAGCTAGAGCCGTGGTCGTGAAAGCGGAAGTCCTCTTAGAGGACAGTTTATGATGCGTCGTAGCTGGGACACATGGAAGGTCGGGTGGATGCGTCGCATTGACGATGGAAGGAGGAGTCGGACAGCGCACGGGTTGATAATCCTGGTTATTGTGAAGGGTCCGATGAAACGGGGAGAGAGCTTGCGTGAGAGTGTCTTTAGGGGGATGTCTCTGGTGGCGAGCATGACTCTGTCTCCTATGTGATACCTGGGGGTCTTGGAGCGATGTCGGTCCGCCTGTTTCTTGTATGATCTGGATGCTTGGAGCAGGGATCGTCTGGCTCGTAACCACGTACGTTTACAGCGGCGGACAAAATGTTGCGCCGAGGGGACCTCTACGTCCTCCTCTTGAGCTGGGAACAGTGGTGGTTGGTAGCCCAGACAGCACTGAAATGGAGAGAGCCCTTGGAGGCAGATGGTAGGGAGTTGTGAGCATACTCGACCCATGGGAGAAACTTACTCCAGGTGGTAGCATCAAGAGTGGTCATACACCGGAGGGCGACTTCCATGGCTTGATTCTTTCGTTCCGTCTGGCCGTTGGATTGGGGATGAAAGCCCGAAGACAGGTTAGGAGAGGCTCCGATGAGTTTACAAAAGGCCCTCCAGAAGCGTGAGGTGAATTGAGGGCCACGATCTGAGACTAGGTCAGTGGGGAGGCCGTGGAGACGAAAAGCATGGAGGATCAACTGCTCTGTGGTCTCTTTGGCGGAAGGAAGCTTGGGGAGTGGAACCAGGTGGACGGACTTGGAGAAGTGGTCAACGATGGTCATGATGCAAGTATTGCCATGAGATGAGGGTAGGCCAGTCACGAAATCCAGCGAGATGTGCGACCAAGGACGGTGAGGTATGGGTAGGGGTCTGAGGAGACCAGCTGGAGGGTGGTTGTTGGGTTTACAGCGGGTGCAGACGTCGCAGGCTGCCACAAAGCTGGACACATCCCTCCCCATCGTGGACCACCAGAAGCGCTGTTGAATGACAGAGTGTTCGGCCAGAGCCTGGGTGACAGGACAGTTTGGATCCATGACCCCACTCCAGGACCTGTGAGCGCAGACAGAGGGGGACGAAGAGACGATCAGGAGGAACATTGCTTGGGCCGGGCCCTGAGTCAATGCCTGCTTGATTTTAGTCTCGATGTCCAGTTCTAAGGTGGCAACGAGACAGCGCGATGGAAGAATGGAGTTGTATGGTGCAGGATCCTTTGGGGGGGAGAACTGACGTGAGAGGGCATCAGGCTTAGTGTTCTTAGAACCTGGGCGGTAGGACAGGGTGAAGTTGAATCTAGAGAAGAATAACGACCAATGAGCTTGACGGGCATTGAGTCTTTTGGCGGTGCGTAGGTACTCTAGGTTCCTATGATCGGTCCACACCATGAAGGGGAGCTCGGTCCCCTCCAGCCAGTGTCTCCACTCCTCCAGCACTAGCTTGATGGCTAGGAGCTCTCGGTCGCCTACATCGTAATTCCTCTCGACCGGAGATAAACGGCGGGAATAGAACGAGCAGGGGTGCAGCTTGCTGTCTCATGGGGACCTTTGGGAAAGGATTCCGCCAACTCCAGTGTTGGAGGCGTTCACTTCTACCATAAACTGGCGAGATGGGTCGGGTATGGTGAGAATGGGAGCTGAGGTGAACCGTCCCTTGAGGTCTGCGAAAGCCTTGTCTGCCACCTCGTTACGGTAGAATCGCGTCTTGGAGGAAGTCAGGGATGTTAGGGGGGCGGCGACGGAACTGTAACCCAGAATAAAGCGGCGATAGAAGTTCCAGGAACCCCAGGAACCGTTGGAGGTCATGTCGAGAGGTTGGTGTGGGCCAGTGGGAAACAGCCTGGACCTTGGCTGCCTCCATCTCCAGCCTGGAGGGAGAAATAACAAAACCAAGGAATGTCATGGAAGTTGTATGGAACTCACACTTCTCAGCTTTAACGAAGAGGTTGTTTTCTAGGAGCCTCTGCAGAACTTTGCGAATGTGGTGGCGGTGCTCCTCCAGACCTCGCGAGAAAATTAAAATGTCGTCCAGGTACACGAACGTGAACGAATTCAGGAAGTCACGGAGGACGTCGTTAATGAGGGCCTGGAACAGGGCAGGGGCGTTGGTCAGTCCGAACGGAACCACCAGATATTCGTAATGCCCAGTGGGTGTGTTGAAGGCTGTTTTCCACTCGTCGCCCTCCCGGATACGGACGAGATGGTAAGCATTTCGTAGGTCAAGCTTGGTGAAGGTGTCTGCTCCCTGGAGGAGTTCAAAGGCGGTGGCCATGAGTGGTAATGGGTAGCGGTTCCTGACGGTTATCTCGTTAAGCCCTCTGTAACCTATACACGGGCGAAGGGACTTGTCTTTTTTCTTGACGAAGAAAAACCCCGCCCCAGCGAGCGAGGATGAAGGACGGATGATTCCGGCAGCGAGGGACTCCGTGATGTACCTATTCATGGCCTCTCTTTCTCGGCGTGTCGTGGAGCATGAGGGACTCCAACCAGTGATGACGTGTTTGTTCCAGTCGATCTGGGGGCCATGGAGGGCTAGCCAGGGGAGTCCAAGGACCAAAGCTCACGAGAGGTGAGCTCGTCCTTGAGAGCTTCAGACAATCCTTCCAGAAAGACATCGGCTAGGGCTCTGTCATTCCACCCACTAGAAGCGGCTAGGGTACGGAACTCAATGGCGTAGTCGTAGGCAGAGCGGGATCCCTGACGACAAACGAGCGATCAAAGACCCGCTTCATCTCCCTGGAGAAGTCCCCGAAGTTCTCGCAGCATGGGTCATGAGCTTCCCAGAGGGCCGTGCTCCACTCCCTGGCTCTCCCGGTTAGTAGCGTGATGACGTAGACCACCCGAGAACGTTCGGACGAGAAGGAGGAAGCTTGTAGCTTCAAAATCAGTGAGCACTGCGAGAGAAACGACCTACACGTTCCTAGTTCTCCCCCGTAAGTGGGAGGGGCTGGTAGGCATGGCTCTCGCAGAGTTCCGAAGCTTGAAGTCTTAGCTGTAGGTACCTGGAGAAGCTGCACTTTGGAAACGACATCAGTAAGAGCCCGTGTTGTGGCGATGAGTTCCTCTTGGTGTTTATTGAGGAGCACACCTTGGCCTTCCAGTGCCTGCTTCACCCAGTTTAAACCTGATGGGTCCATAGTGATGGCTGGATTATTCTGTCGCGAGGGCGCGGATCGTGGGCTGTGGAGGTGGACCCAGGTGCAGGTGGAGGTGCGGGTCATGAGCCTCCCAGATCTTCTGCGGTGCCGCCGTAGTGAGAGCGGAGGCGTTGGGGCAGAGATATGAGACCCGTAGCGTTGCATCGGCGCCGAGGCGTGAGCTAGAGCCGTGGTCGTGAAAGCGGAAGTGTGAGATCAAAGCCGTGAAGTCCGTCCGCGATGTCGTCGTGCCAAAATGTGAAGCTGAGCCGTAGTCGAGGAAATGAGAGCGAGAGTTCAAAGCCGTGTCATCCGTCAGCGAGGGCATTGAGCAAAAACAAATGCGAAGCAAGGCCGTGGTCGAGAAACGAAAGCGAAAGTTCAAAGCCGTTAAATCCAAGCGTGGTGAAAAATCCAAAGCGTGAGACAAGGGGCAAAAACGAGAAACACAGCAAAATCGGCAACGTGAAAGACCATGAATAGAAACGCGAGAAAACTGCTGCGAAACAACACACAATAATCCAGCGCGAGGCAGCGCGCTGCGCTTCTTTATGAGCTGGATGAAATCAGCGCCAGATGAGAAACCGGTGTGCTGGCGGGGCGGTCCAGGAGGGACGATGACAGCGTGGGAAAACATGACAGCGTCATGAGAGCCTGACAGCGTGGGAAAGGAAATGTCAAGTGTCAAATGTCAATGTCAAAAGTCTTTGATCAGCGCGAAGGCGCTGAGAGCCTGACAAGTCAGGTGTTTATTGAAGACACCATCACTCAGAAGTATTTAAATGCAATGTATTCAGCTGGCAGTACAACTGGTATAAAGTTGCTGGTCCTGTCAGTAGTGAGGAGATATACAGAATCAGTAGTGTGACCCTTATAGTTAATTACACATGTAGAGGTTTAGAGAGAAGGCTCACACTCCTCACATTTTAGTGATGCTCTTACAATTATCATGTGAAAATATGTAGTTAGAAGGGTTATGAAAAGCTTCTTAATATATAGTCTATAAAAGTATGTGTTTCTTGTGTAACAGAGAGACCAGAGACAGTACTGAGTGCATCTCCACAGAGCTGGCTGACAGAAGGAGACTCAGTGACTATAAGCTGTGAGGTTACAGACTCCTCTACAGACTGGACATTCAGCTGGTTCACAGTTGTTCCCTACAGAGATGGCATAACTCAATTACAAAATAATCGTGGCTATACCACGTATGTGGAGCTCCTCTCAGACAGCAGCAGAGGATCTGGAGGATTCTACACTCTCAGTCCTGCTGCTCTTAATCACACAGGAGTTCATGTGTGCAGAGGAGAGAGAGGAGAACCAGCCTTTCACACACAGTACAGCAATCTACAGCCACTATGGATCACTGGTGAGGAAAAAAAAAGGTTTACTACAGGATACGGTTGTGTGAATGAGAGTAATTTAGCATTTATTTCATATAAATTTACCAATATTTATATGGCAAGTGCTATAATGCTTGTAATTTTAATTAGTTGTTATTTAGCATGGCTACATGGATGCAGGAACATATTATGCCATTAAGTTTCAATGTTAATAAAAATACAAGCAGCAAATACAAAAAACTGTAAAGCCACCAAAGTAAGTAATCACAAATTAAGATATAAACATGTCAATAGCAATAACAAACTAAACATACTGTATGTAGTACGTAGTACTGTGTAAATGCATGTGCTGGCTTTATGCTATGTACATTGAGAAAGTGTCCTAAAAGTAGTGTACCAGAGTTAGACTAATAAGATAATGATGACATCTGGTGGTGATGTGATGATGTGATGGCTTGATTAGTTGCTTAGTTATTCTTAGTTTCATAACACTTTTTATATTTATACCCGCTGTGTTGCTCTGTCCTTGATGTATTTTAGTACCATTGCAGCAATTGCAAGACGTTACTGATTGCCAGATTAATAAACATAATTCAGATTGCATCATTTTGTTGCATATTGCATTTATTCTTATTTACATGTCTCTTTTCTGTGTTTAAGGTGAATCTCCTAAAGTCTCTCTGATCATCAATCCCAGCAGAACTCAACACTTTACTAATGACTCTCTCTCACTTAGCTGTGAGGACCAGAGTAACTCTACTGCATGGACAGTGAGACAATACACAGACATTACAGGAGTGCTAGATTGTTCATGGTGGGGATCAATTACAGGATCTACATGTAAAATCATCTCCCTCTCTAAATCCTACACTGGAGTTTACTGGTGTGAGTCTGAATCTGGAGAAAATAGTAATCCTGTCAACATCACAGTGCATGGTGAGTCTTCATGTAGTGTGTTTATTGGTAAAATAAAACACAAATATTCCATTACACAGCAATCAGAACACTGAACTAGGATACTTTCTAGAAGTAGAAATGACATTTCATCATTGAGCTCATTTTAATGACCATGTTCATTCAAACGGCTTTTGTGGCACCCTCACACTCTCTGTTACATAATCTTTAAACAGCAGATTGTGTTTAATCAGTTTATTCGTATTGTAGAAGACACTGTAATTTCTCCTCCTAATATTTTCACAGAGCTACAGTACATTGATTTTGATAGCTAAATGAAATACTTCCAGATCAATTTTATTTTGTGTTGTGTTCATTAGCAATACAAACACTTGGTTATGTTTTATTGTAGGACAGCATATGTCGTGCATTTTATTTCCATTCATAATTTTATTAAAGAGACTCTATGTTATAAGTTCTTTGCAGATTTTTAAAAATTAAATTCAAAGTTTATTTTTCACATACACTGCTATGCAGTGAAATGATTATACTGTACAGATGCTCATGACCCAGGGAGAAGGTTTCTCTGCTAACAATGAATTGCATTACAGAAAGCAATTACATAAAAAATAGAATCTCCCAATCGATTAATGATAATATGATTATAATTAAGCTGAAAGGTTTACATTATTTACAAGGTTGCTAAATAGATTTAAAATAAAATAGAAGTGTATGAAGTGTAAAAGTGTATAAATTCTGCATGGTAAAATATGAAAGATAAATTACAGAGTGTACAGAAGGAATTATAAACTTTGAGAATGCAGTTGGTCTTCATTAATATTATAAATGATCAGTGTGTAAACTTTACAAATTTGCTAAATGATGAGTAGTGTGCTACACCCTAATGTTGATGTGTTAGCAGGAATGTAGAGTCAGTGTTTTTGTATTTCAGAGCAAACATTTGATTGTTAGCTCTAAATTTAGCTGGTCGGTAGGGCTTCATAAGTGGACGAAAGTTCACTCTCCATCAACAAATTCCCCTTCACCAGTTATATGACATATGCGTCAGGTCAGGTCAATGTTGAAGCGTTCTAATTCAGCTGCTATCAGTGCAGATTGGCATTCTGAAACCAGATGCTTGATTATCCGCAGATGTTTAGTTATTCCATGAGAATCTGTAGTTGGTATAAAATACAGTAGCAGGTTGCTGGCTTTAGACTGTGTGCAAGTAGGTTGCCCACTCCCATATTTGCTTTTCTCATTTGCCCCAACCTGAAATGGACTCTGGGTGAGACCAGGTCTTTACTAACATTTATTTTTATTGTACATTTGATTTGTGATGTTTGTTCAAGATGGGGATGTAATCCTGGAAAGTCCTGTCCATCCTGTGACTGAGGGACATCCTCTGACTCTACTCTGTTTAGATCGCAACACAAAGTCATCAAGCCTTCTGGTTGATTTCTATAAAGATGGATCAGTTCTCCAGACACAGACTACAGGAGAGATGATCATCCATAATGTCACAAAGTCAGATGAAGGTTTCTACCACTGTAAACACCCAGAGAGAGGAGAGTCCCCGAAAAGCTGGGTCTTAATCAGAGGTGACACAATGCTGTTGTGTTTGTGTGTTGTAACGCTCAGATGAAAAAAGGTTAATTGAAGTTACACTAAAAAGAGAGATCTTTATATTCATGTCAGAGAGCTTTAAAACCCAGTGAGTAAAAACGACAACACTACGACTAATTAGAAAAAACCCAAGTGTATTATACAAAAATAAACTAAACAAAAAAGGTGCACCAAAACCAACAAAGAAAACAATATTTACAAAATATATATAATTGAAAGCTGTGTCGGTGTGAGTAGGTTGAATGTCCAAAGTCCAGGTTATTGTAAGAGTGTGTGAGAGAGATGAATCGGTCTCACCGGAAATGATTGAATAATACCGGGAGGCCGATGTCGGAGCGAGAGTAATGTGGCGAAGCAGTCCAGTTGATGAAATTCCGGGTGAATAGGAAATCCAAAAAAGGAACATCCTTCGTCCATCTCTTTGTGCACTCCGTATCAACAACAATGTAAAGAGCGCACTGTATCTCCATACTCCCTCCTTCCCCTGGATGTTTCCCAGGTTTGCATTATACTGTATCCGCGTCATCTGCTTCACCGTCTTCTCGTGCTGACCGGTCTTGTGAGAGCTGGAACCAATACACATTATACTCATGGACAATTACAACCTTAACGGGCACAATGAATAAGGTGCCGCAGCGTATTTGATAATTTAGGCTGGCTTACTTTCGCCCTATAAAAGTGCCCTTTATGTGGCAGTGCTACAGTGTTACTGCAAATCTATTTATTTTTATTGCATTTTGAGATCAAAAATACAAAGAGTTTAGCATGAAAAAATTAATTATTATTTTATTCTGTGTCATGCTCGTCAGGTGTAGAAGCTCCATTCTTAGTGCTTATGCTGATCTGTAGTGTCATCACTGCCTCTCCATATGTCTTGGTGACCATCATTTTGCTGCTCATATGTTGCAGAGATTGAGGTGAGAACTCAGTACATTATTTAACTTTAATTAGCCTTTAGAAGACATGCTGAATTATCCATCATATTAACAGGCTTTTAATGAACCACATCTTTTCCAGAAGTGCTGTCACCAGTCTCTTCAATGTCATTCATAAGCATTTAAACACAAAATCTTTAAACCTTCCGCTGTGGCGACTAAAAAAGATTAAATTATTATTATTATTATTATTATTACTATTATTATTATTATTATTATTTTATTTTTATTTTTTATTTTTTTTATTACAAATGATATTAATCCTAGTGAAGCTGAAACAATGTGAGCCTTAACAGGCTTAAAACTGTATGTAAAATAAAGGAAAATATCTCTCTCTCTTTCTCTGTCTCACACACACACACACACACACACACACACACACACACACACACACACACACATATGGTGATGTTACATATGAACAGAAAAGATTTAACAAAACCATTTTAGAAATAAATAGACCTATATTTTCATCCTTGTTACAATTATGATCTTGCCAGAGAAACATGAACAAGAAATTTACTCTGTTAAAAAATAAAAAATAAAAACATAGTCCCCATTCCTTTTTTAATCTCCTTTGTCTTTTCCTAAAAGAAGACTGAAGATGATGCTGGTGTACATGGCCTGCCATCTGGTTGTGCTGTTTCTTTGTTTGTTTTGGTCATGTTTTTAGTTGACGTGAGGGTATCTACAGTGTTATGCTGTGCTATGACTGCCAATGACTCTTTAAGATTTGCCTTGAAGTTGGGAGGATGGTTTTAGATGATAAGTCCAGACACATTAGATATTTAAAGTTTACTCAGTTTCCGTTCCTGTCAGAAATACCTCGCGTCACTGTGATCAGTGCAAAGCAGGTTGAAGGCATTTTGACTAACTCAGCTTTGATTAAAGTTGCATTGGTTAATGCCAGTTCAATTGTACCAGTGTTGTGTATGCTACGTATGCTGTTGTGTATGCTACATACAGTAGAGTATTACTACTGTACTATGCCTACTTCACACATCTCAGTGATTCTCTCAATATCACGGAAAGAGTTATGTCATGATTAAAAAATAAATTTTGTTGTTGTTACTTTTTTGTTAACACCTTGTTATTGCAAAATAAACTGGAAATACATATGTTTTAAAGCATTTGTCATTTTTGGTTGGGGAAATTCAATCAAACTTTTTAAATATTTTTTTAACAAAGACAAAAATGATGAAAAGGTAAAACTTTACTCAGTTTGCCCCATGGTGTAAATTTTATTTCATTGTTTCCATTTCAGTTTATATTTGAAAAGTTTTACAAATTATTGTGAGCATAAGTCATACTAAATCTGTTTCAATAATGAAGGTTGGGTTTTGTGGGAAAAATGAAGTTTTAGTATGAAGTGTTCTTCCTGGCAGCCCCAAGAGGTCGGTGTTCTTGCTCCGCCACCTCTGGTGTTTCGGGTAACGCAAGTCTCCAATAAAGTGTTAGTTCTTCGTTTTTATCCTGCCATGTTTCAGGATGCCGAACATCTAACATCCCCCCCCGTTAACCAAGCCGCCGAGACATTTGCCCTTTCTGAGAATCTGGCAGCGTGGAAGCTACTGCCAAGTATATCTCCTTGGGTACTAAGCACTGTAGAGAGAAACTACAGGATTCAGTT
>JAQQZT010000001.1:3727384-3737570 GCA_030068275.1 Clarias platycephalus
TATTTCTATTTTTTTCATATACAACATATTTATTTTCATATTGCTTATTTTATTTTATTGTCTCATGTAATTTGTAAAGCATCAACCTATGAATTTATGTTCTAATATAATATTTTATAGCGATTATGTAGGGGGTGCAATAAATGGCAGGGGGGCATTTCAGCGCATAACGCGTGTTACAAAAAAAAATTGAGCCGCTCTTTTGTCATTTCATCAACCAATCAAAGGGCTTGTGATTAGTGTTTCTACTGTCGATGCATATCGTCTTTTAAACCAACACACGAACGCGCAATAACTCAATCCAGTCATACTAATCATCAACAACAGGTGTGCTCGAAGAACCAATTTAGCCGGATTCTAATTAGCACGATGATCTCATCTTAGATATGTCAGTTCATCTCGGATGTGTCAAGCGACGTACGAAGAACAGACCCCTGCTACCGAGCCGGTTCAAGCTTACGGACATGTTGATATGACAGCAAATGCGAGAAGCGCATCGAAGAACGAAACAATCCAAGATCAGGACAAATCCACAACAATCAAATCTGGCTAATTGAGTTAGCGACGTACGAAGAACGGACCCCTGCAGTGTAAATGGGGCTTTAGATGATCACGGTTTAGGTAAAACCGTTTATCCGTAGACCTTGCTTCTGTCTCCCATATTATCCTTGTTTTAAACTCGCTCGCTCATTCGCTCGCATGTTCCCAACAACGTTTTAGTCGTATCATCGAGACCATTTTTTTTTTTTATTTCTTCAAACCCCCCACCAACAACCTTGGGGCTCTCACCCTCTGGTAACGCTTATTTTTCTTCTCTTTAAGTAAATAGAAAAAAATAAGTTCAACAGTCCCCAGTCATTCAAAGTGATCAAAATTTTTTACCACATTGATTAAACGTTTCACTGTTCCCCAGTTGGTAATAAATAAATCTCCCTGTCTTAATAGTTAAACACAAACACCTTGATGAATCCCTTCACCAAGCATATATTTTTTTTCAAATAAAAACAAACTGAACAGATCCTTACAATAAATAAATACACATAAATGAAATAAATATATGAAAGGAATAAATGAAATAAATAATTAAATAAATAAATGCAACGCTGTCTAACGCACAAGCACCATTAAGATTAAAAACCGTTAAAAACCTATAAATTGTTGATTTAGGTGCAATCTTAGTAGCCACCATATCCTTGCCTGTGAAGCCATTTTTATGCAACGCAATGATGGCTGCACGCGTTTTTTTGCAGGTTAACAATGGAAGAACAATGATTTCAAGCATCACCTTCCTTTTAACATGTCAACCCAATCAGCCTGACATAATGATCTCCAGCCTTGTGCTAGTCAACATTCTCACCTGAGTTAACAAGACGATCACTGAAATGATCTCAGCAGGTCCTTTAATGACAGCAATGAAATGCAGTGGAAAAGTTTTTTGGGGATTAAGTTATTTTTCATGGCAAAGAAGGACTATGCAATTCATCTGATCACTTTTCACAACATTCTGGAGTATATGCAAATTGCTATTATAAAAATTTAAGCAGCAACTTTTCCAATTTCCAATATTTATGTAATTCTCAAAACTTTTGGCCACGACTGTACACACAGTTAATAATAAAAAAAAACAAACACATGATGGGTCAGTGTAGCGCTACTCGTTTTCTCCTGTAGGTGGCACTATTTCCAAATGATCATAGACATCAAATGAACAATTCCAAATATGAATTTAAATATTACACACCATTTATAACAAACAAATATTTTTTTTTAAAAATGTGACCAATAATATTCAGAATAAAAATAAATTTTATCTGTGACAGCTACACTAAAATTACAAGGATTTATGGAAGTAGATTGCTTAACTCCTTAAACCTGCAATTTTCCTTAAAACTGTTACTTCGATCTTGCCGCATCCAGTATTACTTACTTATATTTTACGTTTATTCAAATAATACTAATATTATCTAAAATTTAGATGTTAAGACTAATCTGTCTAATCTCCTTTGTTGGTTTACTCATAGCCTAGGAGTGGTTCTCAATTATTATTACTAATTTTTGGATTGGACACTCCAAAAATGATATTTTCGTCAATCATTCACCCTTTTTTCCTTTGTCCCATTTGGAGTTTAACCTTTCGCTCATGCCCATCATCATCTACATTTGTCTCTAGCCAGCCTCCATTCATTTCTGGACCAATTACTACGTCGCCAACATGAACATTTCTTCTAGGCGTGTGCCACTGTTGTCTGAGGCTTACATTGGCCAGGTATTCTTTGCGCCATCTGCTCCAGATCTGTTTCGACAAATACAGCACTCTTCTCTACCTTTTCCGAGCGTACAAATCTTCACGAACAAATTTGCCAGGAGGAGGGAGAGCCGGTGAGGTCTTCATGGTGAGCAGATGATTAGGCATCAAAGGTTCAGCATTTTAAGGGTCATTTATTGTGTAAGTGGTAAGCAGACGACTATTAACAACTGACATTGCCTCATAGAAAAATGTCCTTAATGCTGCTTCATACAATCTTTCTTTGGTTTGCGACCGAGAACAACATTCATTACACTTCTAATTGTCCTTATTTGCCGCTCCCACACGCCTCCCATGTGGCTTTCTCCAACAAATTATTTGCCCCCACAAAATTTGTGCCCTGGTCAGATCTGATCTGTCGCACGGCTCCTCTGATTGCTATGAAAAATCGCAAAGCATTCAGAAATGAATCAGTGGAAAGATCTTTTAACATTTCTCAAACATGTAAACAACAGCCCATACTGTTTGAATTCCTTCTGACCTTGTTTTGTGTAGAAGGGCCCAAAACAATCAACACCAGAGTATGAGAATGGGGGTGAGGGTTCTACTCTGTCAGCTGGAAGGTCAGCCATATGTTGTTCTTCGACTGGTCTACGCATCTTTCTGCAAGTAACACAATTATTAATGTACTTGGCCACTAACTTACTATCACCTAATATCCAGTATCTACTGGCTCTGAGTTCATTCAATGTTTGACATCGACCTTGATGCTGAGTTTTCTTGTGACAGTGGTCAAGTGTGACAATACCTTCCTTAGGAAGAATTACTGGATGTTTCAACTGGAGTGTCATTAGATTTTCTTAACCGAACTCCAACCCTGAGTAATTCATCCTGAAGGATAGGATAAAGTTGATATAACCTGTTAGTCTTGGGGAGCTTAGCAGAATTTTGAGTGAGCCTCTTCTTCAAAGGTTTCTTGTTGTGCTGCATTCATGAGCACAAGAGATGCTTTTTCTCTCTCCTCAACACTAACGAACCTTGACCTGGTTTTGTTTGCTGGCCTTTTGATAATACGAGCGATGGTGTTGAGTGCTGTATTCCAGACTGAAAATCTGAAAAGTCTCTAAAGAAAGCTGTCTCTTACACAGGCATCTGTTTTTAGAACCTTTACCTCGAAGTCCCCCACAAGAAGCATTAGGATATTTTCATTCGTAAAACTTTCACGCTCCCATAACAACTTAGGACCTTTCAGCCAACTTGAGTCCATTAAGTCTGCCTCTTTGAGACCCCTAGACGTTCATTGTAGTTTAGATCTACATATCTTACTCCACTGGTGCGTTCACTCTCTGGAATTTAACTCAAGACCCTACTGTTAGACACAATCTTGTGTAAACGTAGTTTCCCTTTGGATAAGATTTCTTGACCTTTTTTAACCAACTTATTGGCCTTCTCAATGGAATCAACACTAACAAGACCATCATCCACGTAGAAATGTTTGTGAATGAAGCTTGCTGCCACAGAATAGTCCTTCTCATTTTTGCTGGAGAGATATTTCATACCATAATTTGCACAACCTGGAGAAGATGCTGCTCCAAATATATGCACCCTCATACGGTATTCTTTGGGTTCTTTTTCAGTGTTCCCGTTTTCCCACCATAATAACTTTAAGAAGTCAGGATCATCTGGGCTGATATGAAAGCAGGGGAACATATTCTCGCAGACAATAGCAATCGGATGCTCTTGAAATCTGCACAATACACCAGTCAAAGCATTTGTTAGATCTGGTCTTGTGAGAAGGTGGTTATTTAGAGACATGGTTTCAAATTGTCTTTAAATAAGTATTTGAGCAGTCAAATACTACTCTTATTTTCTTTGGCTTCCTAGGATGGTACACCCTATGGTGTGAAATATACCATGTATTCCATTCCTTTGGTGTGATGCTTCTTCAGCATCACCGTCTCTGAAAACCCTGTCCTTAAATCTCATGTAGTCCCCTCTGTACTTGGGGAAAACCCTCTTTTCAAACGAACCATGGCTAGTTCCTTATTGTTTGGTAACAGAGGACGTACTCTAAAAGGTAGGTGCATTTCCACATGCCCTTCTTAATTGTGATGAGTTTTTTCATCCAGTTGTTGAAGAAACTGAATGTCCTCTTGTGATATTGCCTTCTCCTTACAGTCTGTATCTCGAAAGTCTGCTTCCAGTGCCTGGATTACTGATACAGGTCATCTGCTGCATTTCATACTTTACAGGTTCTGTGTTTACATTCAATTTGTCACAGATGTCCTGACTAATAAACGTATTACTGCTCTGCATATTATCTAACTTTGTTTTAGAGTACTCTTCTTTCAGTTTAGATCTAATAAATTGAGCTTCAGCTGTGAAGTTTAAGTATATAAACATAAACTTCAGTTCTCTTTTTACTATCTCCTCATGTCTCAACAAAAGCATGTTTTCTGTAAGAAGCGTTTCTCTTTCAGATCGTCTAACTTCTTGCTACAGTTCAGTACACGGTGAAACGAAACAACATTCCTCCAGAACCAAGGTGCTACATGCATGCGCCAACATAAATTAACAACACAACTCTACCGGAACCAGCTAGCTAACTAAAAGACCTAATTAGCTGACTAGCTCAGATATGACAGATTTATATTTTTTATTTTTAAATTAACCTAAAACTACTTCTATACAAAAAAGAGACAACAACAGACAACAAGGTGCATATGCAAATGTACAAACAAATAGCTACAGAGTGACGTAAAATACAACTTGTTAAGACGATTCCTTAAGTCATGCTTTACCAGCTTCCAAATCTGCATTAATTTCAGCTAAACGGTTTTCATATTTTTGCAGCTATGAAACATCTATTTCAACTTCTATATAATTTGGTCAAAGAGGTCACTGTTTGATCTGTTTTGATCCATGTTAATTAATTAATTGAAATCTCACTATTAATCAGCTGTAAAAACACTACTACTAAAGTACAACGTGGAAAGTGCACAATGTGAATTAACTATAATGTATAAAATATATTAAAACATTTAACAAATAACACAACTTTATCAACTTACAAAATTACCCCAATGAATTCATTGTTTAAAATATTTACGTACATCTTAAACTAAAATAAACTTTAAGGTGCCACCCACCAAGAAATGAAAGTTGAAAAAATAGTCTTACCTGCTATCCAAGGGTTTCAAGGCTTATTAACAATGTCCAAACCTCGTAATGTTGCCCCTTGTGGTTGTCCGTTATTACTGCAACATCATATTCATACGAAATAATGGGCTCTTCGTCCAACAAAATCATGACGTTCAAACTTCGTAAAGTTCCCTCTTGTGGTTGTAAATTATTACTGCAACACCATAGTCATACGAAATAATGGGCTCTTAATCAAACAAAACCATGACGTTCTCTTGAATAGCGACGTTGTTAATTAATTAGCAAACTTTACCATACGTTACAAAGTCATCATAATCAAAATATAAACAAACGTACCATGTGCCTTCCAATCAGGATTCAGGAGACATTAAGAGGTAGATTTTAAACAACACTTTTCTTCATCTTGCACTCTCAACATGACTTATAACCACATGTCTTCTGTGTACAAACAGCTAATAAATAAAAAATAAAAAAAACATGACGGGTCAGTGTAGCGCTACTCGTTTTCTCCTGTAGGTGGTAGTGATGGGTCGTTCATGAACGCTTCTTTCTTTTTGAACGAATCTTTAACGTGACTCAGAAGAGCGAGTACTCTCGGAGAGTGATTCGTTCATTTTCTACTGGGCGCGCATGCGCAAATCATTGCAAAGATTACGTGCAGGAAACAATTGAGCGAATCTTTCTCAATGACTCTTCTACTCAGAGTCGTTTGTTCTTTTGTCACGTGACTCACATAGACGCTATGCGGTGCAATAGATTCAAAAGAACGAACGACTCAGAATATGATGGTGAGCTGCTCATTCTGTTTATTATAATATGTCCTTAGCTGCATTGTAATATTTTAATTACTGGAACTATAGCCAAAATTTGTGTTGGGGGTCTATTTATTGAAAATGCAACATTTTATTTTATTTCTGATCAAAAGAACGAAATGAACTAAGTGACTCAAAAAAAAAAAAAAAAGATTTGTTCATCTTGATGAACGAGATTAAAAGTTAATTATAATTAACCACGGTCAACAGAATTCTGTGAAGGAAGGAATCATAAGACAAACGGGATAAAACGGAGATTTTTATTTTATATTTAATAAAAACTGTGTTTTACACCAGCAGCAACTTACAAATGAGGTCTCAATTTGAAAAGATGTACAAAAAATAAATCACCACAAATAAGTATTAATCATAGAAAAAAATTAATTAAACACCAACAGAAACGTTTTGTACTTTAACTGTACGATTTTTAAATATGACCGTTAGATACGTTGGTCAGGAAACTCCTGAAGTCTGATGCAGACAGGACACTTTCAGTCACAAATTGCTGTGGAAAAATTCAGAGATAGATATTCAATTAAAATTCATGATACTTAATTTAGCAAATGAACAATATTTATACTTTGTTCCTGTCGCTTCACAACTCATGAGAACAGACCGAAACCAGAACCGAACCGCAGATTAAGCACGCGCATATAACCGTCGGCATTTTAAGTGTGATTAAAAATACAAGAAATAGCTTAAACCAAAATAACGTGACTAAACATCGCTAAACAGCAGGTGACATTTATGTTCAGTATTTCGTTTCTATTTAGAAAGATGGGAATTAATTCCAGCTTACCTTTTCCACACGACCCGCCAAACGTTTTGTCTTCTCATCTGTGTTCTCTTCTCGCGATATCTTCTCGTGATGTTTGCTGATGCTGCAGCTTCCCGTCCACATACCAGCAAATTTCGGATGATAAAGATACGTCGTATAGACGTCGTATAGATGTAAAAACGATGTGTCATTTAACAGCTCAAACAGGTGATCTACAGACGATCAAAATACGACCATAAAAAAACTAACGCGATGTTTACCAGATGATACAATGTTTAGCAGACGTCTCCGCGACGTACATGTGCTATCTGGGAACATATTCAAAATCAACTTGTCTCATAGATTTTGTATGCAATGTGATATAGAATTTATTTTGACACAGTCATATTTAAAAAGAAAAAAAGTAACACAGCTCTGACTCCTTTATCATTTCACACCAACAGCAAAACCCAAACCAACACTGAAATCTTCAGTGAATCTTCTGAGCTCAATCTACACTGGAAACACCGTCACTCTGACCTGTGAGCTGAAGCAATCCACTGGATGGGAGTTCCTCTGGTACAAATATAATGAGCAGTTACAGCTTTTGAACACTGAACATTTATACTACAACACACTCCGTGTGACAATCATTAATGAAGGAGAATCGGTTTACAAATGTCAAGCACGCAGGCATAATACCTGGATACTTACATACTATGACACAGACTTTAGTGATCCAGTCAGAATTACAGCAAGAGGTATGTTATGATTTATAAATGAATAAATATACCAGCTAATATTAGCTAATATATTATATAATTAGCTGAATTACTTGTCATTGACAGGTAAATAGTTTGTAGACATAGCTTAAAGTTTAAAACTAAAAATAAACTGATAAGCTTGAATGTAATTAATGATACTATTTTTTTCAGGTTAAAGCCCATGTACATGTCTGTCTGTCTTTCTGTACAGCAGACCTCTCAGTCTAACTTATAAATACAAATAAATCTAATTTTGTAAGGTTGAGTATCTTATGCTTTGTTTACAGTAAGTTATACTTTTTTAATCGTCAGAGGAATACTCTCTCTGTTTGGTAATAGAAAAGTAAATCACAAATGAGAAATTATAAAAGGAGATCGGATAAAGATGAAGTTTTGTTTTAAAATGGCTCCACCCACTTCAGCACTGTTATTTCAGTGGTGGAAAATGTAAATTAATCCCAGTAATAACATTCACTTTAGCTTTTCTAATTAATATCTTTTGGTGCAGGTATTTTTTAACATTGAGCAAGCAGCTTATTAGTATTTTATTTTAAAGGATATTATTTTAAAGTACATTATTAAATCTGACATATACCTGTTCATATTATAACATTTGTATTTGACTTATGGTGCAGGTTGACCTTTAGGCAGAAATCTAATGAGTTCTGAGAAAATGTCATTAAATTTTGTCCAACCAGTTTAGTGTTATGCTGTGATATAATCTGACATGTAACTGCTCTTATGGTTTCATGGTTTCACTTAAGGCAAATACCTCAATAATGCAAAGTTTCATTATGTTATGTACAGCCAGTTCGTGTGAAGCTGTGACAAAATATTGCTGGACAAACATGCAAACAGACAGACAGACAGACAGACAAAAAAATATTCAGAGACTCATTTTCAGTCCTCCTTCAGTCAAATATCATTAAAAGAGCAAGTTATGACCAATGTGTAGACAGAAGCTTTCTTTCATTTACTGTATATAGATTTTGTAATCTAATTGGTGAAAAAAAGGTTGACAATTTTTCTATAACTGCTGTCCTGACAGTGCATTCAGTTGTATTTCAAGAGCTCATGAAGAGCATCTTGTAGGGGCAATATACCATATAAAATCTGAGAGTAATTTTTAATAATAAAAATATTATATCTTGTTAATTAATGGAACAGAACAGTAGTGCAAATATTCTTGTGATGTGTAAATATTCTTGTGGTAAAGTTTTTGGTATAGTCGTTTATACACTACCAGTCAAAAGTTTGGACACACGGTCTAATTCCATGGTCTTACCTAGTTTTTATTTCTTTCTACACTGTAAAAAAAAAAAAAAAATGCTGAAAGCAGCTAAAATATGCAATAATTTCCTTTAAACAGTTTAGATTGAGATGTGTCTGATATTGCATGCTCTGTAAATGTTTCATAGAAGTCTTCTAGAACTGTTCCAGAACAACTAGACTTACTTACTGTTTACTTTTCTATGTGTGTTAATTCATGTTTTAAAAGCTTCAGTCTTCTTCTTCTTCTTTGTCTTTCGGCTGTTCCCTTTCAGGGGTCACCACAGCGAATTATCTGACTCCATTTAAATCTATCCTCTGCATCCTCTTCTCTCACAACAACTACCTTCATATCCTCTCTCACTACATCCATTAATCTCCTCTTTGGACAAACTCTAGACCTCCTGCATGGCAGTTCCAACCTCAGCATCCTTCTACCGATATATTCACCATCTCTCCTCTGAACATGTCCAAACCACCTCAATCTGGCCTCTCTGACTTTATCTCCAAAACATCTCACATGGGTTGTCTCTCTGATGAACTCATTCTCAATCCTATCTATCCTTGTCACTCCCAAAGCTAACCTCAGCATCTTTAGCTCTGCTACCTCCATCTCTGCCTCTTGTCTTTTCTTCAGTGCCACTGCCTCTAAGCCGTAGACCATCGCTGGTCTCACCACTGTCCTAAACACCTTTTCTTTCATTCTCGCTGATACTCTTTTATCTCACAACACACCTGACACTTTTCTCCACCCGTTCTAACATGCCTGCATACGCCTTTTCACCTCCTTTCCACACTCACCATTACTCTCGACCATTGACCCAAAGAACTTAATGTCCAGTACCTTCTTTATCCCTGCTCCCTGTAGCCTCACCGTTCCACTTGTGTCCCTCTCATTCACACACATGTATTGTCTTGCTACGAATAACCTTCATTCCTCTGCTTTCCAGAACATACCTCCACCCCTCCAAATTTTCCACCACATGTTCCCTGTTCTTGCTACAAAGCACAATGTCATCTGCAAACATCATTGTCCATGGAGACTCCTGTATAACCTCATCTGTCATCTTGTCCATCACCAGAGCAAAAAAAAAGGATACTAGAGCCGATCCTTGATGCAGACCCACCTCCACCTTGAACTCTTCTGTCACACCTACAGCACATCTCACCACTGTCT
>JAQQZT010000001.1:3737670-3754131 GCA_030068275.1 Clarias platycephalus
GACTTTTTTGTTCCATAACCCTCAGGATCATTTAAGAAATTCCAAATGACTGTCTTACTGCGTCCCACCTCAGCAGCAATGGCGCGCTGTGAGAGACCCTGATAATGCAGTTCAACAACCCAACCACGTTCAAAAAGGGACAGTTTTTTTGCCTTTGCCATCAGAATGTGTGAGTAACTGACAGAAAATGACAATGAATCCACATCTTTGCACAGATTTGACCTTTTAAAGGCATGTGGTTCTAAAATTTTGATCAACTGTAAAACAGCCTGTTTCAGTTTAATCGTTGATTTCATTAAATTGCATGCTCAAATTATTTTTTTTGTCTCACTCCCATTTCTTCTTGTTGCATTTTGAAGCTCTAATTGGAACCTTATTAAGCTCCAACCATGCAAAATGTGATTTTTTTGCCATTTTTCAAGTGGTCTTAAACTTTTGATCGGGACTGTATACAGTATATATAAACTTGAACTGTTATATACAGTATATGCTGAATATAGTCCTATATAGGCAGTGGTGAACAAACAGGTTTCACAGAATCAGTGGTGTTGAAGTGACACACTCTATGAAAATATGTAAATTAATTGTTTTCTATTTCCCATGTAACAGAGAGACCTGCAGTACTGAGTGCATCTCCACAGAGCTGGCTGACTGAAAGAGACTCAGTGACTCTAAACTGTGAGGTTACAGACTCCTCTACAGACTGGACATTCAGCTGGTACACAGTTGTTACCTACAGACATGGCTTAACTCAAATAAAAAAGAATACTGACTCTATCATGTATGTGGAGCTCCTCTTAGACAGCAGCAGAGGATCTGGAGGCTCCTACACTCTCAGTCCTGCTGCAATTAATCACACAGGAGTTTATGTGTGCAGAGGAGAGAGAGAAGAACCAGCCTTACACACACAGTACAGCAATCTACAGCCACTATGGATCACTGGTGAGGATAACATTAGTTTAGTTCAGATAGTAAAGTATGGATGTGCAATAAATTAATGCAACATTTATTTAAAGCTGGATATTTATTTATTTAGCTAGTTAGTATTGTAACACAAGTGACAAAAAACCCAGCAAGCCAAAACAGATCAACATTAGAGATGTAACTGAATATGATGAGCAGATAATGTGTTCTAAACAGACATGAAGATGTCAATATAGGAGAAAAAGAAACATCCCGAAAAACATTCCAATAAAATAAAAACTAAAAGACTTTCAAATCACATGAGCTACACTTGTATTTACAGTAGAACATAAAGAAAACATAAATGTTTAAACTGAGATATATAAAGATAACATAAATGTTTAAATTGAAAAATGTTACATTGTTATGCACTAAATTAGCTTATTTTAAATTTGATGTCTGCTACAGGTTAAAAAAAAATGTTGGGACAGTGGCAAAAAGGGCTGAAAAAGGAACACATTAACAAACTAATCAAGTTAATTGGTATCACGTCTGTAACATGATTAGCTGTAAAAGACATATAATGTCTCTCAGAAGTAAAGATGGGCAGAGTGCTTTAAAAGATTGGGAAATACTTAAAAAAAAAAAAACAATGTTCCTCAACATCAAATTGCAAATGCTTTGCAAATCTCATCATCTACAGTGCATAATACCATCAAAAGATTCCGCTGTGCCATATGTGAACCTGGACCAGAAACGCTATTGTGTCTTGTGGGCCAAGGCTCATTTAAAATGGACTGTTTCAAAGTGGAAAAGTGTTCTATGAACAGATGAGTCCAAATTTGTCGGTCTTGTTGGAAATCCCAGACACCATGTGTTTCACATTAAAGAGGAGGGAGATCTTCCAGGAAGTTATCAGCATTCGGTTCAAAAGCCAGCATCTCTGATGGTGCACATGTGCATACAGTATGGGCAGCTTGTATGTTTTGGGAGGCACTATGAATGCTGAAAGGTACAGTATATAAAGGTTTTAGACAACGTCTATATCAGGGAAGGCCTTGTGTATTTCAGCAGGACAATGCAAAAACCACATATTGCTGCTATTACAACAGCATGGCTTTGTAGTAGAAGAGTCCGGGTGCTGAATTGGTCTGCAGTCCAGATCTTTCACCTATAGAGAACATTTGGTGCATCATTAGACCAAAATATGTCAAAGACAACTGCAAAATCTTCAGCAGCTGAAAATTTATATAAGGCAATAATGGGACCAAATTCTGACACCAAAACTGCAGAAACTCATAACCTCAATGCCCAGACATCTTCAAACTGTTCTGAAAAGAAGAGAAGATGCTACACCTGCCCCCGTCCCAACTTTTTTGAGACCTGTAGCAGGAATCAAATTTGAAATTAGCTCATTTTGTGCATAAAATTTCTTCGATTCAACATTTATGTTCTCTATTTTCTATTGTGAATAAAATATTGCCCCCCCTAACCCTAACCCTAACCCCCCCCCAAACAAGCAAAGTAGTGTTAAGCAAAGAGTCTAAACACTGCAATGGCAATCACAAACTACTGTAAATATGTCACTGATCTTTGCATTGTAAAAATAGAGATGAAAACAAAACCTATTCTGCATTGCAATACTTTTTATGGTAATTCATATATTACACAAAAAATATATATATATTATTTTTTAAACTTTATCATGTGTGCTCTGATGAATGAGGACACTGTTACTGGGCAAAAGTCAGGTCAAAAGTGGGGATAAAGATAGATATGGTTATGGGCATTTAGCTCACTTACAGTACTACTTACTCCTGTACAATGCGATACAATGTACAAAATAATAATAAGCTCCCTCCGTAAAAAATAGTAACTAGTTGCACAGCTTTTTAAAGTTTACTCAACTTTTCGAGGAATTTACTGGCCAAACTAAATATTTCACATTGCTATTCGGTTGATACAACATGTACACAGTTCAAAATCTGTTGACTCAACTTGTAATTCAAATATTTAAGTCAGCTCAGGTAAGTTTGGTTCTGGGCTAAATTAATTATATTTCTCTAGGGTTGACTTAGCCCAACTTTTTATCTATTTAAAATGTAAGTTGTCTCCCTTTGTACCCCATTGATATAGTTGGTTCAAGTGATTGTTTTTCTACAAAACAAGTTTACAATGCCTAACAATGCCCCAACAATTGAAACATAAACATTATTTTAAAAAAGCTTTATTCTTCCAAATCTAGTTAAAACACTGATCTGCATAAAACAGAAAATTACAGTTTATTTATTTATTTATTATTATTTATTTTTTTTCCAAGATTAGTAAATTAATACCAGATGCTACTGTAACACTAGATAACACCAGGTGCTTTTGGTCAAATCCTTTTGGAATTCAGTGTTTGTATTGAATTCAATATTGACCCAGGACATCAAGGACAGCTTGTTCATGAATATATCAATGAGGCTCTGTACCACCAGAGTGTGTCAAAGACTGTTTTTGGAATGATGGTAATTCTGTTCATTGTTTCATATTTAAAATGGTTTGATATTTTCAAGTGTTTTACTTTGTCATTCTTATAAGTAACTACATATGTAGAGTGATAAACATAAACATATCTCTCTGATGTACTTTCTTTTGAGTAGCCTCTGAATAAACATTCAGACCCACAGATCCAGGTGTGTGTACGGGACAAGCTTTCTTCCCTTTGGTTCTTGTCACTGTTCTCATGTCATCTCTTTGAGAAGCACACCAAAAATGATCTCCAGAAGGTTTACAGCTGAAGAAGTTTTATCAGAGATTTTTAACTGGGATAGTGATGAAGAAGAGGAGATTTCAGAGACAGAGGTTTGTTCAGAGCCCAAGGACAATGATATTGATGATCCTGACTGTCAATTTTCCTACGATGAGGAGGATTCAGAGGAGGAGTCTGCTGCCGTCTCTAAATCAGATGAAAACCAAGGACTGCTGCAATCATCCACAGAGGGCACATGTATATCTAAAGATGGTACTATAAAATGGTCAACATCACCACACCTAAGTCAAGGCAGACTGTCATCTTCCAATGCCATCAAAATGACTCCTGGTCCTACAAGATTTGCCATCACATGAGCTGATGATATTCAATCCACGTTTCAGCTCTTCATATCCCCACCAATAGAGAGGATTATACTTGAGTAACTTGGAGGGGAGGCGTGTATTTCAAGAGAAATGGAAGCCACTGGATCAAGACTGACTTGCATGTTTATTTTGGAATTCTGGTGTTAGCTGGACAGGTCAAAGGGAGAAGTAACTGCAAGTCTGTGGAATGAAGAGAATGGAAAGCCAATCTTTCGTGCAACAATGTCTCTAGAAATTTTCACGTGATATCTCGTGTGATCCGATTTGACAACCGTGACACCAGAGCTGGTCGAAGTGAAAGAGACAAACTGGCTGTAATCAGGGATGGTTGGGATCAATGGGTTGAAATCCTTACTTTGATGTACAATCCTGGTCTCCATGTTACTGTAGATGAACGCCTTGTTCCATTCAGGGGCCGCTGTCCTTTCCGGCCGCATATGCCCAGCAAGCCGTCCAAGTATGGCATCAAAATCTTGCTTGTGATGCAAAATCTAGCTATGCAAGTATACACTGGAAAGCTACCTGGAGGAGCATCTGAGAATGATCAGGGTATCCGTGTGGTGCTGGAGATGAGTGAAGGGCTGCAAGGTCACATCATCACTTGTGACAACTTCTTTACATCCTACCGCCTTGCAAATGAACTTCAGAAGAGAAAGCTGACTATGTTGGGAACAATAAGAAGAAATAAGCCAGAACTTCCCAGTGAAATTCTGAAGATGCAGGGAAGATGTCTGCATTCCTCAATATTTGTTTGTTTTCTCTGAGAAAGCAACAGTTGTTTCATACTGCCCAAAGAAAAACAAGAAAGTTCTTGTCATAAGCCACAAATGATCCTGGACTACAACTCAACCAAAGGAGGAGTTGACAATCTGGACAAAGTCACAGCATCATACAGCGGGCAAGACAGCCCGTTGGTTATTTTCTACAACATTGTGGATGTACATTATGTCCATCATGTGGACAACATTGAAAATGTTGAACACTGAAAATCTAAAACTAAACAAAATAGTTGTTACAAAAATTGTTCTGGAATTTCAAATTGTGTTGTATGTCAGTTTTTAAAATGTTTATCTAATAGAAAATAAAGTTGCTGTTGTTTAAACCCAGTTTTTTGACAGTTCTGAGTGGATTTACACAGTGCGGGTCAAAATGACCCGCAACATAACCAATGTGATTTTTTTTTCAATATAATATGAGGGGTAAACTGTCTGGTTTGTGATCCATGCTATGGATTGTAGATTGGATTACCAAATTAATAACCATCATTGTCTCTTTTGTGTGCTTAAGGTGAATCTCCTCCAGTTTCTCTGTTCATCAATACGAACAGAATTCAACACTTTACTAATGACTCTCTCTCACTGAGTAACTCTACTGGATGGACAGTGAGACGATACACACACAGTGAGGGAGTGTTAGATTGTTCACAGTGGGGATCAGATACAGGATCTACATGTAATATCAGCTCACTCTCCACATCACACACTGGAGTTTATTGGTGTGAGTCTGAATCTGGAGAAAACAGTAATCCTGCCAACATCACAGTTCATGGTGAGTCTTCATGTTGTGTGTTTATTGATAATGGGAAGGGATATGTATGGTTCATTTTCAGAACTCTTCATTTTCAAATAGGAGAAACGGTTTTCTCTTCTTTATATATTACCGACAGTTTCTGTAGTGTAGATATGTGCATGACATTACCTGACAGAATATAAAGAACTTTGAAAACATACTGACTGATAAAATTATCATACTGGTGATATTTGTAAATTGAGTAAAAGTACTGTGTTATTCATTAGTCATCATAAAACTTTTTTCTCCGTGTATCTGTTGATTGCTGCTGTGTGCAGTTTACTAGTCATACATATTTTCTATTATTTCAGTATCTTACTTATGTCTTAGTTAACATTACTTTTAAAAAAAATAATAATTTAGCTGATTCCGGAATATGGGAAAGACATGGAAATGATGTAAAACTCAACAAATCTTCTTATTATTATATTTTGGTAAAAAAATAAAAAATAAAAAAAGAGACAATATGTTCCTTTGCTAATTCTTTGTTTATGTGGCAAATTTCTAAATTTTCTGATTTAGAAAATTCTGTTTGAACATAATATTTGAACAGTATGTTGTCAGGGTTACCCCAGTGGTGCACTAGTGTACGCAGTCCAGTTTTATATTTTTTTATTTTAATTCTTTTTTCTAATCCCCAGAGTTTATCCAGTTGTCTTTAGCTTGCACCTGTTTGTTTATCAGTCCATTTATGCTACTTTTATGTATGGGCTTGTTATTGATATTAAAGTCATTATCTCCTCTTATGACATGACTGCGACCATCATTACACATGATAAACAAATTAAAAAATTAAAAAAATCTGCGAGGAGAGACTCCATGTGTTGTTATTCATATATAGCTAAATTAAAAGTATAATTCATTTCGATTCCAAATTATATTTTCTTGTCTGTTATTTTCTGCGTTCTAGATGGTGATGTGATCCTGGAGAGTCCTGTCCATCCCGTCACTGAGGGACATCCTCTGACTCTACGCTGTTTATATCGCAACACAAAGTCATCAAACCTCCGAGCTGATTTCTATAAAGATGGGTCAGTTCTCCAGACACAGACTACAGGAGAGATGATCATCCATAAGGTCTCAAAGTCAGATGAAGGTTTCTACCACTGTAATCACTCAGAGAGAGGAGAGTCACTCAAAAGCTGGGTCTCAGTCAGACGTGATAGACCTTGTGAGAATTTGTTGTATTTGAGTCTCTTTTTAATAACACTGTTTAAAATGTTAAAAAGCTTAAAATCTACAGTAGTCTCTTTTTTTATTTCAGTCTCAGGTTCTAGCTCCATTGGTGGATCAGTACTAGTGACTGTGGGTGTGGGAATTTTCTTCATCATTTTACTCATCATAATGATCCTCCTGTTGTCGTACAGTAGAACAAAAGGTTCAATAACTGCTTTAAATATGCTATGTAGAAGTTACAGAATATAGTACAAAAATACTAAATAAAATGTTAAATATTATATATTAATATTATTTATAAATATTACTTTAAACTTACATTATGTTGTCAAAGTCATATATTTTGTTCATTTAATGTATTTAAAGTGGGTACAGAAAGTATTCAGACCCCCTTCAATTTTTCACTCTTTGTTATATTGCAGCCATTTGCTAAAATCATTTAGGTTCATTTTTTTCCCAAATTAATGTACACACAGCACCCCATATTGACAGAAAAACACAGAATTGTTGACATTTTTGCAGATTTATTAAAAAGCAACACATTCATAGTTAATGTTTGCTTTGGTTCATCCTGTAAAGTTAATTGATAATTCAATAAGTCAATAATTGATAAAATCAAATGTTCACTATTTACAGCCTGTTCAGATGTTAAATCTGTTTTCCCCTATAGAAAAGCAGCAGACGCCCAATCAGGCATCACAGCAGATTCAGAGCCGGTCAGGAGATGAAGACTCTCAATTAGGACACACACCACTTCATGCTGGTCAGACCTCGTCCCAATGTTTATTTCTGGAATTATCAACTAAAACTTATGTCTTACTCGAGAATTCTTTTTACAATTATTAGCTCAGCAATACATAATTTTATTCATTGTATTTGTTTAAACCCTATATATTTTTACAGTTTTCTACAATTGCATTTAATAATCTAATTAATTTTCATTCTGTTTTCTGCAGGAACTATAAACACTGTGGATCAGGCAAGTGGAGCAGGTAGCTTTATTCCACTTCATTCATTTCTTTTTGCATTAGAAGTCTTGATTGCAGTTTACATTTATACAATGAAGTACAGATGTGTCTTATTGTGATTAACATACTGCTTTGTGTTCTCTTGAATGTGCAGAAGCTGCTTTTGCACTGGCCACAAGGAAAAAGAAGAGAAACAGAAACAAGAGTAGAGTATTTTTAATTCTAAAAATGTGATGTATTTATTAAAAACATTTCAAAATACGCTTATAACTTTTGCCATATTTTGCATATTCATTTATAAACACCCACACATGAGGCTGTTGGCTACAATTTCCTCCACAGTCAGGAAAAAATAAAAAAACATTAATGTTCTTCATAGTACTGACCATGAATATATGAAACACATTGAAAAGATGCCACATGCTAAATGGTAAAGGAAGTATGCTTTATTGTTTATAGATGAAAAAAAGAAACTAAATTTCAGTGTGGTTTCAGCAGGAGGCTGATAATGACTAACATGTATGAGTTATGACTTATATAAGTGATATAACACAGGGCTAATAATCACTGTGATGGTTTTGTTCTCTGCTACTGCAGGCGCTGATACTGATGTGACTTATGCTAACATTGAACTAAAACCAATGGAAAAAGCAAAGAAAATAAAAGGTAGAGCAAAATAAAAACATTTATGTTGTCATAGATCACCTATGCCATTTCAGCACACTCTGGTTTTATACAACTAATCAAATATTTGTAGAAAAATAATTATTGACATTGTGATGTGATGAAATTTCAGAGTTCCTAAAATACTTGGTGGCTGATGATTATTTTCCTATTTCAGCATATCACATTTTTCCCTCTATCCATGTATTTTTGTGAGATGTCTGGAAAATTAGTATATTTTATCAAGTATTAGAGCATTTATAAACATTTGTGATACTGTCAGAACTGCTGTTATAGACAATTTATCAACATATTGTGACCAATCAGAATCCATAATTCAGCAGTACTATGGTCTCCTGTATTTTAACTCTGTATCATTTAAAAATCTTGTTATTTTTCTTTTTAATTTTGATGAGTTGTATTTTAAGAAATTAATTTAGAATCTCTTGATTCCAACTAGAGAAGGGCAGTTTGGGTGATGATACTGTCTATTCGATGCTAAAGTAGAACATGAAGGTATGAATAATGGTAATTCCTTCTTACTTACTGTGTGTATATATAAAACTCTATAACATATTAATTCATATTTTAGAGAGAAGAAATGATTTGCATACAAATTATATTTTTCAAAATATACTCACTGTCCTTTAATGTACATGCTTGATATACTGATACGGTTGAAAAAAAATAATAAAATTAGTTTAATATACTGTACATGTGGAATATTAGTACATTTTATTAAAATACACATTTTTCATTTACATCTATACTTGCATCACAAAGTTTAGATTTTTGGTTGGATGTAGACTTTTTCATTTATTCTCTATATCTCTTATGCTGTACAGGGTCACAGGATGTCTGGAGTCTATTTCAGGGACTCTGGGCACAATGCAGGGTTACTCACTGGATGGGTTGCCGAATTCATCATTATCAGATTATACACTTACATATTATGGACAATTTGGAAATGTCAGTTAGTCTAATCTGCATGTCCCCAAACACAATAAGCATGGGGAGAATATGCAAACTCCACATTTACAGACCCAAGGTGGGATTAAAACTTTCAATCCTGGAGTTGTGCATCCACGGAGATAATCATGACACCGCCATGACCATGACACCGCCAAAGACTTTTTTTTAATGAAAAGAATTAATTTTGAATGTTTTATGGAATAATTTTCTTCTTTTTTTGTTATTAACATGTTCTATACATTCTAAACATGTTTTGCTTGAAAATTTAGCTTCATGTTTATATTTTATTTTTATCAGCATTTTTATCATTATACTGTATATAGTGTTTTAGTGTGCATAGACAATGTTTACTGTATGAGAATTTGGTAACACTTACGTTCCGTTGTAAAGCATTTACAAGTGATTAGATAATGATGAAATAATCATTTACAAATCATGACTATATATGTTCACAGATGCTATACTGATCATTTACTAATGGTTTGATCATCATTTAAAAAAAAATAATTTTCATAATTATTTTTTTTTTCATAAATGACACCTTAATTGTCTATACTATGTTGCCATTTCACTGATTTATAAGTGATTAATAGCATATTAAATAGTAAATAAATAAGAATTTACTTAGGATTTGTTTAATCATTTCATAATATGCTGTTGTTTTAAAGATAAAAAAACGACATGTTTGGAAATCATTAGCATATTACTTAATAATCATTTGTGAACATATTGTCATGGTATGTAAATGATTATTTCATCATTATCTAATCACTTGTAAATGCTTTACAATGGAACGTTATTCTAAAGTGTTACCGAGAATTTTCAGATCAAATCATTTAAATTTCATTACCTGTCAATTTTTCCCTATTTTTTGCTTTTTTTGTTTTGTTTTGTACCTTAATGTTAAATGAAATTACTTTGTGGCTAAAGCACTGTTTTTGAAGAACTGTTATATGTTACATCTGTTTTTGAATGTTACATCTGATTTTGGAACTTTAATATGGTTTTTGGGTTGCTGGACTCCATAGGCAAATTAAGTGGAAATCTGATACACCCATAACAGATGTGCATGACTACACATATTAATTAAATATTGCCTAATCAGTGCGCAGAAAGAATAATGTGCTTCAACCATAACCCCAAATGTTTGTTCATTAATTGGCTAGAACCGTAGAAGACATTTGATAGTGAGCAGAAAATGTTCTTTAATGAAATGCATTTATGAATCTAATCATGTCAAGTAAGTCTCAAATATCCACTCACAAATGCAGGGATGTTCACGAATGGCGAGCAATTAGTAACTATAGATGCGTCAGTCTGTAAATAAATGTTATCAAAAAATAAGTTTGTGAATCATGTAAAAGTCATTTGTAAATTTTGTGCAACTGGCTCAACCTCATATCTATTTGAATAAAACTGTTCTCAAACATACAAGAATTGTATTGTGTATTATGGATATAAATCAGTACCAGACTTTAACCTTAACTCAGTGGGTGCTAGAGCATTCTCTGGGGTGGTGCCAAGGCTCTGGAATGAACTCCCCCTTAATATTTGACTCTGTATCTACATCTGTAAATTTAAACAGATGACAAGATTCATCAATTTAAATTAGGTGTCAACTTTATTTATTTATTTTATTTACTAAATTTTTTATAACTCGTATTAACTAATTTATTTATTTTATAACTTATATTAGTAAATTGACCTCTACATATTGATCACTGATTGACATTTTTTACACTTATAAATAATAATAATAATAATAATAAAAATAATAATAATAATAAGGACAATTACTATTATTATTTTTTATGATATTCATCACATACACAACCACATATAATATGCAGTGAATTTATTATTATTATTTTTTCTATTATTATTATTATTTTTTTTTTCATTAGTATTTATACTATAAATAGCACTTTTGTGTATTGTACCCTTATTTTATTTATTTACTTATTTATTTTTATAGTTAAGTCCCACCGTTAAGTACTTGTAGACGAATTATCTCATCTTATCTTACAGATGCATCATTTAGTTGGTTAGTTAGTTAGTTAGTAAGTACAGTACAGGGTGAATGCACTGTGTTCTAAAAGCTACAAAGTAATTCTGTTTATGTAACTAACGTGGTTATAGAATAACTGTCAAGAGACACTTTATTCTTGTTGTTCCATTTTGTTAACTACACCTTAACCATAAACTCTTGAACGAATATAAACTCCTTATTGAACTCGGTAGAGAAATGTAAACGTTGTAGTCATTTTTATCCAGAATAAGAGCATTTGTATTTGATTGTTCATTGTTCATTGAGAAGCGCTCAATGAGGTGTCTAGGTATTGACGTCTATGAATGTAACGTCTTCTCAAAGCAGATGGTCAATGAGAACACAGCACTGTAACACCAGCCTTGCCAAAATGAGACTAAAAACTCAGCAACAAAGCTGAGAATTACATTTTCAATTATTTGTCACATGTACCTCACAGCACAATGGAATTATTATTAGTAGTATTATTTTTAGGAAGCTGGGGTAAGAGCGCAGGGTGAGCCAGGATACAGCGCCCCCTGGAGCACATAGGGTTAATGAACTTGCTCAAGGGCTCAACAGTGGAGGTGGCGGGGCTGGTGGGGTTTGAGGGTTTGAACCACCGCCCTTCCTGTCAGTAACCCAGAGCCTTCAGCCACGAATCCTCTAGATAATAATAGATCAGTGAAACAGAAGTGGAGAGTATACTGTAATTAAGTTTATTATTATTTATAATTATTATTTGTAGGTTTTTATATTTTTGTTAAGTTTTATATCATTTATCCACTTTACTTTCATTAGTTTTTGCTCAGTTGTTACCATTCGAACGGATCCCATATTTCTGCTGCACAGAAGCCTACGTCTAGAAGCGACACTTTGTGACTGACCTGCGAGTGTCTGTGGGAACTGTAGGGGGGAAAAAAAACAGATTCATCCCTGCATTTGATGGAGAGAGTGTGAGGTACTGTAGAAACATGTGCACAGATATTACTGTTGAGTTTTACACCATACTCTGTCAATTCTGCAGCATCAATTTTATTTAATTTTCAATTTTTTATTTAGTTTGTCTGGTGATTTTTCTGTGATTAATATAATAGAGACAGGATGGAGCTCTGTCCACTCTCTGTTACGCTCTGTGAGTAAAACGTCTCTTTGTGTCCTTATTAGAGTGAGTGGTGGGGTATAATCTTGTTTATCTGCATTCTGAATGTCCTGAATAATGGGTTCATTATTTAACTAGGACATGTGCTAATCTATTTTAGTCTAATGTTCCAGCCTGTAGGTTTTATTACTGAGTCCTAGTACTGAGATGATCACATTTTACTAAGAATATTTGTTACATACAGTACTTGGTAACTTTGTGCAACAAGGCAAAATGAAGACATTAATTATCAGAATAGTGACTTTTCTATTTTAGATAGAGTTTTTTTTTTTTTTTTTCCTGATTAGGAATTAATTTTGTGAGTTTGGTGTGTCTACAATGTGCTGTTTTTGCATTAAAGCGTTTTCATCTGTCCATCATGTTATGTTTCTGTTTCCTTCTTAGTGCTGATTTCACTTATAGCAGTGGCTCATGCTCAAGGTAATTTATGTTTTTTTAATTTAACCAGTTATTTAGCTCCACCAACACAACTGGTGGAACTGGTGACTGTAAGTTAGCGACAGTTAGTGTTATTAACAGCGGTGTAAATAGTTTTAATTCTTTCAAGCACTATGTAGCCAAAAGCTGAGGGGAATAAACCATGAAGGTGGTGGGCAGTAAATATAAAATATTCACTTAAGAATGTCAGCTATGTTAATGTCTAATTTCCTGGGTTAAATCCCAAATAATTTTAAATGGACAGCTAGTGCACTACAAAGTACAATCACTTGTTCCACATACTTTACCAGGTAATGCCATTGATTAGGGGTTACAACAGGGGTTGTAATTCTATCTTGTTGGTATTGAGAAGCTAGTTAGCCTTGTACCTTGTTTTAGGAGTAAATAAATAACAATAGAGAGGCATTTCAGCACACATTAGAACTAATTATTAAGGAGAGAAAGTGTTGTTGAAAGTACATGTGTAACTGGTTGTAAATGTGGGGTTTTAGCAGGCAGTCCCTCTCTCCTCAGTACTGCAGACCGTACAGACATACTGTCATCCATGCTGTGCTGTTACTGTCTATTATCACCACTCATGGAACACCTCTTTTCCAGTCAGATTATTTAGTTTTAGCTACGTGTTGTATTACAATGATTTTTCTTACTCTAAACCAAAAAGTTACAAAAACTCGGATATTTTCGTTCTTTGACCATATCATATGGATCATTAACTTTTCCCATTTTACAAGAACAACTTATTTTGGGAAATTATTACTGACATGGTTGTATAACAAAATATTTTTTATTTATTTATTTATTTATTTATAATTGCTGTATATTCTCCCTTTAGAAGGTTCTAACTTTTACTAGCACTGGGTTTGCTGCATTTTGGGAGCCATGGTGTACTTCAGCAATTTTCATAAATCATAAGTGATTTAAGCAAGGAGATCATACAATGAGTACAATGCGTTTACTATACAGAATTGTGCAAAAGTCTTGGGCATATGCAAAGGAATTCAACACAGCAAAGATGCCTTCAAAAACACATAATGTTTAAAGTTTAACAATCTTTTTGCTGCTTTAAAATGCATCAGTGGTCTCAGGAAGACCTTGTACAGTTTTCTGTAAGGAAATGATCTGGGATGATTTTCTGAGCATTTTGGAAATCTGCAAAAGTTTATCAAAGGGAATCTGACTCTCTGTCAGGGATAACCCCCAAGAGTGGTTGGACCTATGGACCAGTTGGGGTAGTCATTGTCTCTTTGTTTAAGGTCTTTAATTCAAGTGTGTCTTCTGTTTTTTTATTTGATATTATTATTTAAGCTCTTAATTTTTTCTAGTCGTAGTTTTGCATCCGCTGCTCTTTTGTAAGGTTTACTTTGGTTCTGTTTATTTTGCTCTAAATTTGTCACTTTTGTTTCATGGCTAGTTTTTTTTTTCCCCTGATTATTGATGTATTATGTAACATGTTGCTTCCATTACAGTGATACTAACATGTTCTGGTAAAATGTTTTTTTTTGTTGGACAAGTAATGTTTGGATTCATTCATTCACTTATTTATTCATTTATCTTATATACCGCTTTATCCTGTATAGGGACACACAAAGCCTGGAGTCACTCCCACAAGACTTGACAAGGTGGACCAGGGTGTCAATTCATAGCAGGGCACATCCACACTTTAAAAAAAAAAAAATAATAAATAATAAATAAGCCCATTCAATGTAAAAAAAAAAAAAAAAAAAAAAGTATTAAGAAATCCATTGCACAGCTTTTTTAAGTTTACTCACCTTTAAGAGGAGGATTGTGCTGGCTAAGCAAAATATTTTACAATGTTGTTTAGTTGACTTAACTTGTAATTCAAATATTTAAGGCAGCTCAAGTAGTATTGGCTCTGGGCCCATTTATATATTTGTTTTTCTCTAGGGTTGACTTAACCAACTTTTCATCTACTTTAAAAATATAATAAGGTAATAAAATATATCAATAAACCTACAGACCACCAGAGAGTGTAAAACACTGTATCTGGAATTCTTATTGTGGGTTAAAGCTACATATTGCTTCATATTCAAAAGGGGGTCTTATAAATCACGTGACTGCATCTTGGGGAAGGTAAATTACTGGCTCACCTTGAGCTTTTTTAGTTTATTCAGTCTGTGTCTACAAAGTTGCAAAGAACACAATATTACCTGTTGTCTCAACAAATACCACTTTAAGAAGTTGGGGCAGCAATACAATATTCATTCATTCATTCATTCATTCATTCATTCATTCATCTTCTGTACCACTTTATCCTGTTCAGGGTCGCGGGGACCTGGAGCCTATCCCAGGAGACTCGGGGCACGAGGCAGGGTACACCCTGGACAGGGTGCCAATCCATCGCAGGGCAGCAATACAATATTAATAATATGAATTATATTTATTATAAAATGAATTATAATTGAATGAATTAATATTCCAGAATATTAATTAATTCAACATTTATCTAGTTGGATTTTTTTACAGTGCACACACACATGTGCACATAAACACATGCACACACACACGCACACACGCACACACACACTACAGGCAATTTGGGAACGCCAAGCATGGTGAGAACATGCAAACTCCATGCACACAGACCTGAGGTGGGACTTAAACCCTCAACACTGGAGTTGAATCAATAATGCAGAAATCATAAATAAACTATTATGATCAAATTTGTAATAAAAAAGTTAAAAAAAAAAAAAAAAGAAAGTAGAGTACAGTACCCACGACTTTTCCACAATACTGTGTACACAAAGTTCAATGTTTATTTATTTGTTGCTGATTTTGTTACTTTTTTTAATTGATTTCAAGATAATGAATATATTTAATCTAAATGGACCGTTTTGTTGCTACAAACACAATTGCATTTGTTAGGACTAACTCTGTGTGAGATGGTGTTATTACAATTTGGTAAATCATCAAAAGTCTGATGTAACTTAAACACCCGTGATGTAAAATTTTGCCTTGTTTTTCTTGAAACTGCAAAAATGTAGATGTCATTTTGCTGTTAAACTGTTCATATGTCCTCCTACTTGGTCCAAAATAATAAATTACTGTAGTAGTGTACACAGTGGAATTTATGCATGTGTTTGTTGCTAATTGGACGTCTTACAGGGAGTCCTAAAGCTGTGGTGTCCATAACGCCTGATACACATGTGTTCAATGGAGAGCGTGCTTTCCTCAGATGTGACATTCAGGGAGGAGGAAACAATGAGTGGATATACAGCTGGTATAAAAATAATTCCAGACGTGATACACAGGGAGGGCATGGAGGTTACTCAACGAGGACAATGCAGGAATTCACAGTTTGGTCTAAATACTCTGACAGTGGTGACTACACCTGCAGAGGAGAGAGTAACTCTCAGAGCTCAGAGATCAGTGATGCTGTAACACTGACTGTATCAGGTGAGTCTGTGGGTATTTGTACAATGTTAACATTACTTATCAGCTTCATA
>JAQQZT010000001.1:3789896-3801010 GCA_030068275.1 Clarias platycephalus
GAAGGCCGTCTTCCACTCATCGCCCTCTCTGATACGCACCAAGTTGTAGGCGCTCCGAAGGTCCAACTTCGTGAAAAATGGTGGCACCAGAGAGGGCATCCAGGGCAGAGGTGGTAAGAGGGAGTGGGTGTCGGTTCTTGATGGTAATATTATTTAGCCCCTGATAATCGACACATGGGCGAAGTTTGCCCCCCTTTTTCTTCACAAAGAAGAACCCCGCGGCGGCGGTTGAGGAGGATGGCCTGATGGTACCTTGGCGAAGGGTGTTCGACACATATTCCTCCATCGCCCGGGTCTCGGTGGCTGCGAGGGAGTAGAGATGGCCGCGGGTTGGAACCGAGCCTGGCTGCAGGTCGATCGCCAGGTCATATGGGCGATGAGGCGGGAGATGAGTGGCGCGTTTCCTGCAGAATACTTTGGCCAGGTCTCGGTATGCAGGAGGAATAGCGTTGGTGTTGACGTCGGGGGCCTCGGACTCCCTAGAGCACGTCCCAGCCAAAGCTGATAGGCAAAGTTCGTTACAGGCCGGCCCCCATTGCAGGATCCGATTTTGTGTCCATGATATTAGGGGATCGTGCTGTAACAGCCAGGGGTGTCCGAGGATGATGGGTGGTGATGAAACGGAGGTCAGGTGAAATTGAATTGATTCTTGATGTTGTTGGATGATTAGAGTGATGGGTCGGGTCTGGGTGGTGATGGGGCTAGAAGAGAGGGGCCGGCCGTCTACGGATGTGATGCGAAAGGGCTGGAATAACGCCTCAAATTCCACTCCCAGTTTTTTGGCTTATGAAGCGTCAATGAAGTTGCCTCCGGCACCGGAATCGATGAACGCAGTACTTCTGACCCGTTTGTGGCCAAACTGGAGGTGAATCTAGACCGTGAGACGAGAGACGCTAGGAGACATGGCAGAGAGGTGGAGGTGGCCCCGCGAGCTGCTCCCATCGCTCACCGGGCTCGGGCGTTTCCCTGACGACGTGGACATATGGCCCGGTGATGGTGCACACAGCCCTTCTCTGAAGCGTCGTTCTCGCTCTGCAGCGGTCAGGGAGGCGTGCCCTAATTGCATGGCTTCCCCGGCTCCGGTGTTAACCACGGCAGAAGGTGGAGAACCGACATGTCCAGTGGTTGAAGTGGTGAAGACAACAGGTGGGCGTGACGGGGTGTCGGGAGAGGTGGAAGTAGGTGGCAGGGTCCTCGGGGCTGGCTTGGGACAGGAGAGGAGGCGCTGGTCGTGGAGAGCTGGATCAACCCCTCCAGAGTGGATGGAATCCTTTATTCGCGAGGCCAGTCCCTCGAAGTAGGACGTCCGGAGCGCGGCGTCTCCCCAGGCGAGGGTACGAAACTCCGCCGTGTATCGGCTCACGGACAGTCCTCCCTGCTGTAAGTGATAAAGTTTAGTGTCAGTCTCCACCTCGCCCGCAGGGTGTTCAAATGTGAGTTTGAGTTGGCGGGTGAATTCTTTGTATGAATAGGTGATGTCCGTATCGGCTCGAAGAACTGCCGTGGCCCACTCAGCTGCCTGCCCTGATAGCAACGAAACGAGGAGAGCAATGCGTAGCCGATCAGTGGAGTATTTGGTGGAATTAAACTCAAACACCAGATCAAGTGCTGTTAAAAACACACTACACTTCCCGTCCGTGCCGTTCCATTTCTCTGCTAAAGAAATAAAAACATCAGAAGGGTAGGGGGAGGGATGATGCGGCGCTGCGGCCTCCACGATGGGGGACCGGCTAGCCGCATCAGCAACAGCCGCGTGGAGATCCACGTTCTCCCGCTGGAGCTCCGCAACCTCGCGGCGCAAGGCAGCGATATCTTGGACGCCCCGGCGCAGATTAGCGAGCTCTCCGGTTAGCCTATCGATGAGCGCGGAATGGCGATCCACCACATCGCAGAGGCGCGCATGATCCGCTGGGTTCACCGCGACTGGCTCTGTCATTCTGTCAGAACTAACCTGCATGGACCAGAAGACGTAGCTTTAGTGGTTAGCCCTTTGTAGCGTGGATGGTAAACCCAAACGCGGAAGCAAGCGAAGGGCTGTGGTTTGTTTACTCCTCTTATACTTCCTGGTTTGCGACCGTCTTACTTCCGGGTCCTAGTGCCGGTCACAGCGTGGGTGTGTGTGACATTAATGAGCAGAATAGTGACTTTTGAATAGGAATGAATCTTGTTTGTATGCTTGTATGCTTGTAAAATGTGCTGTCAATATTTCTTCATATTTTTTGTCATGTTTTCTGTTTTTGTTCCCTTTTTAGTGCTGGTTTCACTTGGACCAAAGGCCCGTGCTCAAGGTGATTCATATACAGTTTATCCTTTATAGTTTAACCTCAGCTGGACGGTGTAACAGTAAGCCTCGCATAAAAAACATCTGCATAATGCAGTTTTGTGTAAAATCATACAGGGCACTCTAGCAGTCCATCTGTGAACTTTTCATATTTCATTGGTGGTTAGAGTAGCAACATATGTTGTACAACACACACACACAAACACTAATAAAATAATAAAAAGACATAGAGCTTGTCTCAGCTGGCTTCCTCAGAAACTTTCCTCACACTACGCTACTAAGAATAAGAGGAAATAAAAAGATAAACTTACAAGAGTTAGAGGACTGTCCATAGTTTACTGTTATGGATATTAATTAAATCTTTTTAAAAACTTTCAGCCCTGTGAATTACACTAACAATATGAAAATATCATATTGTTATACTATCACACTTTTGGTTGATGACTTCACCTCTGGAACTTCTCCTCTCTTGTTCAATTCAATTCAATTTTATTTATATAGCGCTTTTAACAATGGACATTGTCTCAAAGCAGCTTCATAAAATGAAAAAGATTTTGATCATCCCTATCTTGTCACCTCTGTTGTGATATTGCTTAATTATAGTATAGTATATTACATTATTATATATTAATACACCTTATGTGGTTGTTTTTATATTCTTATAGAACTTTAACTAAGTAAACAAGAACTTTGATTTCATCATACCTCAATACATAGTAACAGCTAGCCAGCTAGTTCATATAATGTTAGTTATTAAATATTAATACATGAATGACTGGTATAGTCTGGTCCTGATCATTGTCGAACCAGAAAGCACTGCTGAGGGTGGTGAAAACTGTCCAGCTTCACTTCCTAAGATCGAAGATTGTGAACATTTGTGGGGGACATTGTTGTCTCAGCAGAGCATACAATATCACAAAGGACTTCTTATCCTGCCCATAGGCTCCTTGCCCTCCTGCCTTCTGGGGGGCACTACAGGAGCATTTCCCCTACAGCTGTTTCTTTGCTTAACACTGAACTGAATACATTGCTCTATCTTACCTTACTTTACAGTACTCATAATATATTTCTATTCAGACACTGTAAATAGAATTGTACTACCCATAATCGCTGCTCACACATCATTACTGTACATAAACGTAAACACTCTGGATTGCACTATTTATAATTGTTGCACATATTGCATATAATAACCTCCCTCATTCCACTTTTAATAACAATTTGCACACATGTTTATAACCTTCTCAAACCATGATATAATAAGCATGGTATACAATATGTTCCTTTATAGCAACCATCTATAAACATTGCACTCATATTTTCCTTCATTGCACTCTGTGTATATAATCCTTAAATTATTTATCATTCTATACAATATCTTCCTCATTGAATGCATCTAAAATCATTGCACCTCATTGTACTCATTGCATTGATCTAAATCAAACTTACATTAACATGTTTTTACACACCCTTTAAACCCATGATGGGCAATAAAAAAATGCAGGAAACAAACACCCTTAATTTTAATGCTATAGGAAGGAGGACATTATACTGAGTTGTATTTTTGCTTTTTTTTTTGACAACTCAGTGAAAGTACTGCATAAAACTCAACAGGACTGATGAAGAGACATATAGAGGTTAAATTTAAAGCCCTGGCCACTGAGAACAGTGATAGATTCACTTATCACAAGACAAATCAATGCTCTCTCTCTCTAAATCTCTCTCTCTCTCTCTCTCTCTCTCTCGCTTTCTTGTTTGCTTTGCTTATTCATTCGGTTGCTGCCTGCTACCATTGTGCAGGATGTCTGTAATATCAGTTTTAGAAATCAGATGACCAAATTCTTTGCCACTCATGATTGTCACCCTGCATGTTAATGCCACTTATTTTCACATTCTTTAGTTAAACTTAACTGTTCAGTTCAATTCCCCAAAACATATGTGTTTCTGGATCACATTGGAAAACATACAACTGTAATAATTTCAAATCAGGATTTCATATCAAATGTTAAATCTTATGTTGTGAAGACAGAAGCAGCTCAGTCTCTTTCATTATTTCATACATATAGCACAACCCATACCGACTCTGAGAGTGAATCCCGAGAGCCCATTCTACGTTGGAGACACCGTTACTCTGACCTGTGATCTGCCACAGTTTACTGGAGGGAAGTTTCTCTGGTACAAATATAATCAACGCCTTCAGCGATTGAGCCCTGAAAAAACATCCACAAACACACTTATTCTGACATTGAAGAATTCAGGAGAGACTGTGTATGAGTGTGGAGTACAAAGGCATAACTTCCAGAAAGGAGACTACATAGAGTACAGTGATCAACTCAAGATTGCTGCAAGAGGTACTTCATGTTTTTTTGTTTGTTTTTTGTTTTTTTAACAGGATTGAAGTTAAAAGTGAGACTTTAAAATATGTCTAGATATTTGTAAAATAAATGTTAATGAACTGAATACTTCAGACACCGACATGAAAAATAGATCTATAAAAATCATAAAGTGTCTATGAACTTTTAAATGAAGTAAGTCACACTGAAAACAAATTCTTAGTTTATGTAATCCGTATAAAACCAAGGAGAGGCACAGAATTTCTGTCGCACTTCATTATCTGATAATGACCCGAGGCAGGACACGCCCACATGCTATTCACAGGACACAGGCTTGAGAACACAATTTACATAGAGATTCAGTATGTTTTCTGCATATTTGGAAGATGGCACGCGCTACACTGTCGAGGAAGCTCTTCAGAATGTTCTGTACAGTAAGAAAGAATTTAGCTTTTCCTCAGAAGAATATTGAGACTCCGGCGACAAACAGGAGCATTTTGAAGAGAGAACAGATCCAGCAGAGGACATTCAAGCAAGTTGTTATGACAATGGGTAAGTTATTAAGTCTTATATAACTCTTATTCTGATAATATAAAACTAATATTAGTACTGGATATATTAGTTAGCTCCAGGTGCTAAAATACAGCCTTATGTAGCTAAGAGATGTTTATGAATATTTCTGTGGTGTAAATGTATATAATGCCTTTTGATTAGCTTGTATTTGCAAATACCTGCTTAGGTGTAAATGTTTACAATGTGTTAAATATGTGTGTAAAGCATGTCCAGTGGATGGTGTTTGCTAATGTCTTTGGTATAAATGTTTGAGATGCACTTCATAGTCTATGGTCCATTAACAGATATTTGTCCAGCCTATTGTCCATCAACAAATTGAAAGTGGCACAAAAATGTTTACACACTGCCACAATTTGTTATCTATGGCCTTTTTTAAAACTCAAATTGAATTATGGCAGCAGTGTGTAGTATTATCTTTCTTTTAAAAATGTCAGTTGTATCATCATCATTGATGCTGTCATGTTACCCACAGAAGAGAGGTGTATATTTTCCATGTTGAAGTGTGTATACATTTTTTGGATTTCTCTCTATATATATTGTGCGTCCACACCCATTAATTAAATTAATTAATCTGTTTACTCTGAATAATATAGGCTAACAATTTTTAATTTATTTGTTTTTATGAATGTGTCTGCATCACCCTTGCCTTCACCAGCACCTCACATCAGGACACGCAAGCATGTTCAGTTTTGAGTGCAATCAAAAAACATACTAAGTATATTTTATGTGCAAAATAATATGTATATATCTTTATGATTATAATATACATTCGTTTATTTTATTGTGTTATCAGCATGCTCATGGGTTTTTTTGTTTGCTTTTTTAAGTAGTTGTGACAGCGAAAATGATCAGCCACCTGTTCCAAAAAAAAAGGCAAACAAGCAAACAAGATGCAGACAATGTCATGGAAAACGCAGACTGATGACGACATGGTTCTACAGAGATTGCAATTCCTGTCTGTACGGGAACCTGGACCACAACTGCCATCTGCTGACTAACATTCTCCCATGAGTCTATTCAAATTGTTTTTTTGTTTTTTTTAAAGGGCGCAATGTCAACTTACAACACCAATGCTCAGGCTGCCAAAGCAACTGTGAAGAGAGGAAAATATGAAAGGACAGACGCCAGCATCACTAAAATTAACTGCTACATTGGAATAGTATTTTACATAGCCATGGTGAAGTTGTCCTTCATCACAGACTACAGTAGACAGAACAGTATTTTGACAGTACTTTTTCCAGCTAACATTATGTCAAGGGTCAGATACCGGATGATATCTTGGAATGTGCATCTGAGTCACCCAGATGGAGACAATGAGAATGACAGGGCATGTCCATGTGTACATGGACAATTACTACACAAGTTCAAAACTCCTAAAAGAAATGCTTACCATGAATGGTGCATGTGGTACTTACAGAGACAACAGGAAGGACTGCCCTTGGAATGGACATAATTCACTCTCTAAAAGTCTGCCAGGGGATCCAACAGGTGGATTCGAGATGGACCTCTTGTATTTGTGAAGTATATGGACACACAAGAAGTCGCCATTCTGCTTATACAGGAAACACTGTGCAGAGTAGGGTGAAATTGCAAAGTACATGAACTACAAAGACATTTCCATGTCATGCACCTGTGACTGCATACAAAGGCATTGATGTCTCTGGTCAGCTGTTACAGTACTACACTTCACAACACAAAATAATAAAGTGGTACAGAAAGATTTTTCTACAATTCTTGGTCATTGCTGCCACCAATGCTTTCACTGTGCATAGGGTTAGAACTATACTGTATGGTAACCTGTTCCATAAAGAGTTTATGGAACAACATATCAAAGAACTTTGTAGTGTCTCACAGGAAGTAGCACCAAATGGACAAGCAGACCATGTACCAGTTCCAGGAGCTAAGTTGACCTCAGATGCCAGAGATGTTACCACTGCTTGTCACAGGTCTTTGTGCATTGTAAAGCAGTGCATGGCAAGCGGCAAAATCACCTTGGAAATGCCAGGCATGCAGTGTTCCCCTGTGTCTTCAGTGTTCTTCAGGAACTTCATTCAAGAGTGGGACAGGGATGTATGACTGTAGAAACCATACATCAAATTATCACATACTGTTCCTGTTTGAGACATTTTGCTTTTAACATTTATTTTTTCAGTTTTTATTTTGCACTGTTCCTGTTACAGTTTTACCCTGCATGTACGTTTTTGGACAACTTTTAATAATATGTCCTATACTGTTTTTCTTTGCACCATTTTACCCTGAATGTCTGATTTTACAATTTTTATTTATTTTGAACTGGTCCTGGGATACTTGCAAGTGAATCGTCAGTTATTCTAAATGAACTACATACAAATAAATATGTTTTTGTCCTCAAATTATTTTCTTGTAGTCACATACCTTCCTGAAAGAGGTAATTATGCAGCTCATTATGTTGGTCTTTATGTTCTCTGTTGTGAATTACAATATTATTCATGATCATTCACACCTCACATATGACCTTTCTCAACAAAAAGTGTCAACGGAAATTTAACCCTCATGTTGTCTTCGTTTGTGGCTCACACTTACAGTATCATGTTCTCGGTCACTTTTGACTGGATCATTTTATTTCATTATTAGTCCACAATAATACATATATTATAACCTAATGTTATATTAGATCTTTTTATCAACTTCAGCTCTTGTGAACATTACAGGTTTTGAACTTGTATTTGCTGTGTATGGCCTGCAGGCCCCATTTACCTGAACTCATACCACTCATTTTTTGGTGAAACAATATTATAAAGACAATATTTTGACTAAAACAAATACTAAGATAAAACCTATTGTTCTGTTTATCACAGAGTACTTCACTGAAATGTTCACCAAAGTCAATTTTTTGAAACAAGTACAATTTTTTAATCTGTGGCACACATTAACAATTATTCCCGGTCAAAACTGACCAATATGATTATTTATTGAAAACAAAAGCCCAAATGTACACAGTGAAAACTTAACTACATTACAAATATAGTGCTTTGTAGTGTCCATACACTGTATGAACATACTTACAATTTTAAAGTAGCCCTGCAGTCATTTCTAGGACCCTCCCAATTCCCCTGTATTTTTTACCATCAGCCCGTTTGCCTGTGAATACTTGTATGTTCCAGGCATAACTTGTTTTCACATCACATGCTGCCCAATATCTACTTACCAATATATACTTAGATAATTTTCTTTGCATATACTGCTTAAATGGGCACCGTCCCCTAAAACTGATGAGAAGCTCATCAACAGTGATGTCAGGAACTGGTTTGTAAATGATTGGCAGGTGCTCCACCCACTTCTGCCAAACTTCCCAGCGTGTCTTATTGACTTCGCGCAGCTTTTGGTAGGTGGTCATTTAAGCAAATTATACGTGACAAGATATGAAAGGTCTGCAAATACATTGTAGCGTGAAAAATTGTCTGACCAGTGTACACAGCCCATAAACTGGATGCAGATCTGTGGAGGCCACACAAAATCAATACACCCAGATAGGCTTTAATATTCACCAGGTCTACCTCTTTCCAGGTGTTTCCATAAATACTTCTCCCCTCCTGGTTTGTCAGGTTTATGACAATAGTTACAATGAAATCTGTGAGGAAAAGTTGAAAACAGGACTTGATGTCATCCACTTGGGATATGGGATAACTGGTTAGGGTTAGGGATTGATTCCATTTTTTGACCGAATGGGGACCACAACTTTAGCTGGGTCTTCTTCCTCATCAGGGTCAGAGTCTTCCTCCTCGGGTTATTCTATGTGTCATTGTGAACCTCTTACTCTTCCTCTAAACCCTCCTCACTGTCAGCCTGACTTCTTTTCTCCTGATCACTGTCATTGTCAAATATAATAACACAGCTTCACGTGCAGTATTTGTCTTATCCATCATGCTGCTAAAAAGGTTTTAAAAAGCTGTATATACCAGAATAAAGTCATCAAAACTCATGAGAAATGGATACAATTTACTGCACTTTTTTAGAGAGGAAACATGTAAATCGGTCAGATTGGACCCGGAACACAGCATGAGGGTTAAATGAGTCTATTCTTTTCAGTGAATGAGTGAACAGGATGATTGTCACACAATTTTGAATTAAAACTTCTACAAAAAAGACTACAAAATCCAGGTCACAAAAGTCTTGTACACAAATGTTATGAATGTATTTTGTGGTCTTATTTCAGTGACTTATTTTTTTGTTGTTTTCAATAATCACGCATAATTATTTTCTCCAAGATACAAACTTGTACATACATGCTGCTCATGTATTACTGTAGCCCAGTTTGTGCTGAATACAGTGTAATCAGATTTTAGCCATTTATGTGTTTATAAAGAAGTGAAAAATATCACCCGCAGACTCCTAAGAGTTAAAAGCATGGTATTTAAATAATGGTATTAATTACCCGTAAACAAGAGTGTAATGGCAGGGTTTCAGTGCTGGCATTTGATGCAATTTGTTTCCCTCAAATGGGGATGTTCTTGTACATTCAAGCTCTTTATAATGGCATTAAATTCACTTGTTTCCAAAGAAACAAAAAAGATAAACCTCCAGGGGCAGCTCTTAAAATCTGCTTAAGCAGTTTGATAAACATATAAAACAGCATAAATCAGAGACATTGAATCTCTCCATGTTTAGAGTCCATCAAGGGGAGGGCTTTAAAGAAGATTTTTAAATTCAATTTAATGCCTGCATTGAAATCAGGTGTAAATAATTGTTTTACAATTACATCATAACATGCATCATTATTGTACCTTAATATTATTGTCTTGCATAATACTTTGTTTAGTGATTCTACCACTTCGTGTATAAAATATACATGAAAAACATTCTATTCTATTTTATTCTATTCTATTTTATTCTATTCTATTCTATTCTGTTCTGTTCTGTTCTGTTCTATTCTACAACAGTTAGTTCCAAGTAATCTGATTGCATGAGGGGCTTTCCACGAGTATTGATAATACTGTAGATGGCTCCATTGGAGCATTAAACTCTAACTGTGATGTCCAACGATCTACATAGTTGTCCAATGATCAAGTAGTTCACCGTAAAGTGGGCTGCACAGGGTGTTCAGCCATGTTACTGTAAGTGTGATTCCAAACCACAGGAAGCCAAAATTCTCTGTTCAAAGGGAACAGTGAATGGTGTAGGGAACAAGTGAACAAGGTGTCATCACAGTAACAGATATCTGGGGTACTGATCTTTCCATGGTAACGGAATGAGAAAGTGATGGCTGGCGAGTGTTCCAAATGGATATGAAAAGAAGTTCTCTAAAACTGACTTTCCCTGCTCAGTGAGTACTCTTCAAAGTACACAGTGGAATGGGGTGCAACCAGAGAGGATAAATCTAAAGCCCCACCGACTAAGAACAGTGATAAGAGCACTTAACACTAGACATATCAGTTCTCTCTATCTCTCTCTTTCTTAAAAGATTGAGTATATTGATTAATAGAGTTGTAGGTATATAGTATATAGATTTGTAGGTGTCAGGGAGATGCTTGCTATCAACAATGTATTAGCAATATTAGAATATTAGAATATCATGTTCATAACCTGGCAACCCTGCAGGTAAACATCGATCATGTTCATGTTCTTTAGTTAGAAACTGAACCAATCAAGATTGTGTACATAATGTTAAATCTGCTGTTTATGTTGAAAAGTTAAAGGCAGCTCTAACTCCTTCATTATTTCACACAAACAGGAAAACCCAAACCAATTTTGAGAGTGAATCCTCAGAGTCCATTTTACACTGGAGACACCTTCACTCTGACCTGTGAGCTGCAGGTGTCCACTGGATGGGAGTTTCTCTGGGACAAAAATAATCAGCTGTTACAACGTTTAAGCACTGAACCAGTAAACACCAACACACTCTCTGTGACAGTGAATAATACAGGAGACACAGTGTATAAGTGCAGAGC
>JAQQZT010000001.1:3907892-3917985 GCA_030068275.1 Clarias platycephalus
CCTGCTCGCGCCTCTCCGCGTTTGGGTTTACCATCCACGCTACACGGGCTAACCGCTAGTGCGCTATCTCGGGTCATTCCGGTTAGTTCGTGACCGAGTATAGTTTTCCTGTCATCCCGGTTAGTGCGTGACATTCAGTGCTGATATTTTGCGGTTCATGTACATTCCAGCTTCTTCTGTCATTAATATATGTATATAAATCAGAGCTATTTCATCTTCCAGGGGTAGGGTTTTGACAAACAATTCAGTGACATCATAGGAAGCTGAAATCTCGGCTTGCTTTCCGTACTGCATCTTTGTATCGCTCTTACATTATTTTTGTAAACAGACGTTAGAGACTGGCCAAATTTGTACTTAATTATTTTATTCAAGTTTCACTGAAAGTTTAAATTTTCTGGTAGGAGACATTTATTTTATTGACTTTAACTGATGTCAGCACTTTGTAACAGGCATTGATTAAAGTTTGTAACACTCAGGGGCTGATAAGAGCTGCAGTCTGGTACCACCACTGTGCTTATCTGATAAGTCATAATCTATGTGCTCCATACAGCCTGTGTAACAACTCCAATCTGTGTTGTGTGTAATTACTGCGACAACTGACACCATTTCACGCCTTGGGTGGAATATTTAATTCTGATAAAAGACATTTAAATGCATTGGTTAATTTCACAGGATTCTTACAAGACGTCCCATTACAACCACTCTGTCGCTTGGCATGAATATTAATGTTTAATGTTTTCAATAGTAAATATACAAAACAACACAGTTTGCAAATTACAATGATCTATAGTCGAACATGTACGTGAGAAAACACATTTAAATGTAGTGGTCAATTTCACAGCATTCTTACAAAAGGTCCTGCAATGACAGGTGCACATTAACTATTACAGTATCATTTTTCAACAAGAAAGAAGAAAAATACACCATCAAAAGATAAAAAGAGCACAAAAAAATTAATGTTTCAGGATCACTCACCCATTACAATCACTCTCTTGCTTGGCGCGAATATTAATGACCTACCAGAAGCAATTTCCAAAATGGCGCCAGCCAATGAACAGAGAGTGCAGGTTATTATTATTAAAGGGTCATACACTCATAAAAATTCAAGCAAGTCGAAGCACCTTTTTTAACCTGTTACACCTGCATTATTCATCTCAGTCTGGCCACAGATGATAGCTGTTATTAAATACATTAAAAAACATGTTTAAATGTTTACACTCATAAATTTTGTAGATCTTTAACCTTCCTCTTATTTTAGCTTTCTGTTACTGCCTCTTATGTTAATGGCTTGGTTTTGTTTTTGTCTTAAATCAGCCATATTACCCTCAAAACAATTATTTATCATCCAATTTTTTTCCTTACCTCTTGGTTACTTTGTTACGCTTCCTTGTCCATTAAAATAATGTTTTTCATATTTTTGCTGTGACCTCATGAGCTTTTATTTTAACAGCCAACCTCTTGTTTTCAATTAAAAAATGATTAAATGAACCACAAGAGAATTATTTAAATAAATAAAAGGTTATGTTACCTGAATATTACTGAGGGGTATTAGAACACATCTCTTAAATAAATTTGTTTATTTATTTTTTTTAATAATATTAATTACTATAGTAACATCTGTGGTGTTATGGGTCAAATTTGACCCATCTATATTTATTTCACATAAAAAGGCAAAAAATAATTTTCAAAAATAACTTTAATATAAATGGAAAGCTAAACAAGTAAATCTCATAATGTGGATTTGCAAAGTCAAACAAATAACGAACAATCAAGCAAATCAAACCAATAGAAATAAGGCACAAGTTCCAAAAAACGTCTTTGTATGCAAGAACATGCATGTGCATTTAGATGCATGTGTGGCAAAAAGTGACACTTTGAGTCTGTTCTTTGAAAATATATTTTTTGCATTAGAAGCAGAGTACGTTTGTCTTTCTGTCTTTATTGCTAGGGCAGACCCGACACCTCTTTCTTTTAGAATCAGGTGGCCTCAGTGGGGTTGTGGCTGTGTAGGTTGATGTTGAGGCAGTGCTGGCTGAAGAGGATGCTGGCACTGATGCTCTTTGTGTTGCTGATGGTGTGGAAGGAGTGCTATGTGAGCTCTGTAGCTGTCTGACCAAGGCTGTAGAGGCTGGGTCCCGGGGCACCCGTTCCCTTCACTCAATGTGTGCCTTGACAAGGGAACTTCCTAACTCCTCAAGAAACATTCTCCGCTTGTTTTTTCTGGTTGAGTTCCAGTCTAGGTGAATGTGGGTCCACAACACAAATGCATTGTATGTAGTCACATCTAGAATGTTATAAAACACAACCATTGGCCATCTCCTGGTCATTCTCTGGCAAGTGTAGGTGGCAGTTAGCTTGTCCAGGTTGTCCACTCCATCTTTGTTTTTATTGTAGTCCAAGATAATTATGGACTTTTTGTCACTTGCTGATGACACAGCTGCGTCTTTGTGAAAAGTGGACATAAGTATCACAATCCGGTGTTTTTTTTGGACAATATGAAACAACCGTGGTGGTGTCTTTAAAAGCAAATTTTGAAGAAAGTGGAGCCCTGTCCTTCACCTGCAAAATTTCAGCAGGCAGCTCAGGTTTATTTTCATTCCAGGGGTCATTTTGATGACACTGGCAGCAGCTGCCCTGCCATGTAAGTCAGGAGGTACTGAGCTCCAACAGATGTTACCACTTTTGGATTTGAACGTTTCAGCAGGAGTGAGTGCAGCTTCAGCATCGGTGAGCTCCTCATCAGACTCATCAGATGTGTCTGTGCCTTCTGGTAGATACTCTACAATGTCTTCCTCCTCGGAAACCTGCTCATCTGTATCACTATGCTGTTCTGTGTCCTCTGCCTCATTTTCAGAAAAGATATGATCCAGAACTTGGCTTACTGTAAATCTTCTTCTCATTTTTGACTGCTGTAACAGGAGATGTGACTCTGCAAGTCACCAACGCTAAACTAAATTTGTCTTATGCACGCCTTACATGTCAGGACATGTCTGTCATTGTTTGTTTGTTCTGTTTGTTCAGGTAAGGAGACACACAGGCAAAGAGAGAAGCCCCTCAAAGTGTGTTTATGATTTTTTTATTTGACCCTAACAATTGTTTTATAACCTTAAATTATACCTGGGTAATTATTCATGTAATAATTTTCACCAGAGCATTTTATAATTTAGTACAATTGTTGAATATGAAAATTTTGATAAAAGGGAACTGTAGCATTTTCCACTGCTCTTAAATCAACTTTATGTGTAAATTCATCATGATAATTTACATATTTTATTATTCTATAATAAGAACAAAAACCTACAGCATCCATAAATCCTGATAATCATGGCCCGTATTCACAAAGCTTCTTAGAATTCTCTCAGAGATCTCCTACTGTATCTTAGCTTAAAAAGTCCTAGATGGGAGTCCTAGACTAAAAGTGATTTAGGAAACTTCTTAGAGCAACTCTGGAAAGTGAGGAAAGTACAAAAACCTTTATCTTATTGAGGAGGTGTGGTTGACCCCATTGCTAGGGATGATGCAGCAATTCAAGGACTGTGATTGGTTGATAAAAAAAAAAAAGATCTCTGACCTCTGTAAAGATCTTGAAATGCGCTCTTTGTGAAAATAGAATGCATTATAATAGAATAGACAGTGGAATCATAATGGTTGTATAAAGCAATTGTATAATCATACTACAGGCTACTTCATGCAAAGTTTCTAGGCTAAAAATATTAATGATAATTAAACAGCCGAATGTTGAAAATGTTACTTGCTAATTTTATTATTTGTAATCCATTTTAGATTGATGAGAGCAAAATGGCTCAGCTTTCACCAATTTACATGATTGCAGGACAGTTTATTTAAGTTGCACTTTTGGATGGTATGTATAACAATCCAAGAGAGATGGAAGGAATTAAAACAACAAGAACCCCAAACTGGACAGAAGAGCAGTGTTTACTTTTCGCCTTACATTCAGTGTTTCGAGAATATTATTTTTTTCCGCCATTCTGTCCTCTGATTTAGAAACTCTTAAGCATCTTAAAGGTAAAAAATTTCTTAGAATTTCATCACTAGGAGAAACTTTGAGGCTTAAGAAGCTTTGTGAATGCAGGTCCTTATGTACAGTAGAGACACCATCACTCTGAGATGAGACATACAGGATGAAAGTGTGTCTAGCTGGCAGTACAGCTGGTATAAAGATGCTGCACACAGTCAGTAGTGAACAGCTGTACAGAATCAGTGGTGTTGAAATGACACACATGTGTGTGTGTGTGTGTGTGTGTGTGTGTGTGTGTGTGTGTGTGTGTGTGTGTGTGTGTGTGTGTGTGTGTGTGTTCGGTGACACTAAAATGTGCAATTCATAAATTATAATTATTCCATTTATAAATCAACAAAATAAATTTGTATTTCCTGTGTAACAGAGAGACCAGAGGCAGTACTGAGTGTATCTCCACAGAGCTGGATGACTGAAGGAGACTCAGTTACTCTAAACTGTAAAGTTACAGACTCCTCTACAAACTGGACATTCAGCTGGTACACAGTTGTTCCCTACAGAGAGAATACTGGTGAAACCAGTAATAGAGCTGTTCCCCTCTCAGACAGCAGCAGAGGATCTGGAGGCTCCTACACTCTCAGTCCTGCTGCAATTAAACACACAGGAGTTTATGTGTGCAGAGGAGAGAGAGGAGAACCAGCCGTTCACGCAAAGTACAGTAATCTACAGACAGTATGGATCACTGGTGAGGAAAAATAACAACAGCAGTAATTTACTGTAGGATGTGGTTGTATGAATGTCATTAATGCAGCATATATTTATTAATATTCATAGGGTAATGAAAGAGCCCTAAATGCTGATAGAGTTTTTCCTCCTTTATGACATTGACCTTTGATGACTTTTTCATCTTTTGTTTTGTCATTTGTTTATTTTTATGAAAATAAAGAAGACATGGGAAATTATCATGGCATGAGGATCTATCCCTTATAAAAAATATCAGAGCATGTCAACACAAGTGCTGTAACTCAATATGAATAGACAATTCAAGATAAACTGATCGTGTGTTCTAAACTGATGTACCTTATACTAACAAAAGTAAATGTGTGTTTGCTTTGAGAAATATTGCCAAGTAGACAACACCATGCCTATTTCAGCTTTAAACATAAATAAATAGAAACACAACTAATATGGGAGTAATACAGAGATGCAGATACAGATGATGTCATTCTGTTAGACTGTTAATGAACACAATACAAATAGCAGAGCTGAACTAAACATGTCTCTGAACTCCGCCCTGTGTAAATGCATGTGCTGGTCTAATGTCATCTACAGTGACCTGGATGTGGTGTGCTAGAGCTAGGCTAATACTGAGATGATGGTGCTCTCTGGTGGTCATGTGATGTTGATTTAATGTCCTGATCATGTGGACTTATTCCTAGTTTCACCTCAAAAACTTTGTATTTATATTCTCTCCATTGCTTTGTGTCTTTCCTGTGTTCATTGTCTCAGTTTTATTTTTGTTTCTTGGTTCTGACCTCTGTGTTTTGCAGCATTTATGATTATAGTTTAACCTGTGTTAAAACTTTCTGTGTTATGACCCAAGTTTTGGACTATGGATTTATTACCTGTTTATTAAACATCATTCTGAACACAAATGCACTTGTATCTTCTTTGTGTCTCATATTGCACTTAATATTTACATGTCTCTCTTCTGTGTTTAAGGTGAATCTCCTCCAGTCTCTCTGATCATCAATCCCAGCAGAACTCAACACTTTACTGGTGACTCTCTCTCACTGAGCTGTGAGGACCAGAGTCACTCTACTGGATGGACAGTGAGACGATACACACACAGTGAGGGAGTGTCGGATTGTTCACAGTGGGGATCAGTTACAGGATCTACATGTAGAATCAGCTACATGTACAGGTACCTCTCCATATACTACACTGGAGTTTACTGGTGTGTGTCTGAATCTGGAGGAAACAGTAATCCAGTCAACATCACAATGAACGGTGAGTCTTCATCTAGTGTTATATTACTGTATGTTGTATTATGTTATTGTTATAGGAAAAGGAAATGTTTATTTAAAATATTTACAACTTTTGTAATATATTTAATTCATTAATGCATTTAAGACTGAGTACATGTTCAATCAACAGTTCATGCTTATTGATATTCTAATGATAATAATAATAAAATGCCAAACTAATGTTTTAATCAGTAAAGGATGCCAGAAAACATGTCATCTCTCTGTTGATTGGTTATGCTTATTTTGCAGTTAACTCATTTAACTTATTTCATATTTAATATTCCATGTTATTTAAACTGTGTTTTTGACAGAGTGCAGGGTGATATTTGTGTTGTTTTCAATTTGTGTTGTCTGTACGATATTACAAGACCATACACTAGGCTTATGTTGCATAGTAGCACATATGATGTGTGTTTATTTATTTAAATTTCATATCATTTTTCTGATTTATCAATATGAATAGCCGATCTGATACCAGTTCTAGTACCTCCATAACTCAGTGTGTGAATGAGGACTCTACAGGTGATGAGTTAGTTATATTGTGCATGTGCTTCTCTCTGTTGTAGATGGTGATGTGATCCTGGAGAGTCCTGTCCACCCTGTGACTGAGGGACATCCTCTGACTCTACTCTGTTTAGATCGCTACACAAAGCCCTCAAACCTCAGATCTGATTTCTATAAAGACGGATCAGTTCTCCAGACACAAACTACAGGAGAGATGATCATCCATAAGGTATCAAGGTCAGATGAAGGTTTCTACCACTGTAAATACACAGGGAGAGGAGAGTCACCAAAGAGCTGGGTCTCAGTCAGAGGTGAGAAATACACTTTATTTTTCAATCCTGTCTTTAATGAAGCACTTAGGCCTAAAGTCATCTTCCTCTCTTTCCTATTAGGAATCCATTCTAAATCTACAGATGGTACAGTAGGTTTATCAGTGGGACTGAGTTTGTTCTTCATTCTCATTGTTTTACTGATCTTAATGATCCTCCTCTGGTACTACAAAATAAAGAAAGGTATGATAATAGCTTGAAGTCAGATGAACATAAGTAAAGTGGGACGCAATTTTGTCACGCAGTTTTTCTTTCACTTAATCTAAAATATCCCACTTTACCCTATGATTCCCCTTTATTGTGCCTGTATTTGTATATGATAAAAACATGAATGCATATTGTGTTTGATAAATGCATAATTATCTCATCTAAATACATCTTGTTATTAGAATTCTATTGGTTACTAATTATATTGTAATTTATTATATTAGTATATTGGTTTCTAGACCTACTGTAAAGTCAATCTTTAGTCATTAGTCTGTTTATTATGCTGGTATCAGCATTGTGTAAAATAAAATGTTTATGTTTTCAAAAACACCCTGTACAGAAGTAGAATCTGTCTCCCTCTACAGAAAAGCAGCAGAAACTCAATCAGACATCAGAGCCAAATCAGAGACGGTCAGGAGCTGAAGACTCTCAGTCAGGACACACACCACTTCAGGCTGGTCAGACCCTGTCTCAATCACTGTTTATTTCTAGATTTAATAATAAAAGCTCACATAGCTTTTAAAAATTCATTATGAAATTATCTTTGTAAGAAATAATAAATTCAGTATTTCTTTTTTTTTACATTTTTACAAAAAATATAAGTTGCTCTGCAATATAAATACAGTGAATATCCATTTTGTTTTCTGTAGGAACTGAAAACGTTTATGCGTCTGTGGATCAGGCGGATATGAGTGGAACAGGTAGCTTTATTTCGTTTCAGACATTTCCTCTTGCAGTAGGAGAATTAGCTATAGATTATCTCTATACAGTAAAGTACAGAAGTGCCTTGTAGTGATTAACACACTTCACTGTGTTCAGGTGAAGCTGCAGCTGAGAGCAATGAAGCCATTTACTCACTGGTCACAAATAAAAAGATAAACAGAAACAACGGTAGTGTACTTTTAATTGTATATCAGGAAGTATGTTTATTTTTTTTTAAAAAGATAAAATGTCAGCATATAACATTTGAAGTCTTCAGCATATTCAATTTTATTACAGTCCCCATTAAAATGTCTGCGATGTGTTCTGCATAGCATAATAACACCAGTTTAAGAAAAAGCAACCACTGTAATGTTACCACATGCGGAACAGTAAAGTAATTAAAGCAAGTAAACAGTACTGTTTGAAGATCTACTCTAAAAAGAGTGTTTTTCCATGGGAGTCTGATAATGTGTGAGATACATTTGTGAGTTTTTATCGGTGTTACAAATCTAAACATCACTGGGATGGTTGTGTTCTCTGCTGCTGCAGGTGCTGATGCTGACAACATTTGTGATGTGATGTATGCTGAGCTCGAACTAAAACCAATGAAAAAGAAAAAGAGAGTAAAAGGTAGAGCAAAATGAAGAAACTCCACTTTTCCTATCATGAATTATTGTCGCCCTACTCATATTCTATGTAATGAAAAAAAGCACTAGATTTTTATTACAGGGTTTTTTAGGAACTGTATGTTTAATTATTTAACAAACAAAAAAAATAAACACTCTTTTTTAAGTAAATAAGACAGAAAATGCAGCTTCTCATAATACAAAAAACTGGAAAGTTTGAACTCCCCTGTCTTTGTTAAAATTCTGCTTTGATCTTCCATAAATGTAAAATTATGACCAAGGTGCTACATACATTCAACATAAATTAACAACATTAAATAACTATATGTTATATATATAACTATATACCTAAACTATAATTAGATGTCTTAGATGTAATTTCTTTTTCATTGATCTTTTATTATAATTTCTTTATTGTTAGTCTTAAAAAAACATCTGAACAAACAGTGCTATAGTATATTGTGTTATTTAGTAATTTTGGTGAGCTGTACTTAAATTAATTAAGGACCTGTTTCTTCTTTAAAACTAGAGAATGTCAGTGTGGGTGATGAGACTGTATACTCAGAGCTGCAGCAGAAGGTAAAACTCACTAGATCACTCACAGTGCAAACACCATAAAGCAAAATTTACGTTTTTAAGATGCAAAGGATGCAATTTGGTCTCACACACAGTATTAAACTATTTCTTTCTTCTGCTTGACCCTTATATCCACATATAAAGAAATAAAAATAATAAAAATAGTAATCCTAATTGTATTTATGCAAGCTCTCTCTCTCACTTTCTGTCTCTCTCTCTCTGTCCCTCTGTGCAGTGACCTATACAGTATATCTGTACACTGAAGAAGCTACAGTTATCAAACAGATGCATGAAAAACAGAATTGTTTCATCTTCCTGATCATCTTCCTTTTCCTGAAACACCCAGCAGTGAAACGGTGCTATGTTCTAAGTTCAGATGATGCTGGATCCACCAACTGGATATCCCAGAAGTGTGACTCACATATTAGGCTTTATTGATTATAGTTTTTGACTTATTTACTATGGCCCATCACCTGGAAACACAGAGGTGAAACAGATATTGTTATTGGATTTTTTCTTTTTTTTACTCATCTTTGATTCCACATTTTATGATGTGGATGCTTGAAATGTATCTGGACTTTCTTTTGGGTCATGGAAAGGGGCAGCCTACGTATGGCTGGGGTCATAATGTCCTAAGCACTGGGAAAACAGACGTTTGATTGATTCAATATTACAGCTTTGAAAAATAAATGAATAAATGAAATACATACAATCTTGAACAGGAGTTGAGAACATCTAGACTGGATTACTGCATATATAACTGGCTGTAATGTTGTTTCTTTAAGAAAATAACAGAAATGTTTGTGTTGTATAGATCCCAAATTTTATCCCAAACATTTTTAAACACACATTATTATTATCATTATTATCATTATTATTATTATTATTATTATTATTATTATTATTATTATTATTATTATTATTTGTAAACAAATTTGACTATTCATAATCCATATTTCTATTATCAGATATAATAGTAGCAGCATATATTTATAGATAATTCATGACAGCTTTAGACAACAATTTTATTTTTATTTTATTTTATAGTTGTTTTCTTATGCGTTAAAATAACTGTGTGTTATGTGAAACAAACAATAGAATGAAGTGCAATAAGTTTGGGGGGGGGGGGGGGGTTTTCCCCTTGGT
>JAQQZT010000001.1:3936490-3959012 GCA_030068275.1 Clarias platycephalus
TCAAACAAATAGTTTCAATGAATTTGATTTATTATGTAATTATTGTTATGCCTAATATGTCATTAATAATTTTTTATTCATTAAAGAAGTATATTATACATTACTTTTATTCATTTATAGCTACATTTAATGTTGTATAAGAAGGCTTTACATGGCAAAGATCATTAATAAGTAAGATCATTAGTTTTGTTTTCTGCTACTACAGGTGCTGATCTTAAATCCATTGCTAGTTCTGTGACTTACGCTGACCTTGATCTAAAACCGCTGAAAAAAGGAAGGAGTATACGAGGTAGAAGGAAAATAAAGAAACTTAATTTCTATGTTGTTCATCATGGTATCTTGTTTTATGCAATAAATAAAATGTGTATTAATTTAGTAGGAAAATAATCACCGTCATGATGGTATGATGTAGTGGAGTTCCTGTTACCATCTTGAGGTTGATTAGTTTTCGTACCAGCATATACTGTACTGTATTGCAGTCTTGTATTTGCCAACAGCTACACATTTTGTACCTTGTTCTCACTTGTGATATGGGAACTATTTCAGGAACACAAGTTCCTCATAGGTTTCTCTATGTCCTTTTGAAGTTCTTACAGAAAATAATTTAACTAATCATTAAAACATATGTAATTATTATTTAAAACAATAATAAATAATCATTTAATTATTGTTTTTGTAAACATGTTTAAAATATTTCTGTTTATTTATATTATCTGTATTATATTATGTCCATGTGAACGAGCAGTTACTATAGAAACATATTACAGCAAGTGCATTAATACAGACATTTTGTCCAGTCATAACCAAGTGGTATAAAATATTCTAATTTCGATTTTACAAATCAAAATGGTTGTAATTCTGTTGACACTTAAGTCAGGATTTCCCGTTTCCCACTAGGAAAGGCCAGTGCGGGTGACGATACTGTTTACTCAGAGATGAAGCACAACATGTAGGTAAGACTCATGACATTTACAGCATCAATTTTAAGAGACAAACCAAAAACTTGAAGTACGAAATATGTTTAAAGGTATTTTGGGTAGAATTTGGCATCTAGGACATTCAGTATCCATGTACACAAAACCCAACCTCAAAGAATCGTCTCATTCTACTTGAAACTATTATGGAAAAAATAACTATGACCATGAAATATACTAACACACCAAATAATAATAATAATAATTCTTATAATTATTTTATTCATTTATTTTTGTTTCGTTGTTGTCACTGATTTAAATACTATATTGTAGAATGATATAATGAAAGGTATATCAATGAAAGGTGTATAAAATGTATAATGTGTAAATGTTCTCTGTGTTTCTGTCTGCAGTGAACAATGAATGCTGATGAAGACAAGGTTATATCAGCTAGAAAATGTCAGTTTCTCCTTTTCTTCCCAAAATAAAAAATGTTTGATTACTTTTTCTAATTCCTTAAAAAATAAGAAATGACACAGAATTTGTCCACATCATCCACTGACTGAACCTGCATGTGCCAAAATATTAGCCTTTTCTGATATGTATGGACGTATTTCTGTGTCAAAACACAATTTAAAATGTAATGTGAAAAATAGCAATGTACTGATAAATTTCCAACTTGTATATGCAGCTTTGTGTTCAAAATTCAACAATTGCATTTTGGTTGTACTACTATTGAGATTTTATATATACTGGCAATTTGGATGCTTCATAAGCATATATAATTAATACCGATATCAAATTCAGATTTTTATGAATTTAATAAAATAAATATTAATAATAGTATTAATTAATATTATGAATTTAATAATATTAATAATATTAATACTAATATTAATATTTAATAAAATATTGAATAAAATATTTTTATGAATATTTTATGAATATTTTCATTTATATTTAAATGAAATGTATTTCCCAAATTGAATTATTCTGTTGCTATTAGTAAAATCTAATCAAAATGATCACTAATGTTATCCATATGTCTGTACTTACTAGCAATGTATTTTACTTTTAATTATTAAACTAATGACCTGATAGCAAATTTGTTTGCAAATGTATAAACTGTAATGCAGTGATAACTGTAGCAGTGTCTCCGACCAAGCATGAATACATGAACATCCAGTATAACATTCAAAGGTCTGCTAATCTGTTCACTGCTGATGGTGTTAGCGGCCATGTTGACTTGGCATCACATGCTGAACTCCGAGATTAAGAGACCATGGGACGTTCCCAAGTTGTTATTGCAGGATTTGTTTTGTTGTCAAGTTGGCTGAATTAACATTTACAGGCACAGAAATACATAATGTGTTTTTTTCTACCGAAACATTATACCGCAATATATTTTGTACAGTATTCACTTGCACGAGTTAAATTCCTGAGAATGGAAACAAATGATTAGGTAATTAGGAAGCTAAATGACATTCACCACTGCTGGGAGCCTCAAGAGCAGCCTGGCTATGATCGTCAAACTACTACATCAATCATAGCATCACTAGCCAGTCATGGGCATCTGTGAGCTCATGTAAGTGGAAGTGTGGAGGGGGGGGTGTTATATTGCATACCTAATGATGGGTGAGAGAACTTTGGAAAGATGAAGCTTTTGGCTTCATGTGCATCAAAGGAAGCAGATGACTGCCTACATCCAGGTTGGTAGCTTGATAGGGGAGTGTCCTAACAAGACGGATGGGAATTGGAAACAACTATTTTAGGGAGAAAATATGGTATGGAAAGATAAAAACACATCATATTAAAATACATTGTTACCTCATACCTCCAATGTTGAAGGTTTGATTTTCATGTTTGTACATTGAAATTATTCAACTGGTAAGTCCCATCACATTTACGCTATTGGATGAAAAGAGCTTTAAAATAAACGTCTCTATGCATGAACGACAAATTTATACACACTAGGTTTATTTCAGGTGGTGTACATAAAAGAAGCAGGTTTATAAGGATCACATTTCATAAATCAGTTTCACATCAGTTTCTGGTATCATAAGTAACGGATACATCACCTTTAATGCAAAATCAAACCATAAATCAAATCTAAATCATGTATAAAAGTATTATAAAGGATGCCCTTGATTTCTGAAAGACAGTCCAGACTCCTGCAGACCTACGTTTCACATCTCAGCATCTGTCACGCGTGAAAGCTTCCTTAAGAAACATTCACCAACCAGGCACGGTTCCTCGAGTGTAATAAAAGACATTCTGGTAAAATTTTTGAATTAAAAAAAAAAAAAAAAGGTTTAAAATATAAAAACACAAAAATATAAAGAAAGAAAATCAGTTGAAATGCTGAACACAAAAGACAAATCACTCCTTATTATGAATATATGATCAGTCCCTCCGCGTGTTATCTGCTGGTGCATGTAGGATATGTTGATGTACTGACATCATTTTCTGGGAAAAAAATTAAAAATAATTATGTGAAAAGAAGCATGTAGAGTTCAGGCTCATGAGGGGTTTTAGCCAGGTGGCCACCCTGTATTAAACCTCCTTGACATTTCCAGAACGTCCACAAGGGGTCCTCATTGTTCAAAGAGCCTTCGCCACAAAGACAGGGGGGGAAAAAAAATCTGACTACGATTACTCTACTTCATAATATCTGATCAATAATGCCAATGTAGCTCAGATAAATCAAGTCCATCACTTTGTCAAGAGCCGGGAAACATTCCAGAAATGAGAAGAGAAAAAGTGACATCTTGTTAGCTGATGATCTGGCTGGAGTTACACACACAGGGCTCGGGGGAACCTGAGAGCGACACAGACAGAGAGAGACAGAGAGAGAAATGTCATCTTTCCAAAGATCAAATCACAAATGTCACAAGCTCTGACCTTTCAAACGTATTGCGCGGACGGGCATTTTTGTACTTCCTGTGTGCAGAGGAAATCAAGTGACCTCACCTGTCCTCACTGAAGCCATCCATTTCCTCCTCATCGTCTTCCAGCTCCATATCCAGCTCGTTGTCAAGGCAACCACGGCCGTAGCTACTGAGGACGCTGAAGAAAAGAACAAATTGAGATCAGACAATGTTTCGTTATTGACTAGTGTGTATTCGCCGTTGTGTGTGCAGGTGCTTCATCCTGACCTGACGGAGCGACAGGTGAAGAAAACGATGCGTTTGAGTTTCTTGTTGTAGAAGAAGTAGTTGAAGGACCAGAGGTTGCCCTCCTCACCAAAAGGGTCTGAATCTAGATCCGGGTTATAGCTAAAATACACACACATACACAGTTATAGAGTAAGTTGCAGATACAAAATAAATGAAAATAAAAACAAAAACTTTCCCTTTAATCTTCAAGATCTCCTTCTCTACTTTAACTTCCTTTGAAGTGCAAATATCATAAAACGTGGTTTAAAATGTTGATTGATGAAGAAAAAGGGTACTAATAAAACGTAATGAAATGTGTAGATAGCTTCTTTTTTTTAAAAAACATTTTAAAATGTAAAACTAAACAGGAATTATATATAGCTAGGTTTTTTTGTTTTAAATATATATTTGCATTTGAGGCAGTAATATGTGGCAGTTCCTCTACAATCCTACAGGTGGCGCTCTCCCAAACTGTCACATATCGGCAGGCACAGGATTTATTTTCAGATTTATTTTATTTTCAAATATACATCTCGAATCGGGATAAAATCGCAATACAAATCGAATCGACACGTACGTATCGTGATTCTATCGTATCGTCCTAGTAATTTCTAAGAGTCATTCATCAAGTCGTGTCTTTGTCGTGGATGAATCTTAGCTCGTGTTCAGCTGGTAATAAAGTCCACTATGAACGGTCTAGAACACTTTTACATTACATCCTATGTGGTTTGCAAATATATATGTGAATATTAATAATACGTTTCGTTTTGGGGATATAAGCACACTACGTAGCTCATGATAACATCCACACGTCGAAATCAAAGATGTAACCAAAACTCCTGATGTATTAACACACCTGTAAATGTCAGAGCTCTGCAGATTGATCTCTTGGTCGATGGCGTTCCACAGCTCCGGCCCGAGGGAGTTAAACTCCTCCCCTACAGACGAGTACAGGCTGCTGTTCACAGCATTGGTCACCTGATGGGTAGTAGAGAGGCGGAGACACAGTCAGGCTTCACCACACAGTCAAACTAAAACCCTGAAGCAGGACCAACAGCATTCTCACAGAAGCGACCTCTGAACCACGTCATCAAAATAATTAAATAGCAACAATAAAAAACCCATTAATGCGAGCGCATTTATATGAACCTGTAATTTACAGCTGCACTACAGTCAGAGCTTCTCTTATAAAAAAAAAAAAAAAAATGAATGCTCTTCTTCTGACTCATCGTAAACCAGAACTCAACAGCAGTGTTGCATTACACACCTTATTTCCATCTAATACAATCTACCGTATTTTCACTTCCTTCAGGTGTTACACAATTTTGTATTTCAGGAGTGTCATGTCAGACTTTCCCGAAATGAGGCCACGTATCTGTAGTAGAATAATGGCTTTCATGAATCATAAAGCATTTTAGTGGCTCAGACCAAGCAACAAGACAAACACTGCAGCAGAAACCATGTTACTATACAGACAATGTGTTTTAGTTTACACAAGTGCCTACACCTAGGCTTTTAAACTTTTATAAAGGTGTGGAATTACTTTTAATGTGGTGGAATTGATAAAAGTATGTATATTCTGTAAAAATGCACATGCTGACAAAATTGCGTATTATATTTCTAATTTAAGTACATTATCAACCCATAGAACCAGTTATGGTGGAAAACTGTACAACCTGGCAACACTGCCTAGGAGTTTATTTTAATGACTTATAAGACTGGCAATTTGGCCCAGTGATGATGATGATGAATAACTACTTGACCCGACTCACCCAGTTGAAGCTCGGCTCGCGGCTGAACTCGTGCGCTCGGGCAGCGCTGAAATCGTAATCGGGACGGAACGATTCGTTCAGCGTGGTGATGAGGTAGAACAGAGTCTTCCTGCAGCACTTATCGCTCAGAGGGTTCTCCGCTTCATCACCACTCTTTCCCAACCTGAAAAAAAGGGAGACGGAGAGAAAGAGACCGTCAGATTATCAGAAACTGGATAAAACACAAATGTTCTTGGTACAAAAAAGCGAGTCCTCAGATAGAACATGCAGTGTATTAAAAGCGATGGCGGTCAGGATGGACATTTGAAGGAAAAAAAACAAAAACATGATGTACATGAGTGTGGTTAAGCCTTGTGATCTGATAGTGTTTTTTTGTTGTTGTTGATGATGGCCTTTGCTGCAGGTTTCAGTTCAAAAACACAACTCTACACCTGACCTGTACATACTGTGTGAAAAATTCTCACTAACCGAACATGAAACATGACCTCAATTCTGATGACCTCACAGTTCTGTCTGTAAAGATCGGAAAGCCCCGGCCTGGGCCGTGTGGCCATTTGATTATGTGCATAACACACGTCATTCACACGTGGGATAGTGTTTCTCACACTCGGCCCGGATTAGAAGACCCAGTTCTCTGCCATATTCTTCCCCCCTCAGTTTGGTGGTTATGGCAGTAAACCATAAAGCCTTCAGTTTTGGCCTGATAAACATCTACTACAGCAGTAATACGCTCGGTGGCGATGTGGTGTGAGGAAGCAGAGTTACTACTGCAGGTAGATTATTTTTCCTATGCTGCCATGTTCCAAAATGCTTTAATCCTTCTGTACGTACAAAAGACAAAAATGTCATATTTGGAAGAAACCACAAAAGGGTAAAATCTTGTGTCTGAGACACAATGGCACATTAGCCGTACAAGTCCATGTGAATGAGCTGCGACTATAGAATGATGTATACATGATATATTAGAACAAGCCCTGAGGTTTATGATACAGCTGTAACAACTGTCTGTGCCACGTAGAATGTTTTTAAATAAAATACGCTACATGAACAGACGTATGCAGCCAAACCTGTTATTTGTTGGTAAAACTCTGACATCTTATCCCGAGTGAAGGGAAATCTTAATACTTCAGCATACCAAGACATCTTGGACAATGATATGCTTCCAACTATAAAGACACAGTATGACAAGTTCGGTGTGGAAGAACTTGACTGGACCTAACACACAGCCCTGACCTCATCCCCATCGAGCACCTTTGGGATGAACTGGAATGGAGATTGTAAGCCAGGCCTTCTCATCCAACATCGATGTCTGACCTCATCAATGCTCTACAGAATAAACGGGCCACAGAAACACTCCAACATTCTATGCGCAGCCTTCCAAGGAGAGTTGAACCGTTATAGCTGCAAATGGGGGACCATTTTGAAGTCTACGTATCTGAATACAACATCATTGCAGCTTTGCCCAAATACCTTTGTCCATCATATAGTGTATGTTTGTGCGAGAGAGATTGTGGGCTCCTTACAGGTTAGGACTCGGAGCGCTGCTGGTCTGCGGAGGTGAAAGCGCCTCCAGAACATGTGGCTCCCCCTCCTGGCAAAACTGCTTAAACATGTGCTTGTCGTCACCAGCCATCTTGCACGAGTAGCTCTCGATCCTACAACAAAACAAAAAAAGAATACCATTTTAACATTACAGTTCTTGGTATTAGTTTGATACAACGGAATTCTGATTGGTAGAAAACACGTTCCGTCTCATCAGCTCCGACAGTTCAGCTGCAAATCGGGCTGTTTATGTTTATACGTTATTGTTTCCATAGCAACACATTATTTACAGGAACTCGTATAACGGATGCTCTGCATAATCTACAGCTAATAATAAACGCAGAGGGGAAAGAAAAAAAAAACAAGATGTGTATACATTAATGTGTTATCATTGCCTGTATTATAAGGCGATGCTAAAACGTGATGTTTTCAGATGCAGGACATGGGAGTTTACACTTTGTTGTTTCTTGTCAGCATGACGACCTGCATCTTGTTGTCTAGTTTCGCATCACTTTGTAAGATCAGAGGTAATTGAGGACTTGCTACAGCCTAGGCAACCACAAAGTGTGTTGTAAAAAAAATTAAGAGGGGAAAAAAAAAAAAAAAAAAACAGCTGTAATTCTAATGAGGTCCTTTAAACAGCACAGCACACTGCAGTGCAGCTCACAGGCTGGATGTTGTTACAGGGGGCACACACTGTTTATCTGGAGGTCTATTTGAGGCTCGGCTAAAATGTCACACAGACAGACGAAGGCCGTGCTTTTGGTGCGTCTGTGTGTGTGTGTGTGTGTGTGTGTGTCCTTAAGGGTTATGCAAGAGGAGAGGTTGCGCCAGGTCCAGACACACAACCCAGATCATATTTATAGGTGAAGGGCAAAAGTCACCATGGTTTATGGGAGTCATGTGACCGAGAGCACTCTGGATTAAAGCCTGTATCCTGCCCTAGTAACAGAAATGAAGTGCAGCTTGTTTCCATCTGGATACGGAATTCAAATTTCCCAACAGGACCCGTTTGTGCCAATGTTTCCCTGATTTGTATTAAAGGCTTTAGTGTTTCAAATGGATAAAAACTAGAGAGAGAAAGAGTGTAAACCACTTTTCACTGTATTTCTTCAGTTTTTATAGATTTTATATATCCGAAGAAAAAAATGCAAAATTCACTTCTTTTAAAAAAAATAATAATAATTTTAGACATTCAGATAGATGTTTTGTTTGTCCCTATTTTTCTACTCTCCATAGATATTTTCCCCTCTGTTGTGACCTCATATAAGACGAGCCCCTCCTCCCAGCTCTCCTCAGCAGCCGCTAATTTATACAGACGTGAAACTGCGTGCTTGAAAGAAGAGAAACACAGGAAGTATGCGGTATGAAAAAAATGCAATCATCTGGGGGGCGTATTTCAGCTGCAGCATTAACAACAGACAGACTACGGGACCTTTAAATTTAGGTTAGCTTCAGTCACATATGTTAAAAACATCAATTAACAGAACTCAGTAATTTCACATAGACCTTTATAAAAGGAGGGGGAAAAGGGGGTTTTCTGGTCTTATCTCAGTGCACGGAAACATTTTGAAATGTTTATCTGTCGTAATCTCACACACACACACACACACACACACACACACACACACACACACACACACACACACACACACACACACACACACTACAGTGGATACAGATTAGACTGTAGGAACTGGAGCGAACATTTACCTCCACCGAATTTCTGGTTAATCTGCGATAGTAATACTGCAACATCCGCACCACAGTGTTTTATTGTGTGTAATATTTAACCGTGACATACGGCAGCTTCACATGTAGTCTGTAACGCGTCTGAAGGGCTGTGTGTGTGTGTGTGTGGGTCTGTATCGGCTTGTGCAGGTTGTTTACCGCTCGGTGTATCGTGAGGCAGCATTAGACACTTCTTGAGCAATAATTCAGGAAGAAGGTCACAGCACTGAACTTGGCAGCACTTATGGAACAAACCGTGTGTGTGTGTGTGTGTGTGTGTGGTGTAATTGAAGAATGTGTCGCGCACACACACACATGCAGATGCTACATGACACTAGTTTCTGCGTCATGGCGCTCGCCTGAGGGATTGATCATGCGATTGCGGTCCCTCCCTCCCTTTCTCCCTGACAGACACACACACACACACTTTCTCGCTCCTTTAACACACCTCCAATAACCACACTTACTGCTTAAAAGGAAAAAAAAAAACAGATCAGCATTTCTGTGAAAGCAACAGTTCTGTCTCAAAAAGAGACAGATGTGGTGCATCATCCGCTCACCACAGGTGTAAAATAACAATAACTATTATTTTATTATTTTTTAGAAGTGTAGTATACACTATGATAATGTTTTGCTGATCAAAACTAAATAACACGTTTTTAACCTTTTAAACTGCCTATTAAAAAAAAATACATGAATAAACAGTAAATATACAAAAAAAAAAATCTTTTTTTTTTTTTTTTTACACTTTAATAACTGATACAAAAGAACAAAAAGCACTGATGCTACTCCTGACCTTTCAGAAACAGCTGGAAAAGAAAATCAAAATGACACTAAGCAGTCGAGCACTTCAACACCTTTTTTTTTTTTTTTTATTCTGCTTTGACTGCAGCACTTCCTTACCATCTAATACATTATTATGCAATTACACACACACACACACACACAAATATCCTATATCCACAGCATCTGATCTAAATATTAAATTTGTATAGAATTATAACAATATCTAAAAAAAAAACATTAATATTAAACTGGGACAATAATAAAACCGTGATAGTAACAGAATCGGTAGACCGTATCAGGTGCTCCCTGGTGCTTAGCAGTGGTTTTTAGAACAATTGGAAATTCTGATGCACATCATAATGAATATTCAGACATATAATATCAATATGTGTTCGTGCAACACTAAAACCGAAAGTCTAACGTGAAAGAATATCATACAAACGCTGACAAATTTATTCAGAGCGACACTCGTTAACCAACAGGAAGTGAAGCAGAGGGTGTGTTTAAGCATCTGTTAAATGGTGTCGAAGACATTAAAAGGTAAAATCTTCACGATGCACGGCTCTGTCTCTCACACACACACACAAACACATTTTACATACAAACTACCCACATCCTTAGTACATGTACAAGTGCGTGCGTGTGGCTTTACTGGAAATGAACCAAGAAGCTAGAGGAAGCGCATACCTGCCGAGGATGTGCGAGTCTCCAGTTTCCACACACAGCCGAGAGCTGAGCGCTTCAAAGCTCGAATTCTCCAACAGCTTCATCGCTGAAAGATGAGCAAACAGAAAGAAAGAAAGAAAACAAGACATGAGACAGCTTTGCAACAGCAGTACACAGTGCAAGTACATATGCAAAGATCGGTATTACACTAACAAATAATGAACAAAATAAAAACATTAAAAAAAAACTTACAAATAATGAGAGAATAAACTTAATACTTTCATATACATTTTATAGGTTCTATTTTTCATAAAGCAATGCTATTTGTGTATTTAATTATTATGATGCATGCATGTACAACCATAAGGTAGAACATTATATCATATAAATATTACACTTGTATATTGGGTTATGTCTATTAAAATAACCATATTGAAGCTTATTTCTAAAGCCTAAAAATAAACCAAATTAAACAATGCAACATGTTTACAAGAATGTGACAAGTGTTTATGCATTTTGCTGTTTACAAACTGCTTTTTAATTAAACTGATCAATAAATCAAAAAAATCATCTAGACTTAAATATTACATTAACATTGATTAAATAATCCATAATAACAATTATATATAATTTTTGTTATTATGGATTATTTGGATTATTTGATTATTTATTTATGTATATATATATATATATATATATATATATATATATATACATAAATAAATAATCAAATAATCCAAATAATCCATAATAACAAAAATTATATATAATTGTTATTATGGATTATTTAATCAATGTTAATGTAATATTTAAGTCTAGATGATTTTTTTGATTTATTGATCAGTTTAATTAAAAAGCAGTTTGTAAACAGCAAAATGCATAAACACTTGTCACATTCTTGTAAACATGTTGCATTGTTTAATTTGGTTTATTTTTAGGCTTTAGAAATAAGCTTCAATATGGTTATTTTAATAGACATAACCCAATATACAAGTGTAATATTTATATGATATAATGTTCTACCTTATGGTTGTACATGCATGCATCATAATAATTAAATACACAAATAGCATTGCTTTATGAAAAATAGAACCTATAAAATGTATATGAAAGTATTAAGTTTATTCTCTCATTATTTGTAAGTTTTTTTTTAATGTTTTTATTTTGTTCATTATTTGTTAGTGTAATACCGATCTTTGCATATGTACTTGCACTGTGTACTGCTGTTGCAAAGCTGTCTCATGTCTTGTTTTCTTTCTTTCTTTCTGTTTGCTCATCTTTCAGCGATGAAGCTGTTGGAGAATTCGAGCTTTGAAGCGCTCAGCTCTCGGCTGTGTGTGGAAACTGGAGACTCGCACATCCTCGGCAGGTATGCGCTTCCTCTAGCTTCTTGGTTCATTTCCAGTAAAGCCACACGCACGCACTTGTACATGTACTAAGGATGTGGGTAGTTTGTATGTAAAATGTGTTTGTGTGTGTGTGTGAGAGACAGAGCCGTGCATCGTGAAGATTTTACCTTTTAATGTCTTCGACACCATTTAACAGATGCTTAAACACACCCTCTGCTTCACTTCCTGTTGGTTAACGAGTGTCGCTCTGAATAAATTTGTCAGCGTTTGTATGATATTCTTTCACGTTAGACTTTCGGTTTTAGTGTTGCACGAACACATATTGATATTATATGTCTGAATATTCATTATGATGTGCATCAGAATTTCCAATTGTTCTAAAAACCACTGCTAAGCACCAGGGAGCACCTGATACGGTCTACCGATTCTGTTACTATCACGGTTTTATTATTGTCCCAGTTTAATATTAATGTTTTTTTTTTAGATATTGTTATAATTCTATACAAATTTAATATTTAGATCAGATGCTGTGGATATAGGATATTTGTGTGTGTGTGTGTGTGTGTAATTGCATAATAATGTATTAGATGGTAAGGAAGTGCTGCAGTCAAAGCAGAATAAAAAAAAAAAAAAAAGGTGTTGAAGTGCTCGACTGCTTAGTGTCATTTTGATTTTCTTTTCCAGCTGTTTCTGAAAGGTCAGGAGTAGCATCAGTGCTTTTTGTTCTTTTGTATCAGTTATTAAAGTGTAAAAAAAAAAAAAAAAAGATTTTTTTTTTTGTATATTTACTGTTTATTCATGTATTTTTTTTTAATAGGCAGTTTAAAAGGTTAAAAACGTGTTATTTAGTTTTGATCAGCAAAACATTATCATAGTGTATACTACACTTCTAAAAAATAATAAAATAATAGTTATTGTTATTTTACACCTGTGGTGAGCGGATGATGCACCACATCTGTCTCTTTTTGAGACAGAACTGTTGCTTTCACAGAAATGCTGATCTGTTTTTTTTTTTCCTTTTAAGCAGTAAGTGTGGTTATTGGAGGTGTGTTAAAGGAGCGAGAAAGTGTGTGTGTGTGTGTCTGTCAGGGAGAAAGGGAGGGAGGGACCGCAATCGCATGATCAATCCCTCAGGCGAGCGCCATGACGCAGAAACTAGTGTCATGTAGCATCTGCATGTGTGTGTGTGCGCGACACATTCTTCAATTACACCACACACACACACACACACACACACGGTTTGTTCCATAAGTGCTGCCAAGTTCAGTGCTGTGACCTTCTTCCTGAATTATTGCTCAAGAAGTGTCTAATGCTGCCTCACGATACACCGAGCGGTAAACAACCTGCACAAGCCGATACAGACCCACACACACACACACACAGCCCTTCAGACGCGTTACAGACTACATGTGAAGCTGCCGTATGTCACGGTTAAATATTACACACAATAAAACACTGTGGTGCGGATGTTGCAGTATTACTATCGCAGATTAACCAGAAATTCGGTGGAGGTAAATGTTCGCTCCAGTTCCTACAGTCTAATCTGTATCCACTGTAGTGTGTGTGTGTGTGTGTGTGTGTGTGTGTGTGTGTGTGTGTGTGTGTGTGTGTGTGTGTGTGTGTGTGTGTGAGATTACGACAGATAAACATTTCAAAATGTTTCCGTGCACTGAGATAAGACCAGAAAACCCCCTTTTCCCCCTCCTTTTATAAAGGTCTATGTGAAATTACTGAGTTCTGTTAATTGATGTTTTTAACATATGTGACTGAAGCTAACCTAAATTTAAAGGTCCCGTAGTCTGTCTGTTGTTAATGCTGCAGCTGAAATACGCCCCCCAGATGATTGCATTTTTTTCATACCGCATACTTCCTGTGTTTCTCTTCTTTCAAGCACGCAGTTTCACGTCTGTATAAATTAGCGGCTGCTGAGGAGAGCTGGGAGGAGGGGCTCGTCTTATATGAGGTCACAACAGAGGGGAAAATATCTATGGAGAGTAGAAAAATAGGGACAAACAAAACATCTATCTGAATGTCTAAAATTATTATTATTTTTTTTAAAAGAAGTGAATTTTGCATTTTTTTCTTCGGATATATAAAATCTATAAAAACTGAAGAAATACAGTGAAAAGTGGTTTACACTCTTTCTCTCTCTAGTTTTTATCCATTTGAAACACTAAAGCCTTTAATACAAATCAGGGAAACATTGGCACAAACGGGTCCTGTTGGGAAATTTGAATTCCGTATCCAGATGGAAACAAGCTGCACTTCATTTCTGTTACTAGGGCAGGATACAGGCTTTAATCCAGAGTGCTCTCGGTCACATGACTCCCATAAACCATGGTGACTTTTGCCCTTCACCTATAAATATGATCTGGGTTGTGTGTCTGGACCTGGCGCAACCTCTCCTCTTGCATAACCCTTAAGGACACACACACACACACACACACACACAGACGCACCAAAAGCACGGCCTTCGTCTGTCTGTGTGACATTTTAGCCGAGCCTCAAATAGACCTCCAGATAAACAGTGTGTGCCCCCTGTAACAACATCCAGCCTGTGAGCTGCACTGCAGTGTGCTGTGCTGTTTAAAGGACCTCATTAGAATTACAGCTGTTTTTTTTTTTTTTTTTTTCCCCTCTTAATTTTTTTTACAACACACTTTGTGGTTGCCTAGGCTGTAGCAAGTCCTCAATTACCTCTGATCTTACAAAGTGATGCGAAACTAGACAACAAGATGCAGGTCGTCATGCTGACAAGAAACAACAAAGTGTAAACTCCCATGTCCTGCATCTGAAAACATCACGTTTTAGCATCGCCTTATAATACAGGCAATGATAACACATTAATGTATACACATCTTGTTTTTTTTTTCTTTCCCCTCTGCGTTTATTATTAGCTGTAGATTATGCAGAGCATCCGTTATACGAGTTCCTGTAAATAATGTGTTGCTATGGAAACAATAACGTATAAACATAAACAGCCCGATTTGCAGCTGAACTGTCGGAGCTGATGAGACGGAACGTGTTTTCTACCAATCAGAATTCCGTTGTATCAAACTAATACCAAGAACTGTAATGTTAAAATGGTATTCTTTTTTTGTTTTGTTGTAGGATCGAGAGCTACTCGTGCAAGATGGCTGGTGACGACAAGCACATGTTTAAGCAGTTTTGCCAGGAGGGGGAGCCACATGTTCTGGAGGCGCTTTCACCTCCGCAGACCAGCAGCGCTCCGAGTCCTAACCTGTAAGGAGCCCACAATCTCTCTCGCACAAACATACACTATATGATGGACAAAGGTATTTGGGCAAAGCTGCAATGATGTTGTATTCAGATACGTAGACTTCAAAATGGTCCCCCATTTGCAGCTATAACGGTTCAACTCTCCTTGGAAGGCTGCGCATAGAATGTTGGAGTGTTTCTGTGGCCCGTTTATTCTGTAGAGCATTGATGAGGTCAGACATCGATGTTGGATGAGAAGGCCTGGCTTACAATCTCCATTCCAGTTCATCCCAAAGGTGCTCGATGGGGATGAGGTCAGGGCTGTGTGTTAGGTCCAGTCAAGTTCTTCCACACCGAACTTGTCATACTGTGTCTTTATAGTTGGAAGCATATCATTGTCCAAGATGTCTTGGTATGCTGAAGTATTAAGATTTCCCTTCACTCGGGATAAGATGTCAGAGTTTTACCAACAAATAACAGGTTTGGCTGCATACGTCTGTTCATGTAGCGTATTTTATTTAAAAACATTCTACGTGGCACAGACAGTTGTTACAGCTGTATCATAAACCTCAGGGCTTGTTCTAATATATCATGTATACATCATTCTATAGTCGCAGCTCATTCACATGGACTTGTACGGCTAATGTGCCATTGTGTCTCAGACACAAGATTTTACCCTTTTGTGGTTTCTTCCAAATATGACATTTTTGTCTTTTGTACGTACAGAAGGATTAAAGCATTTTGGAACATGGCAGCATAGGAAAAATAATCTACCTGCAGTAGTAACTCTGCTTCCTCACACCACATCGCCACCGAGCGTATTACTGCTGTAGTAGATGTTTATCAGGCCAAAACTGAAGGCTTTATGGTTTACTGCCATAACCACCAAACTGAGGGGGGAAGAATATGGCAGAGAACTGGGTCTTCTAATCCGGGCCGAGTGTGAGAAACACTATCCCACGTGTGAATGACGTGTGTTATGCACATAATCAAATGGCCACACGGCCCAGGCCGGGGCTTTCCGATCTTTACAGACAGAACTGTGAGGTCATCAGAATTGAGGTCATGTTTCATGTTCGGTTAGTGAGAATTTTTCACACAGTATGTACAGGTCAGGTGTAGAGTTGTGTTTTTGAACTGAAACCTGCAGCAAAGGCCATCATCAACAACAACAAAAAAACACTATCAGATCACAAGGCTTAACCACACTCATGTACATCATGTTTTTGTTTTTTTTCCTTCAAATGTCCATCCTGACCGCCATCGCTTTTAATACACTGCATGTTCTATCTGAGGACTCGCTTTTTTGTACCAAGAACATTTGTGTTTTATCCAGTTTCTGATAATCTGACGGTCTCTTTCTCTCCGTCTCCCTTTTTTTCAGGTTGGGAAAGAGTGGTGATGAAGCGGAGAACCCTCTGAGCGATAAGTGCTGCAGGAAGACTCTGTTCTACCTCATCACCACGCTGAACGAATCGTTCCGTCCCGATTACGATTTCAGCGCTGCCCGAGCGCACGAGTTCAGCCGCGAGCCGAGCTTCAACTGGGTGAGTCGGGTCAAGTAGTTATTCATCATCATCATCACTGGGCCAAATTGCCAGTCTTATAAGTCATTAAAATAAACTCCTAGGCAGTGTTGCCAGGTTGTACAGTTTTCCACCATAACTGGTTCTATGGGTTGATAATGTACTTAAATTAGAAATATAATACGCAATTTTGTCAGCATGTGCATTTTTACAGAATATACATACTTTTATCAATTCCACCACATTAAAAGTAATTCCACACCTTTATAAAAGTTTAAAAGCCTAGGTGTAGGCACTTGTGTAAACTAAAACACATTGTCTGTATAGTAACATGGTTTCTGCTGCAGTGTTTGTCTTGTTGCTTGGTCTGAGCCACTAAAATGCTTTATGATTCATGAAAGCCATTATTCTACTACAGATACGTGGCCTCATTTCGGGAAAGTCTGACATGACACTCCTGAAATACAAAATTGTGTAACACCTGAAGGAAGTGAAAATACGGTAGATTGTATTAGATGGAAATAAGGTGTGTAATGCAACACTGCTGTTGAGTTCTGGTTTACGATGAGTCAGAAGAAGAGCATTCATTTTTTTTTTTTTTTTTATAAGAGAAGCTCTGACTGTAGTGCAGCTGTAAATTACAGGTTCATATAAATGCGCTCGCATTAATGGGTTTTTTATTGTTGCTATTTAATTATTTTGATGACGTGGTTCAGAGGTCGCTTCTGTGAGAATGCTGTTGGTCCTGCTTCAGGGTTTTAGTTTGACTGTGTGGTGAAGCCTGACTGTGTCTCCGCCTCTCTACTACCCATCAGGTGACCAATGCTGTGAACAGCAGCCTGTACTCGTCTGTAGGGGAGGAGTTTAACTCCCTCGGGCCGGAGCTGTGGAACGCCATCGACCAAGAGATCAATCTGCAGAGCTCTGACATTTACAGGTGTGTTAATACATCAGGAGTTTTGGTTACATCTTTGATTTCGACGTGTGGATGTTATCATGAGCTACGTAGTGTGCTTATATCCCCAAAACGAAACGTATTATTAATATTCACATATATATTTGCAAACCACATAGGATGTAATGTAAAAGTGTTCTAGACCGTTCATAGTGGACTTTATTACCAGCTGAACACGAGCTAAGATTCATCCACGACAAAGACACGACTTGATGAATGACTCTTAGAAATTACTAGGACGATACGATAGAATCACGATACGTACGTGTCGATTCGATTTGTATTGCGATTTTATCCCGATTCGAGATGTATATTTGAAAATAAAATAAATCTGAAAATAAATCCTGTGCCTGCCGATATGTGACAGTTTGGGAGAGCGCCACCTGTAGGATTGTAGAGGAACTGCCACATATTACTGCCTCAAATGCAAATATATATTTAAAACAAAAAAACCTAGCTATATATAATTCCTGTTTAGTTTTACATTTTAAAATGTTTTTTAAAAAAAAGAAGCTATCTACACATTTCATTACGTTTTATTAGTACCCTTTTTCTTCATCAATCAACATTTTAAACCACGTTTTATGATATTTGCACTTCAAAGGAAGTTAAAGTAGAGAAGGAGATCTTGAAGATTAAAGGGAAAGTTTTTGTTTTTATTTTCATTTATTTTGTATCTGCAACTTACTCTATAACTGTGTATGTGTGTGTATTTTAGCTATAACCCGGATCTAGATTCAGACCCTTTTGGTGAGGAGGGCAACCTCTGGTCCTTCAACTACTTCTTCTACAACAAGAAACTCAAACGCATCGTTTTCTTCACCTGTCGCTCCGTCAGGTCAGGATGAAGCACCTGCACACACAACGGCGAATACACACTAGTCAATAACGAAACATTGTCTGATCTCAATTTGTTCTTTTCTTCAGCGTCCTCAGTAGCTACGGCCGTGGTTGCCTTGACAACGAGCTGGATATGGAGCTGGAAGACGATGAGGAGGAAATGGATGGCTTCAGTGAGGACAGGTGAGGTCACTTGATTTCCTCTGCACACAGGAAGTACAAAAATGCCCGTCCGCGCAATACGTTTGAAAGGTCAGAGCTTGTGACATTTGTGATTTGATCTTTGGAAAGATGACATTTCTCTCTCTGTCTCTCTCTGTCTGTGTCGCTCTCAGGTTCCCCCGAGCCCTGTGTGTGTAACTCCAGCCAGATCATCAGCTAACAAGATGTCACTTTTTCTCTTCTCATTTCTGGAATGTTTCCCGGCTCTTGACAAAGTGATGGACTTGATTTATCTGAGCTACATTGGCATTATTGATCAGATATTATGAAGTAGAGTAATCGTAGTCAGATTTTTTTTCCCCCCCTGTCTTTGTGGCGAAGGCTCTTTGAACAATGAGGACCCCTTGTGGACGTTCTGGAAATGTCAAGGAGGTTTAATACAGGGTGGCCACCTGGCTAAAACCCCTCATGAGCCTGAACTCTACATGCTTCTTTTCACATAATTATTTTTAATTTTTTTCCCAGAAAATGATGTCAGTACATCAACATATCCTACATGCACCAGCAGATAACACGCGGAGGGACTGATCATATATTCATAATAAGGAGTGATTTGTCTTTTGTGTTCAGCATTTCAACTGATTTTCTTTCTTTATATTTTTGTGTTTTTATATTTTAAACCTTTTTTTTTTTTTTTTAATTCAAAAATTTTACCAGAATGTCTTTTATTACACTCGAGGAACCGTGCCTGGTTGGTGAATGTTTCTTAAGGAAGCTTTCACGCGTGACAGATGCTGAGATGTGAAACGTAGGTCTGCAGGAGTCTGGACTGTCTTTCAGAAATCAAGGGCATCCTTTATAATACTTTTATACATGATTTAGATTTGATTTATGGTTTGATTTTGCATTAAAGGTGATGTATCCGTTACTTATGATACCAGAAACTGATGTGAAACTGATTTATGAAATGTGATCCTTATAAACCTGCTTCTTTTATGTACACCACCTGAAATAAACCTAGTGTGTATAAATTTGTCGTTCATGCATAGAGACGTTTATTTTAAAGCTCTTTTCATCCAATAGCGTAAATGTGATGGGACTTACCAGTTGAATAATTTCAATGTACAAACATGAAAATCAAACCTTCAACATTGGAGGTATGAGGTAACAATGTATTTTAATATGATGTGTTTTTATCTTTCCATACCATATTTTCTCCCTAAAATAGTTGTTTCCAATTCCCATCCGTCTTGTTAGGACACTCCCCTATCAAGCTACCAACCTGGATGTAGGCAGTCATCTGCTTCCTTTGATGCACATGAAGCCAAAAGCTTCATCTTTCCAAAGTTCTCTCACCCATCATTAGGTATGCAATATAACACCCCCCCCTCCACACTTCCACTTACATGAGCTCACAGATGCCCATGACTGGCTAGTGATGCTATGATTGATGTAGTAGTTTGACGATCATAGCCAGGCTGCTCTTGAGGCTCCCAGCAGTGGTGAATGTCATTTAGCTTCCTAATTACCTAATCATTTGTTTCCATTCTCAGGAATTTAACTCGTGCAAGTGAATACTGTACAAAATATATTGCGGTATAATGTTTCGGTAGAAAAAAACACATTATGTATTTCTGTGCCTGTAAATGTTAATTCAGCCAACTTGACAACAAAACAAATCCTGCAATAACAACTTGGGAACGTCCCATGGTCTCTTAATCTCGGAGTTCAGCATGTGATGCCAAGTCAACATGGCCGCTAACACCATCAGCAGTGAACAGATTAGCAGACCTTTGAATGTTATACTGGATGTTCATGTATTCATGCTTGGTCGGAGACACTGCTACAGTTATCACTGCATTACAGTTTATACATTTGCAAACAAATTTGCTATCAGGTCATTAGTTTAATAATTAAAAGTAAAATACATTGCTAGTAAGTACAGACATATGGATAACATTAGTGATCATTTTGATTAGATTTTACTAATAGCAACAGAATAATTCAATTTGGGAAATACATTTCATTTAAATATAAATGAAAATATTCATAAAATATTCATAAAAATATTTTATTCAATATTTTATTAAATATTAATATTAGTATTAATATTATTAATATTATTAAATTCATAATATTAATTAATACTATTATTAATATTTATTTTATTAAATTCATAAAAATCTGAATTTGATATCGGTATTAATTATATATGCTTATGAAGCATCCAAATTGCCAGTATATATAAAATCTCAATAGTAGTACAACCAAAATGCAATTGTTGAATTTTGAACACAAAGCTGCATATACAAGTTGGAAATTTATCAGTACATTGCTATTTTTCACATTACATTTTAAATTGTGTTTTGACACAGAAATACGTCCATACATATCAGAAAAGGCTAATATTTTGGCACATGCAGGTTCAGTCAGTGGATGATGTGGACAAATTCTGTGTCATTTCTTATTTTTTAAGGAATTAGAAAAAGTAATCAAACATTTTTTATTTTGGGAAGAAAAGGAGAAACTGACATTTTCTAGCTGATATAACCTTGTCTTCATCAGCATTCATTGTTCACTGCAGACAGAAACACAGAGAACATTTACACATTATACATTTTATACACCTTTCATTGATATACCTTTCATTATATCATTCTACAATATAGTATTTAAATCAGTGACAACAACGAAACAAAAATAAATGAATAAAATAATTATAAGAATTATTATTATTATTATTTGGTGTGTTAGTATATTTCATGGTCATAGTTATTTTTTCCATAATAGTTTCAAGTAGAATGAGACGATTCTTTGAGGTTGGGTTTTGTGTACATGGATACTGAATGTCCTAGATGCCAAATTCTACCCAAAATACCTTTAAACATATTTCGTACTTCAAGTTTTTGGTTTGTCTCTTAAAATTGATGCTGTAAATGTCATGAGTCTTACCTACATGTTGTGCTTCATCTCTGAGTAAACAGTATCGTCACCCGCACTGGCCTTTCCTAGTGGGAAACGGGAAATCCTGACTTAAGTGTCAACAGAATTACAACCATTTTGATTTGTAAAATCGAAATTAGAATATTTTATACCACTTGGTTATGACTGGACAAAATGTCTGTATTAATGCACTTGCTGTAATATGTTTCTATAGTAACTGCTCGTTCACATGGACATAATATAATACAGATAATATAAATAAACAGAAATATTTTAAACATGTTTACAAAAACAATAATTAAATGATTATTTATTATTGTTTTAAATAATAATTACATATGTTTTAATGATTAGTTAAATTATTTTCTGTAAGAACTTCAAAAGGACATAGAGAAACCTATGAGGAACTTGTGTTCCTGAAATAGTTCCCATATCACAAGTGAGAACAAGGTACAAAATGTGTAGCTGTTGGCAAATACAAGACTGCAATACAGTACAGTATATGCTGGTACGAAAACTAATCAACCTCAAGATGGTAACAGGAACTCCACTACATCATACCATCATGACGGTGATTATTTTCCTACTAAATTAATACACATTTTATTTATTGCATAAAACAAGATACCATGATGAACAACATAGAAATTAAGTTTCTTTATTTTCCTTCTACCTCGTATACTCCTTCCTTTTTTCAGCGGTTTTAGATCAAGGTCAGCGTAAGTCACAGAACTAGCAATGGATTTAAGATCAGCACCTGTAGTAGCAGAAAACAAAACTAATGATCTTACTTATTAATGATCTTTGCCATGTAAAGCCTTCTTATACAACATTAAATGTAGCTATAAATGAATAAAAGTAATGTATAATATACTTCTTTAATGAATAAAAAATTATTAATGACATATTAGGCATAACAATAATTACATAATAAATCAAATTCATTGAAACTATTTGTTTGA
>JAQQZT010000001.1:4006095-4018571 GCA_030068275.1 Clarias platycephalus
TGTTATTTTATAGTTTTGAAATCCCCAGTATTGTTGTAGAATGTAGAAAATAAATCACTAAACAAAAACAAAGAAACGTACAGTTATAAAGTACAAAACATTTCTGTTGGTGTTTGATTTTTTTTTCACGATTAATCCTTATTTGTGGTGTTTTATGTTTTGTACATCTTTTTAAATTGAGACCTCATTTGTAAGTTGCTGCTGGTGTAAAACAGGGTTTTTATTAAATAAATATCCGTTTTATCCCGTTTGTCTTATGCTTCCTTCCTTCACAGAATTCTGTTGACCAGGGCTTGAAATTAAAATTTACTTGAGTTGTACCAACCCTATTCATTCATGTTAACAGTATTAAATTATGTTGGACGCAGCTGTAGCAAATAAGTTAAATGAACCTAATAAAATTTATTTGACTGATTAATATTTTTAAATTAAAATTACATTAAACATTTGAATAATATAAGCACTAAGAAATTGTTAGACTTTTCAATGATTATGATAATCCATTGACATAATTCAATTACATTACAATTGCACAATCAATTGCTATTATAGTAAATGATAAAGATTATGTTAAGTCAACATGATTCTTTCACACAAGTTTAACATGAATGAAATACTTTGGTTTAGCAGGCAAAATTTGTGTAATTTGGCCACAAATTTGATGATGTGGGACTGATGTACACATTAAAATCAAGTAAATTCAAAGGATTATTTTTTTCAGTTTACCAAGAGTTGTCTAAGGAAAAAGAACCGGTGAACTATAGCGAATGTATCATGGTCATCCAAGTCTAATGCGCATGGACAGTGAAGGCCAATTTATGGGGTCCATTTCCAAAGAAGAGCAACTGTAGCACAAGTTGCTAAAGTAAATCAACACTGGCTATGAGAGAAAGCTCTCAGAACAAACAGTGCATTATGGTTTGCTGTGTATGGGGCTCCACAGGTGCATGGACACAATGGAGAAGTGGAAGAAAGTGGCCTGGTCTGATTAATCATGTTTTCCTTCACATCATGTGGATGGCCGGGTGCATGTGTGATACATACCTGGGAAGGAGATGGCACCAAGATTTACTATGGGAAAAAAGCAAGTTGTTGTTGAAAACAGTGTTGCAGACCAAATACACCCCTTCATGGAAATGCTAACCTCTAATAGCAGTGGCTTTTTTCACTAGAGAAAATTCCCTGTCACACTGCAAAAACTGTTCAAGGATAATTTAAGGAACATGATAAAAAAAATCCAAGGCACTGACTTGGTCTACAAATCGCCAGAATCCCCTCATCCTAATTAATCATGTCTGAGACGCACTGAGCAGGTGCTCTCAATCCTGCTTGGCACATTTTAGTGTTTTCTCAGCACACATGGTTGAATTAATCAGCTTTTAACAGAAAGGGAACACACTAAAATGTGCAGCACAGGGGGTCTTCAAGGAACAGGGTTAAAAACCACTGGTTTAAAGGATATGATGTTAACTTCTTGGTGCACAGCTACAAAACCAAATAAACCAGTAGTATCATGGTCAGCAAACCAGTTAGGCAGGTGCAAAGTCCTGCTGGAAAAGGAAATCAGCATATCTTATCAGCAGACAGAAACATGAAATATTTGTAAAATCTCCTGGTAGATGGTTGACATTGGACTTGATAAAACACAGTGAACCAACACCGGAAGGTGACATGGAGCCCTAAATCTTATACGTGTGTGTTTTCCATCTTTTATATAATGCTTATCCTGTATACTGCATCATGGGGGCCTGGAGGCTATTCCTGGAGATTTGGGGCACGAAGTGGTACAGGGTGCCAGTCCATCACAGGACACACACACACACACACACAATGCAAACAATTTGGAAATTCATATAAATATTATTATTCATTTATTTGGATAAATGTTTTTTGATGTTCAAATACAAAACTGCATGCTACAATATCAGCAATAAGCTGGTTTAGACTGATTATTACTGTTTACTACTTTAACAAAACAACCTGTAAACTGTAGAGTCTCTCTTTAACAGCCATTGACCAGGAATAGAGGAAATTACACTAATTTGCTGCTTCACTTTTCTCCTCTTGTCTGTTTCTCCCCGTTTTTCTGCTTCTTCATAATTTACCTGCTGTAGTTTTAGTTCCTTAAATAAACGCCGAAGACGCGTCACGTGTTCACCGTGTACTTATTTTAGCTCCACTGAACTTTCATTTCATCTGAAGAAAATCAGGAAGTCCCGCCCACCACTCATGTGTCGAGGAAGTATAAATGTAATAGCGGAAGCCGAAATGACGTCATTAAACTGAAACTTTTCCAAAAGTAGATTATTGTGAAAAAGTTAATTTTTTTAATTCAAACATTTTTATCTCATATTTTCCTTAAATTTTTAGTGAAATATTTAAGCCTTTCAGCTCATGAAAAAAAAAAACTAAGAATAAGAATATTTCCTAAGATCAATAATAATAATAACAATAACTAGAGAGGGAAAATTCCTGAAGAAATTTAAAGTGTGTCTATGCGCGTGCCGGGTCAGATAGCCACATTCTAATGATGATGCTAGCAACATGCTTATATAGTTAGCATGATGCTAGCAACATGCTAAGCTGCTAAACATCATGTTAAGTACACCAGCATCATGCTAGGAACATTCTACTCTTGTTTTTAGCGAAATGCCACTAAAGTTAGCATAATGCTAGCGACATGCTAATAGCGTTAGCAGCATGCTAGCGATGTGCTGATAAAATCAGCAGGATTCTAGCGACATGCTAATAATGTTAGCAACATGATAGAAAAATGCTAATTGTGGTAGCATCATGCTAACAGCATGCTAATGAGGGTGCTAGGGGGCATGGCTTGTGAGCATGACAATAACTGCAAAAAAGAGTGATTGGTTGCCTGAGTTAAATGAGCTTTCCCCCATGTCTGTACTACAGTCGGTTCCACAGTTAAATCAATGTTAAGTTTATGAGTGGTTAATTGCCCCCTGCGGGGTATACGTACTTACTATAAATTACATGACAATGTCATCCTTTTTAATATACATTAAATTACATCCTCGCCTTACAATATTTTAAATAGACTTATTTTAACACTGATAATGCATTTTTAAATGTATATAAAGCAGCTGCAACACCAACAAAATATATTTATATTTTAAACAATGACAACCTCTCCTTAGGAGTGCAATTAAGAAACATAAAATATACAAATATCCAAATAAACCATGAACTACTGTGAAAATATAACAAGGTAAAGCTACAGTGCTGATAAGGTAATATGTTTAAATAATCAAATTTAACACACAAAATAACTGCCAAAAACTGTACCTTCTTCCCTTTATCAGGTGAAAGCCTTAAATCAAGCAAGTTAACATATGCTCCTTTGTGCACACCAGCCAGACGCTTATGTAACAGAGGAAAAAGAAGATTAAATTAATGCATAAATGGGGACAGTGCCATCTGTTGGCTCATGATGGTATTTGATCTGTGGAATAAGGACCGCCCACAGCACAGCTGATGAGACACGCTGTGGGTGAGTTAAGTTAAGTTAAGCCTTTATTTGTCACATATACATTACAGCACAGTGAAATTCCTTCTTCGCATATCCCAGCGTGACTGGGGTCAGAGCGCAGGGTCAGCCATGATACAGCGCCCCCGGAGCAGATAGGGTGAAGGGCCTTGCTCAAGGGCCCAACAGTGGAGCTCCCCTGGTGGAGCTGGGGATCGAACCGCGGATCTTCCGGTCGGTAACTCAGTGCCTTAGCCCTCTGAGCTACCGCTGTTTAAAACTACAAGAGAAATATCAGTTAAAAAGTTATTAAAAACACATAAATTAAATTTTTTTGTTGATTGATCTGTTTGTTAACTTGTTGGGTAACTGTTATTACTCATTTGGCGTCGAATGTGCTATATTATATTGAGTTATTTTGACTTGTAGTTAATCTGTGTTATCTTGTGTTTTATGTAGATCTGATTCATTTCTCAGGCAACCAAATCTTTATTTCCACATTATATCCTCATTGTGCAGGTATGCTGCAGAAAATGTTGTTTTAAATTGTTAAATTGGTTAATTTGTTGAGAGTTGTGCATATTATCCCTTAAAATCTGAATGTAATTGAATCATAACCAAATGTATGTAATTCATAATCATTATTGTAACAGTCAATTTAAAGAAAAGAAATTCCACTATACGATCACAAAGCTAAAAGATCTCATTTGATAAAAAAAGAATTTAAAATAAGAATACTGTTTTTGAATTAATAAAAGCAGAGCTGATGAGACATGCTGTGGAGCTGATTCATTTCTCAGGCAACCAAACCTTTATTTCCACTTTATATCCTCATTGTGCAGAGCTGATGAGACACGCTGCAGGCCACCCAGGCAAGGCCGTCACACTTATCACGTGTAAAGTACATATAAAGTGCGCATTCACAAACAGCGCCACTGCACTTCCTTTTATGAACGTCAAAATAAAAGTCTGTGATATAAAACGCAAACACAAATGTAAAACAAATAAGAATAAAGTTTCCATATTCGAATTAACAGTTTGGTTGATTTTCTGGTATAAACACTTAGACATGACTAAAGTTGAAATTGGCCGTTTGATGTCCCCCAAAACCTACAGTGAGAATTAGATAAACTTTTGTATTAATGGCTCATTTTCTAAATCCTGTGTTCATAAATGTACCAGATCACTGCTGTGTGCTGTTGTGTGTGGGTTCCATCTTGTGGTGCACAAGATGCAGTGCGGTGCTTAGTACACAGGTCATGGGAGGCCTGTAGCCTAACTTAGGGAACTGTGGGCACTAGGGCACCGAGTCACGGTGTTAATCCATCACAAGGCAACAGGCACACATTCACTCACACACTGCATGGGGTACCAATCTATCACAGGGTACACGCACACACTTACTCACATACTACAGGCAATTTGAGAATTCAGTTTGCAGATTAAACTAATTGGCATTCTCAAGCTGCCTGTTGCAATGATGTATTGGCAACCTGTCCAAGTCTCCTGGGACAAACTAGAGGTGCCCTGTGACAGGATAAAGAGATATAGAGGATGAACTATTGAATTAATAATTTCTTCTAATATTACAGGTAAACAGGAAAACTATTCATGCCTACGAAATGAGCACAGCTTATTTGCCGAAGTTAAGACTTTAATATTAAACAAAAATCATAACAGTGAATGGAACAGAGCTTTTTACATGTATACATGTTTAGATGAAAGTAAACAAAGAATCCACAAACAGAATTAAATGAACAATACCAGCAAAGAAGTGCATGAAGGTTAAGAGCGCCCTCCAGGGGTCATTCCTGATAAACAATCAGGTCTTCCACGGGTAATATTGCCAAGACAAATAATGAGCAATCACTGGTTAAATTTATCCCCATAGACATTATGGACCATCAGCTAAGAGGTATCAGGTAATGCTATTGGTGGAGGCATTTTAGTCATTGGCTATTACTGATTTATATCAAACTCCAGATTTTTATTTTTGAGGACATTGGCAAATTTATGATATTTACATATCATGTCTAGTAAAATGATGCTGTGATGAGAAGTGATGAATGCAAGGTTATTCATTCATTCATTCATTCATTCATTTTCTGTACCGCTTTATCCTTATATACAGGGTCGCGGGAATGCAAGGTTATAAAGTATAAAATGTTTTTGCAGTCAAGCCATACCGTATATTAGTAGAAATACTTTAAAATGTTTGTTTTGAGGTGTAAATATAGCCAAATAACAACAAAATGTATTTTTTTAAATCAATAATAAAATGATTAAGACACAAACCTCTATTGGGGTAAGATGATCAACTGACTACAGTGTATGAACCATAAACACTTTAGTTTCACTAATACTAACAGCAGGCTTTAAATGCTAGCACAATGGAAATAACGGTTAGTAAAGGTTTGTACTACAATGTCAGACTTACTTCTCTAATGATTAAAATACTGAAAAGTCAAAATAAATTATGTTTTAGTTTTGTAAGCATGTTTTGTATAAACATTTTATATATACAATATTCAAATTAATATAAAGATTTCCCATTCTGTGAAAATTCTTAAGTGTGAACTGGCTCCCTGCATTTTGTGCCAAGTAAGGATTGATGGATACAAAGAGCTGACAGCACCGAACAACAGTGACGGCTACACACCATCCAGCAGTAAGCAGCATAGCTTGCTATACACAGCAAAATCCCCAGTGTTGATTTAGCGGTTTTTGAATATCACCACTTGGTGATATATAAACACTTTGGGTGTTAATTCAACACTGGGTAGCAAGGGCTACTGCTTTCCATTCAGCTGGTCAAACTCCTGAACAATACTGATCAATTCTTCAGGCTCAAGTCATCTGATTTTAGAAATACAAAGAAATTGCCTTTAAAAGTTTTGGTACCAATGTATGATTATGTAAAAGTACAACAAGTGTAATATAAAACTAAAACAAACACACAAAAAATAAATAATGAAAAAAAAAATAATCACTGGTACGTACTTCATATAATGCAACCAGGTTAATTATTGAATTAATTCTAATAACAGACACATTTCATTAAAAGGCACTTCATTTTCTTTGTCAAAATCTTTTCTTCTTTTAAGTAATTTATTTTATTTATTTAAGTTTTAATGCTCAGATTACTCAGGACTTTAACAAAATGCACACAATCAGGGAAAAATGTCTAAGATAATGTTCTATTAAAAGCATGTCATTTTAAAATCAATTTTATTAGTTTTTATATAAAATCCCAATCTTCTTCTTCTTCTTCTTCTTCTTTGTCTTTCGGCTGTTCCCTTTCACAGCGAATCATCTACCTCCATCTAACCCTATCCTCTGCATCCTCCTCTCTCACATCAACTATCCCAATACAACCATTAAAACACCAGTACTGTACAACATTCTCTTAGCTAAAAAAATTCACTCTATGACTGCATTCGTAACTCTTTCTTCAGTACAAGCTGTAAAAGATAAACAAAAGTGTTACTTGAAATGACCTTACCATGTTTATGACAGAAAAGCAACTACATTGCATTTGATCTCACCCTAAACACAGTTTAAAGGCTTGTTGTTTTTTCATGCGCGTCAGTGACAATGAAATGACAAATTACAGTGCTTCAGGAAAAGATGTCTTAGAAAACATACACATTCCACCATAATACGTTCTACCTGTGCATAATCATTCATGCTTTATTAAGTCTCCTGCCCTTTATTCCCAGCGTTTGTTCATTTATCTATTCGTATGTATGCTTTGGTGACTCAGAGCAGCAGCACTAGAAAATAAAGCAGCAAATATAAAAAAATTAAATTTACTAGGTTTGAAAAATAAATAAACAAATAAATAAATAAATAAATAAATAAAGAATGTCCTGATCGAAATGACACCATCTACATGCACTTTCCACAAGAGTGAATGGGGTCTGTATGTACATATGTCATGGAGAAAGGAGCACTCGAACAGCATTGCTGGTGCTTCCCAGAAAGTATTATGAAGAGCATGCAAATGAAGATCATGCAAAAGGTAGCTGTGATTACATCTGATGGAACTGGAGAAATTTCTAGAATGATGCTGGATGAGTTCATTGCTTGATTACCAAGTGGTGTCAACAGCCAGAGATGCTTGACCAAGTACAGTAGGTGGGTTCTGACGTGGATGAGAATACATCCTGAAACTTGTCCATGAGTTCACTTAGTTTTTTTGCTGTATTTACTTAGTGCAACTTTAAACAACCAAGTGAAAATCTTAATAATAGCCTTTACTGTGCTCCTAGGCAGTAATAAAGCCTTTAAATTATAATTTTTTTGGATCCATTTCCACCCTTGGTGCTAACCCTAACCCAGGTTTTTAAGTTACCTTACTGATAATTGATAAATACCAGATTTTGTGATATCATCAGTGGCCATGTGATAAGCAGAACTGGTAAGATACACTAAATAGTGCTAAACGCTGGACGGGTAGTTGATCAAGTGTATGCTATAAATTTGAATTCAGTTTAATAAAATTAACCCAAATCCTTAGAGATTTGATTCACCTCTGACCCAGAGCTGAAACCCTACACAGGGATTCTAAAACCATCGCCACACAACTAGCACACTTTACACACTATGACATCATAGCGCTGATGTGAGCTTGGGTCCTAAATATTTGTCATGTCAACTATATGTGGGTGTGTGCGTGTGTGTTGGGTGTGCAAGTGTGTGAGAGTGAGAGATGCTAACATTTGTGACTTGATTGTGTATGTGTGTGATGTATGAGTGTGTTTATGCGTGCATGTGTGTGTGTGTGTCTGTGTGTGAGAGAGAGAAAAAGATGTGTGTGTATGTGTGTGATATGAGTGTGTGTGTGAGTGTGTGCGTGAGTGTTAATAGTTGTGATTTGTACATGTGTAGAATAGGCCGCAGATGCTGGGAAAAAACATCACACTATGATGTTACTCAATGTGATGTCACTGAACGTGTCACTGAATATAATGTCACTCAATATAATGCCATACAGCAAAGTTATTAACCACTTTTCCCTCTACAATTTTGCATCCTCAGTGTCTTTAGATCACATCGGCCCCGTTTGGTGGTGATCGTATGAATTCCCTAGGAGGGGTATATCAAAATCCAACGAGTGCGTTTTGGCAAATGACACAAAATAACTGACTTCTTGTTGAGTAGAGCCCAGGAAATGCATACAGAGTTTCATGTGCCCACGAGCAAGTGTGTATGCACTATGCAGCAAAATCTCGTGTGGGGCCCCTGAGGACCCCGGGCCAAGTGACTCTCAGGCATCCTAATGGCAGCAGATTCCAACCTATCTGCCAATTTTTATGAGTTTATGACCATGTAAAGACACCTAAAAAGCACAAAAGAGTAGAAAAAAATAATCCTTAGGAAAACATATAGTGCTTGGGCCCTAATAAAACTTTTGAAAATACTATTGATTAAATGTGGGCTGAAAAAACTGTTGTCCGCAAAAAAAAATTAACAGATGAGGACTCATGTCCATCAATCTGATATACAGTATGCTGAAGAAACTTCCAGGTGGGAAGACATGTTTACATCAAAAATAAACATCAAAAGTCTCCACCAAAGAGCCCGGAACGCAGAGTACAGGATGCGTCAAAAAGCCGCGATATATTATACTATAACCGTATTATACCAAAGAATTTCAGTTAGAAATACCAAAAATCAAATACATGCGGTAGTATTCAGAAATTCTTTCCGAGATGAGGCTTTTTTTAATTTCTATATTTAAAGTTTGATGTCTTTAAATGTATTTTTTTTATAACAATAAACATTATAAGCTATGTAACAGTTCAAGAACTTGATCGTCTATCTAAACAACATTTAAACAATGTTTTTTTTTTTTTAACTCATTATTGTATATATGTAATATCAATAACTCTGGTTCTGATTTTTCATGTTTGTTTTCTAAAGTACTCAGATGTGGAAATTACCATCACTGTAGTATTTCTTTGATACAACATATTGTTATGACTTTTTATGACTTAAATTATATAAGCTCAAATTATATTTTAAAATTGCGTGGAAACGAAAATGCCCTTTTTGGCTTCCATGGCAACCCGCATGGAAACCTATAGGCAACATTTACCTGTTCTAAAACAAAACTGCTACATTGTCAACAACCATACAACTTTCTTGCAGCTCTGATGTGAGTTAACTTTTATTTTTGGTGGAATGCGTTGCTTGTTATCTGTTAGAATCGAGGAAAAAACAAGCACATTTATATTGGGTATTTATTGTTTTAAATGTACTGAACATTTATTTCATGATTATACTACCCAAAATAAAAATTATCATTACACAAGCCATTGAACAGGAACAGGTGTTCATCTTTGACCAAAATTACTCCTGGATGGATGACTGATAACTGTTCTTAATAATAGCTTATCTTTTCCTATCTACTCCAAAAACCAGCCTCCTCTTGACCTGACTAACCGTCATCCAGGTGGATTTCCTCTTGTTCCCTGTCACAAAGAAATTGTATGAAGCCAGATCTGTGATGATGTGAAATTTGACCATGGGCTTGTCCCTTGTTCTATATTGTGGTTGTAGTTCAAGGTGATGGCCAGCTTCCAGTCCTCAACATCACTGATAGCCATTTTGCACAGTGTGCTCAGGATAACAATACTTGTTCCTCTTTGGGAAGTGAGAAACTAAAATGGTGGTATTGTTGAAGGCTCCTCTCTGCCTTGTTGTGAGGGGTGCAGGGAAACAAAGTCATACTGCCAGGTAGCAATCCCCAATAATGAATGAATGGAGTGTTCTCCCATTGACCTAATGTTACTGTATATGAATGAACATCTCATAAAGATAACCAGACGGAGAAATAGATTGAATTCATAATAGGCAACATAGACAAAAAGAAATAAACATGCCATTACTTATCATTAGACATCTTTAAAACAAAACACTACTCTTTTAAAGTGAAATATGATCCAGAGATAGATTGGATATCTTGTAAATTTTTACGATAAATTGCCTTGGTTAAAAATACACACTTCACGAATGATAAATATAAATATACGCTTCATTAATAAAATGATTAAGACACAAACCTTTATTTGAGTGAGATAAGTAACTACCCAGAAGTCTAATTTATTAGTAGGCAGTAAGCATTTTAAAATTTGTGTATTATATGCCATTGTGTCTGAGTCTGTGTGTGTTCACACAGTGAGCAGTGATCTCATATAGCTGGTACGTACATGTATAAACACATACACAATATAGTGTATAAACTGTAAACATTTTAGTCTCACTAATTTTGTGCCATCACATTTTAGTTCTACAATGTCAGGCCCACTTTGACATATAATGATTTATTTAATCACTTTTCAGTATTTTTATGTTTTATTTTTGCAAGCATTTTCCAAAATAATAAACCAAACAATACAGGATGGCCATACATTTTGCAAGGTGTTCAAATGTAACAGACAGACACCTGCCAATCTGTTGGCAAGCTAGCAACAATCACAAGTGTGTGGGAAATGCTGCATGACAGAAAAGAGCAAACAGACCCTTGGCTAGACCCTTGGCTAGACACATGATAGATCCTTGGCTCGTGATATGCCACAAACCCTTTGGCTCAGTGGAAATTTCTCCAGGGTGAAGTGGCTACTTGCATTATGGTTTCGAGTGCAGAGATGTCCAGGACAAGATGAAACCCTGTATTGCAAGCTAAAGAGCTGACAGCATCTAAGCAAATTTTCTATATATAATATATGGTGATATGTAAACACTTTGGGTGATAATTCAACATTGGGAATTTTGCTGTGTACAGGTGGACATTTGCTGAGCTTTAGTCCCTTCCCAGCATAATATTGAATCCATTTTGGAGCTACAGGAGCAAAGGGGCACTACTGTACTCTCCATTCATCTGGCCAAACTCCTGAACAATACTAATCAATACTGCAGAATCAAATCATCTGCTTTTGAAATAGAATTAGAAAAAAATACTTTTATAGGTTTAATACCAGTATATTATTATGCAAAAATGTGATAAAAAAAAAAAAAAAAAACATTGTTGCAAGCAATGATGATTGGGCCTAAGCACCTGTGCCATTGCTGTCTCAACACATCAGAAAGACAATGGGAACAGTGGCCACATGCATGTGAAGGGGACAAACCACTACCATTATGGCAATTTTAGAATAGGAGAATTTTATGTTAAGACCTCCAAAAAGCCCTGGATGCTTTACACTAAAAAAAGCATTGCACTATGATGTCACTCAATGTGTACAATGGTACGTTTACTAAAAGATGATTAAAAATGTGATAAGTAACTGGTTAAAAAGTTATTTAATTGATTCATGGATTATAAAAGTAAAACAAACATATATGAGTAATATTATAATTTGTGACATGTTATCATTTCAATATATGATGCACAACTTGACCTCACAAATCTAAAACAACAAGCATAAAAATATGTCCTTTGTAAAAATAAAATAACATTGCAGTATGCAGTGATATACAGATTAACAATACTTTAAATTGTAGCTATATAATGATAGTAGGCTTTTTACTAATATAAAACCAAGATAAGAATCTCAATAATATGGGAAATATAATAACATGGGAAATGTTAAGATATAAGCTTTAAAAATCATAGCAGTTAACTTCAAATTTAGGAAACAGGCAGTTTAGACTGGATAACAATGTAAGTAATGTGCTCTGAATTTGCTGGTGATAAGGTCATTTGCTTACAAATAGAGCAGGACAATAAGTATTTCAAAAGTCAAGTCTAGGAATTCTGAAGGTATTCGCAAGCAAAATTTTAGCACAAAAAATCGTCATCTTCATTCAAGCATTTATGCATTTTCCCCATCATAGATACAGTGTCATGAACAAGTATTTTCCTTTTATTTAAATTTTTTTTTGCATATTTGTCACACTTAAATGGGGTTCTGGGGTGCGTTTCCCAAAAGCATCGTTAGCCAACTATGGTCGCAAGTTCCGTCGTTACCAACATAGTTCAACA
>JAQQZT010000001.1:4096651-4110187 GCA_030068275.1 Clarias platycephalus
GAATCTGTGTTTTATTATTAGTTGAGAGTGTGGTTTATTTATTTATTATCATATTTGGTCATTGTAACATGCATTAGTGAGCATTATAGACGTGCCGAGGGTATTTACTTAAATAATAAAACGACGTCTATCCGACGTCTATCCAACATCTGGCAGCTGTATGAACATCTGATTAACATCGTCTAAAGAGCAGATCAGGGTCGTTTTAATTCAATTACGTCTTAAATACGTAGGCTAATCGTCGTTCTAACATTGGCACGGACGTCTCGGCGACATCTGCCAGATGAGCAAACGCCCTCTGCCAGACATCTGCCAAATGAAAAAGATGATGTCGTATAGACGTCTCCGCGATGTGTGTGTGCTATCTGGGTATGTGTAAAGTCTCTGGTCTCACAACAGGCAAACCCATGGTCAGCTCCTCCATGGGTTTCCAGTCAGGCAGACCCGTGGCCGCGCTCATGCTGTCGATAGGCAATTAAGGACAATGCACAACACCTGAATGCATGTCAAGACAAAGCAGTTGATATGCGAACATTTAGAAAGCACCAGGTCGTGTAAGTGGTATAAGTGAAGAAAAGTGAAAAGAAAATTTTATTAGAATAGAGAAAACTCAAAAGAAAAGAGAAATTGAAAAGAAAAGAAAAGTGAAAAGGTGTCACATCCGAACCTCCTCAGTCCTGGGGAGAAAGATCTGGCTCACCGGATTACTGAGCTGTAGCTTTGTCTCCCTCTAGTGTGTCTTCGTGTGTAATTGTTCCCCACTAACAAGAGATGGATATCACTTGTGTCTGCCTCATGTGTCGCACTATTTAACCCGGCCGAACCCATACTACTTTGTCTGGTCACCGTTGTGCAAGCACGAGTCTGATGTGGGTTACTAACATTATGTGTGTCCTCTCCCCCCAGGGTTAAGCGGTATCTGCAGGTGGAGGTGTGTGAAGCCAAGCAGCTTCCAGTTCAAGTCAAGGTCTAAAGGACAATAAGATGTGTTAAGTTGATATTCCAAATAAGTTCTTCTGAGATTTCCTGTTTCCAGAGTTCACGCCTGCAGACCGCACCTGGTAGAGCGACCAGAGAGTCGTTATTTCTTTTGTTTTCTGTTGAATTATTATTGAACTGAAAAGAATCAAATAAAGCTGTCTTTTCCTACATCTGCGTTCCAATATTTCTGAGACCGACATGACAAAAGGAAATTAAAAAGAATAGAGAAAACTCAAAAGAAAAGAGAAATTAGAAAAGTGAAAAGGAAAGTGAAAAGATAATAATAAATTAAGAAATAATGAAAAGAGAAACTGAGTGAAAAGACAAAGAAAAAGATAAGGATTAACCCTGTTTCGAGAAAGCAGGGAATTTGTGTTCACGCTTGTGTTTTAGTTCATTTAGTTTCATTAATAAACCCAGGTTATCTCCAAACGAGAAACTTTTTTGAAAAGTTTGCACAAGCACGCCCTGCGGAAGGACTTTGTTTACAATCACCAATCTCCACAATGTAACACTATGAACATTATAATTAGAAGTATAGATACAATTTTATATACTTGATTGATATAAACTAAGGAAGAATAATTAGACTAAAGTGAATTTTTAAAATGATTTTCTATAATATAGTTTCATATCAATTTATAGAGTTTCAGGCTATAGCATCCAACTGGCATTGCAGGATTGAGTCTTAAGTTCTCTTAGTCTTGTTTGTATTTATTTCTGATTTGACTTATGCCAGCTATTTATGTTTGTCCCTTGGCTTTTATTGATACAGTACTTATATTCCAAGTTTTACATTTGCACTGAATCTTTTGAAGTTGTTTACCTGTACCTGTTCTGTTTACCACATACCACCTTGTCCTAATATTTCCCAATATTGACTCACTTCAGCACTTTTTGTGTGAATGATGTCACCTGTTTTTCAGTCCTGTCTGTTCCTTGATTTACATTGTTGTTTATGTTCAATGTGTTTTAGTTGCCTATGTCTTCTGTTTGTGACATTTGCACTGAGCTTTGTTGATAGTTCTGATGAGTTAACCATTCTGCTTGTGTGTCTGCTAAAGCTTAGGCTAATATGCTGGTGCTGATGCTACTGTATGTCCTGGTTTCTATTCCTACAGTATGCCTCAGTATTTTTTTTTTTTGTGTGTGTTTGCTTAATCTGTGTTTGTGTTTTAAAGTAGGTAATTCTCTTTACAGGTTTGAAATAATATTAAATAAACAAACTGACAAACTGCAGGGTAATGCACAAAACAACCTTGCTTATAAATAATATAATTATTCTTATTATTATTATTAAATATTAAAATAATTAAATGTACACCTCACCCTGAGCAGGTGTCACTGGTATAAGTGAAATCAGCACTGAATAAGAACAAAAATAGAACACATAATTTTAATCATTCAGTTCATGATTAAACACTGCACATACAGTAATAGAGAGATGAATGCTCTAATGTTCTTTCACACAAAGTACTACTGATTCCTCAGTAAGCCCAAGTGTAGTTAATTAAAAATGCTTACGCACAATAAATGCTAACATATGTGGCCATTAGAAAGATACAATACTCCATCGCTACTGCACACACTTCATCTTAAACAGTTTCCACTGCACACACTGAATTTAATTGCTCTTGTTTTTGTGCAAATGTGGACAAGTTGTTAACATTTTTCAGTTTACAAAACTTCCAGCATGATAAATGTCCCTGCAGTTACTGTATATTTGTCCATATTCATAGTCAGTAGTTTTAAATCTGTCACAAAAAAAGAAAAACTTATAGATACAGAACAGCAGACTAATCACTGTTGTCCAGTTTAACACTGTGACTCTGCATTGTGTGTCTGTACTCAGGTAATGAAAAGCATTTTTGCCACTTCTACTGCTGTTCAGATTTGTTTAGATTTGCAGCACTTGTATACACATCTGGTGCACATATACTGTTTAGTATACCACTGTGACTATGAGTATGCATGTAAATATGGATGCAGATCGGTCTCATAAATAATTCACACGAAAGACACGATGTTCACGTGCGTAACCCAATTCACATGCGTAAAACCCAATTCACGTGCACGAAAAAAAAAATATATATATATTCATAATATACAATTCACATATGTACAACTGTGTAAAAAATTTAGAATGTTTAAAATTTACGAGTGCATCATGGGCTGTGCATATGAATATCGACTTACGTGTGTGAATATCGCTGGGTTTGTGTGTGTGTGTTTTTGAGACTTTGCTGGCATGTTGGAGCATCATTCGTGCTCTTTAGCCAATCAGATGCGACCTTAATATTCAATCAATCACAGCCCTGCAGGAGCGCTCGAGTAGCTCAACTTTGCACACCTTTTGCGCAGTCTGAGTTAATTACAACGGAAATTAAGTTTTACCGACTCAAACCAAGAACAGGATGCACGTCTAAGTTATTACTTTATTTCATAATGTTTAATTAAAGAACTTTGCCAAAAATAACACAGTTAACCACTTTATCATCTTTATAAACACTTCACCCTCATTGCATGTTTGTCAATCAAGACAGTCACAGTTTTTAATTTGGAGAATAGATGTTTCTATGGGTCACAAGGTATTCTGATATATCTGAATGCCACCAGATTTGCTTTTATTTCATTAACAGCTCTGTTATTTTCGGAGAAGTTCATTAATTAAACATTATGAAATAAAGTAATAACTTAGACGTAAAACTTGATTTCCGTTGTAATTAACTCCAACTGCGCAAAAGGTGTGCAAAGTTGAGCTACTCGAGCGCTCCTGGAGGGCTGTGATTGGCTGAATAGTAAGGTCGCATCTGATTGGCTAAAGAGCACGAATGACGCTCCAATGTGAAACTGTTGGCCGGTTTAACACTGTGACTGCACTGTGTGTCTGTACTCAGGTAATGAAAAGTAGAGGTGGGTGATACTGCAAAATTTTGTATCGCTCCGATACCGATATTTACAGGGCCAGTATCGCCGATACCGATATTTATTTTATTTTTAGCACAATATAAATTGCATTGAAACTGATCCAATATGACTAAAAACATATTTTTACCAGTGAGAGCTACCTGGATATTTCTGAAGCTGATTTCAAAGATTTACCTCCTGTCTTTCTCTTTGTAGTTCCGAGCTCTCTTTGTCATGTCGTTTTATGTGTTTGTGTAAGTTTGTGGTGTTACCACAGCGAATCACCTAGTATCGATAGTATCGATATTAAGGATCGATAGGCCCATTCCTAATGAAAAGCATTTTTGCCACTTCTACTGCTGTTCAGATTTGCAGCACTCGTATACACATCTGGTGCACATATACTGTTTATTATAACACTGTGACTATGAGTGTGCATCTAAAGCGTTTTTTATTTTGTGTCTGTGTGTGAAAAAAAAAAATTAAATTAAAAATTAAATTCACTGGCTAGTCAAGTTACTATTTTGCTGCTCCCTTGGTTTACTACAGTGCAAATAAAATAGGCTTCAGTGTATACTGTGTGTGTGTGTGTGTGTGTGTGTGTGTGTGTGTGTGTGTTTTACACATCTGTGATTAAGCTCTTTTGTAATAAGATTCATCCTGACCTACTTTATATAGCCATTTTGCCATAGTTATGTCGCTTTGTATTTATGTAGCAATTTAAAATAACAACAAATAAACTCTAAGTCAACTTACAGGTATCTAGGTCTGTATCATTTAGCATCATAACATATCAATATTTGGCTCCAAATATGGCATGACATTGCATGAACCTACTTGATAACTAACTATTATGCAATTGAATAAATTAAGACATTTCATCATTCAGTAAGGGGGGATTTAACACTGAACTTCAGTCAGTCTGTTTATGTAAAAGCCTGCTATCAGTCTCACTCATCACTTTCACACTTCCTTCTGATGAACCCATATTGCTAAATAGACCAAAAATGCCTCTTTTGCATATCTTTTTGACACAAATTCATAAATAACATTATTTATTCATTCATTTATTTAATTTGCCTTTTAAAAAATGGTTCCACATTCAAATACCTTTTTTAGATTGCCATCAGCTGTGATTACAGTAATTACATAAAACATAAAAAAGCTTTGCTTAAACCAGTAAATTAATCTCTCTGAAACAAAGTAAAAACTTTTCCACAACCACAGAACCTGTCTTCTGACTTCTGACAGCATTGTTTATTAGAAGCTATTAAATAGTGCCTATATCAAATAGCTTTAGGCTACAATAATTAAGTACTTAAACATGAAACTATTATAAAATAAAAACTATTTATCATGTTTTAAAACATAGTAGGTTGTGAGGCATTTTGTCAATAAGTCAAAGAGAATATTTACTCACAGAGCATCACAGAGAGTGGAGTGAACTCCATCCTGTTCTTCTAATGCCTGACTGATCAAGAAGTGATGTGTTTGACTGTTTCTACACTTCCTGTGACAGTGAGAGAGAGCAAGAAAGTGTGAGTGTTTAAATACACTTTATTGTGAAACAATGCTTTATACACACACACACACACACACACACACACACACACACACACACACACACACACACACACACATGCACAGACTATATTAACATATTTCCAATTTTTTTGGTTCATTCACCCCATTATAGGTTAAAATTGTAGAAAATTAGGTTTATTTTCACAATCTGTGGTCATGAGTCTATAGGTGTGTTCATGGCATTATTTTGACCTAGGCTACTATCCCTTTTTAACTAGCATCAGGTGTCAGTTTTTGGTTACTTTTTGTGCGAGTTTTAAGCATTCTACTTTTTTACTGTAAAGAGTGTGTTCATCACTTGTCTCCTTCCTTTGTAAGTAAGCTGTAGAAACTGGGTAATCTGTTCCTCCATGTCTGTGTTTGGTTATCTTGTTGTGTGTGTGGTGCTGCACTCCACTCCGTCACTCTCAGTGATTGACGGTGGGTTTACTTTTTGTAGAAGTTTCTGCATTGTGTGACTTGTCCTGTCTTTTGCCCTGAAGCAGGCCAGCTCCTTTGTTATCTGCTAATCTTTAATGAATGGGGGCATGTTGGAAATCACAACTTGTGTTGCTGGGGCAGACAGAGGGTGACTTGAACCATGACGCCTCACACTCATACTGTATGCCGTTTTTATTAGCATGCTTACTATTTTTTGTTTTTTTTGGTCAAGAACACCACCACCGCCTTGTTTATCTGGGTGGCAGAGTAGATGTTCTCACACCCGACCTGCTCTCCCACTGGTAGAACCTCTTTCATTTAGACTCTGTCTTCCGGAACACACCTGACTCCATTTTGGAAAAGACAAAGTCCCCCCACCAAGGCCATGCTACCCCCTGTCTCGTGTGAGGAGAGTGCCTGGAAGTCTGTTTGGCATCTTGCAAAGTTTAAATACTCTGTTTTATTTTTCCCCCACCTGTAAATTTTATTGCTAAAAAACGAAAGATTTTTAGGGTGACAGAGAGTGAGGGTGGCGTCATAGCCTTGGTGGGGAGACTTTGTCTTTTCTGAAATGGAGTCAGGTGTGTTCCGGAGGACAGAGTCTAAATGTCTAAGTGGAAGAGGTTCTACTACCGATGGGAGAGCAGGTCCCCCCAGTAGTAGAGTTTTATACCAGAAAGCATTCTACATAACACAGTGTGTAGAACGCTTTCTGGTATAAAACTTGTAGATGAGCATTAGCAACTCTGAAGCCAAACATGGTAATTTTTATATCCCCTAACTTACTGAGAAATGAAGCGCCCCTGTGTTTTTCTCAAACTTTTGTTAGCTGAGCACTTGTATGGCCGTGTGTGTTGGGGTGGAGTAGGTTGCTCGGCAAAAGTCAGGGCAAAAGTGGGGAAAAAAGATAGATTGTAACATCTCTACCACCTCAGTCCAGGAGAAAAAGATCTGGGTCACCGGATTACTGAGCCGTCGCTTTGTCTCCCCCTAGTGTGTCTACGTGTGTACGTGTTCCCCAGTATCTGTATTATCACTAAATCAAGTTCACCTGTCTACCCCTGTGTGTCTCTATATATACCAACCGAGCCCGTAGCCCTTTGTCCGTTCAGAGTTGTGCACCGTCATGTTCGTGTGTATTGAGTGTTTTATGTATACTCTTCTTCCCATTACAGGACTGAACATTGTCTGCAGGAAAGGGCTGTTGCCTAAGACAGAATTAAAGGACTGAAGGACTTTGAGTTAAGTTTCATTGTGATGATCTGCAGAGCCAGCTTTGGAATTTCCCAGCACTGAGTGGAGAACGCCATTATCTTTGCTTTCTTTGTTTTCAATCATTTTTGTTCAAGTTAATCAATAAATCTGCCCTTGTGTTTTCCCTGCATCTGCGTCTACCTTCCTGAAGTAATGTTAGACATGACATAGATACGGTTATTGAAAGTTTAGCTTGCTAACACCTGTAAAGTGCAGTTACATGAAGTCTAACATTAGCTAAGCTCAGCTCAGTAATATCAATATAACAATAAGTGGAAACACATCAGCCTCAGGAACAGTTTTATTATTACTATTATATATTTTGTATTCCTTATTTTTGGGCTGTGGAACAAATCATCAGAATGTCTATTATTTATTATGAGGAAATTTGCTTTGGTATAACACTGTTTTGATATATAAGCACACTTCCTGAATGAATTATGCTTGCAATCCAATGTTTAACTCTATGTGATATTTCAATATGATATTTTGGTGTTGATATTTGTCCTCACCAATGATCCATAATGGCTGTGCATTGCTGCGCTCTGTGTGAAAAGGTTTTCCTTTTCTCTCTCCTATGCACATATAAACTCCTTTGTGCTTAAAAGCAGCAGGACTAAGAGTGTAGGAGCCTCCAGATCCCCTGCTGCTGTCTGAGAGCTCTTCTAAATAGTAAGAACCATATGTCATGGGAAGTTGTCTGTACCATCTGAATGTCCAGTCTGTAGGGGAGTCTGTAACCTCACAGATTAGAGTCACTGAGTCTCCTTCACTCAGCCAGCTCTGTGGAGATACACTCAGTACTGCCTCTGGTGTTCCTGTTACACAGCAAATACAAAACAATACTTAAGCTGGTACATGTACGTTATACACAATAATAATTTTTCCATATGTGGCAGGGTAGTTAGACGCTCCCTGTATTGACATTAGAATGTTGTTAGTCTATCAGTAGGCATAGGTGGGTTTATAAAGGGCTGACTTGTGTCGAATGTGTCACTCTCAGTGTTCCTGCCACTTTCTGGCATTGGCATTCAACATTGTGTGTTTATTATCATTGTGGCTAATTCAGTCACGGCTTGCTTTGATTTGATTTTGTGCACCTATTGGAAAGTTAGGCATTACAGCAGCGTGGTTTAGAATCTTTTATATTGGTTTATTATAGAAAATGTATTGTTTTTGTATAATTTATAGTCATAGAGATGTCAACTGGTTAATGGTTGTGACTTGTGTTTGGTCATACTGCCTTAGGTACAGTATGTCACAAAAATGAGTACACCCCTCACATTTCAGGAATCACATATATGTTCTCAAGGGTAAATACTATAGGGTGTACTCATTTTTGTTGCCAGGTATTTTGACAATAATATGTTATTTTCAGAGGATAGTAAATCTATACTGTTATACAAGCTGCACATTGACTACTCTAAAATATATACAAGTTTAAGTTCTATAGTATTGCCCTTTGAGAAAATATACTAAAATGTTTGCTGAAATTAGAGTGGATCTAATCACTTTTGTGAATGGGTGTAATATTAATGTTATATTAATTGTGTTTGGTCAGACTGCATACTCGGGTATGAGTAAACTTGCATTTAATAGGAGATTTTACCTATATGTCAGAGTTTAGCCATGTTTGTATTTTTGTTTCAACATCCCATTACAGTGGAACCTCAGATTACGAGCATAATTTGTTCCGGAAGTGGGCTCGTATTCCAAAACACTCGTACAGCCCCCCAAAAATTTATACATTAAAATAATTTATACAAAATATAAAGTAAAAATAAAACAAATTAACCTTTATATAACATATATGCACTTTACCTTTAAAAAAAGTAAAAATAAATTACCCGTCAGATAAGTGTTTCCGTTTGTGCACACAGGCGCTGTGTGTGTGTATGTGTACACACACATTAATGGAGAGAATGTTTTATCGGAAAAATTTGCAAGGAACATCGCCAATCACACTCATGAGCGCATACTAACGGAATCACTGCTGTAACGTAAAATAAAAACAAACTAACATAAAAAAACCTTTACCTTTGAAAAGAATCGCGACCTCCTCTTGGCTTCCAAAACAAGCACACACGCACACTCTCTGCCTTACACAGAAATTCTGCAAGCACTAAGTCACTGCATGGGAGACAATTACTCACAATTCCGCAGCGCAAGAGAGAGAAAAAACGTTGGCTCAGTTGTGATCACATGATGCTTGGCGTCAAAACATGAAGCGCATGCGTGGTACATGATACTCGGTACTCGTAAACCAAGACAATGATTATGAATAATAAATATACTAATGTGGCTATACTAATATATTTATTTTTTATATACTAAAAAAATTATAATAATAATAGGCACAGTTAAGTTGCAAACCAACCTCCAAACAGAGATGACAAATAAAACCAAAGCATCAGCCCAGCAAAAATTTGTGTTGATACAATAGCCCCAAAAACTACGGCCGACAAAAAGCAAAGGAGCATTAACTGAAAACAGGACAAACAAACAAAAATATACAGAAACAAAATGAAACTAAAAAAGACCCGGAAGGAAACAAACTAAAACATTAAGCCGGAACACAACAGCAGTGCTGAATCTGCAAGCCAAGCTGTGAACAATGCATAGCCGAGGACACGTGAAAAAAGCACCTTCGCCAGCCAATCATATTACCACGCTAACTTAAAAAAATATATGAAACATACATATAAAACTAATTACACTTTGATGTTAGGTGAGTATAACTTTATAATAAAGTCAGAATTACAAACAAAGAACATTATTTTTGTCAGGGAAAACTCCTGGAGGGGGTGCTGTGCTCAGGGACTCTTGGGGTTTTTATATGCTTTTGGGACTTTAATGTTGACACTAGTGTTCTCTTTGCCTAAACTCACACACAGCTGTTAGTGATCAAAGGTAATCAGTATCGTTATATAAACTTCTTACGTTGACTAGTTTTTTGTCTCACATCTGACATGAAACTGAATTCTTGATCTGAACAGAACACATATCTAAACTGAGAACTGTTAAAGTAGATTATTCTCTTTACAGATATGAGATAATATTAATAAAACAAACTTACAAACTCTGCAGGGTAGTGCACAAAACACAACCTTCTCTGCTCTAATTCAAATTATATATTCACAAAGAAGTGTACACTCACTTTGAGCATGTGTCACTGGTATAAGTGAAATCAGCACTGCAAAAGAACAGAAACAGAACACATGGGTAAAACATTTAGAAGATTCAAGACATTATTAAACACTGCACACACTGTAATAGAATCACTGATGCACTGATGTGCTCTCTCACAAAGTACGACTGATTCCTCTGTAAAGTGAACTGTAATTCATTAAAAATATAAATAAATACATATAATAATAATAATAATAATAATAATAAAGGGGTTAATAAAACTTATGCAAACTCATAATAAATGTATTCATAGATGGCCATCATTAAATACACTACTCCATCTCTACTGCACACACATCATCTTAAACAGTTTCTACACTTGTTCTTTTTTTGTGCAGATTTGGACAAGATGTTAAAATTTTCAGTTCATCCAATTTCCAGCAGGATGAATGTCCATATTAACAGTCAGTAGTTTTGAGTCATTTAGGAAAAAGAAAGAGAAAAGTTAATACAGAACAGAATAGCAATAATAACAACTACTCACTGCTGTCATGTTTGGCCTGACTGTGTCTGTATTAAATTCAAAAATCATTTTGTTAATGCTTTCATGAGAGAGCAAGTGTTAGAAAAGAGACAGAGAGAGAGAGAGAGAGAGAGAGAGAAAGAGAGAGAGAGAGAGAGAAGTTTCAGCTTTATATAGACTGTTGTGTCTGTTCCTACACATGCTTTTGACATGTAAGAGTGAGTTTCCTCTTTAGAAAACTCATTAACTGTTTATACAGTCATATTAAGAAATGTCCACTGGGAATCAAACACATTTAATGGATATTAATGTAAGTGGAAAAGGACAATAAGAGCTCAATAGCTACAGTAAAATCTTTATAAATTTAATGATACAAGTAAAAAACAGTAAAATTCCCAGGGAATGTTAAACTTAAATTTACAATAAAGCACATAATCCAATACATTTGCTTAATTGGTTACAGCAGAGCAAGTGTCTACAGTCTCAGTATTTGGGTAACTGCCTACGAGTTTCACACATGTGACCAATGGGCCACACACATACATACACACACAGAAAAAGAGAGAGAGAGAGGTGTGTTTGCACAGTTACAAACATTTTTGTGTTTAACAAAAATGTTTTGATCTAGAACACATCTCAAATTAGCTGAACACATCACACTTAACAGAAAAGTAAGGAATAAAAACCCAACTCTTTGCAGAAAACAGTGTTAGGAAATGTTTATATTCTTGTGATTTACAGTTTTTGCCTATTGCTTTCACACTTATTGCAGAATTTGGCTTAAGGATCCTGTCTTCTGTTTGGGTCTGGCCACAAGACCTCATCGGCATCACAGGCGATATCCTCGCGGGCCAGGCATCGGAGAAAATATCGCCTTGTGTGCCGAATCCACCCTTAAATCTATCTCAACTCAATGTCTCCACATGCCTCTTCCATTGCTTGCAGAAGAGTCATGCAGACGTATGGTTGCTGATCATATACTTTCCACCGCCATGCTGAAAAAAATTCCTCAGTTGCATTTACTGTAGAAAGGGGCTGTAAGGCGGCAGATATAAAAGTGTGAACTGGTTATGGTTGTTGAATCATACTTTGACCAAAGCTGCCCGGTGGAAACTGACATTATCCCAGATGATAACAAACCTGCGCTGCTTTGGTCTGTCCTGCACAAATGCATGTAGTGCATTTAGAAATGCAATTATCTTGTAGGGACCTAGTGTGGCATGCTGATGCAGGACGCATTGGACACTAATTGCAGCACACAAGGTGATATTTCCCCCACGCTGTCCAGGGACATTTACAACAGTCCTTTGTCCAACTACGTTACGGACTCGATGCCTGCTTTTGGCCAGATTGAAGCCTGCCTCATTCACATAGATGAACTCATGTGGCATAAAGTGCTGGTTCGATCCCCGGGTGATGCTGTTACCTCTCACAGCCGGAGGTCTAGAGAGAGCTGATTGGCCGAGCTCTCTCAGATGAGAGGGATGAGAGGTACTTTGTGGTCCCACATTAATCCTGGCTCTACAGCCAATCAGGGGCGTCTGTGAGCTCGCGCACGTGGAAGGACCGGCTAGGGCTTTCCTCCGAGTGTGTTACTCCGCCCCTAACGGAGAGTGAGGAAACATGTGATGGTGAATGGTAGTAGTAGCCTTAATGTGGGAGCCCCCTAGTGACGGGGAGGATTTGCCCACGACTAAATTAGGGAGAAAATCAGGAAAAAATCCAAAATAAAAAAAAAGTAAAAAAAAGTAAAGTGACACATACCTGCACGTAATCATGATGCACATCCTTGATTCTGACACTATTACTCTCAAATGGCACCCTGTACAGCTGCTTCATTCTGAAGTTATGTTTCTGTAGGATGCGAATTATTGTAGAAATGCTGACCCTGTTGATATTGCTGAATACATTTCCATCTGCAATTATGCGTTGTTGCAACTCACAAAGTCGGATTGCGTTATTTTCTCGCACCATTTCAGTAATGGCAAGCTCTTGTTGTAGAGTGAAGAGCCGCTCCCTTCCAACCATTCTGCCGAAAATGCCACCACAAGATGTCATTGTTTGTGTTCTTTTTCACATACTGTAAAATCACAATGGTATTCCCTTAGATATACTTCACAGCACTACCTATTTTTGTATAGTAGTTACATACTGTAATACTGTATGATACAGAATCATGTGACACATACAGTAATTAGAGTATAAACTTGAAGATATACCTATTCTCCAGTCGGAATGTCCTTATTATCGATGCTACTGTGTACCGACTGAGGTTAGGTTGGACTCTTTGCCCAGCCACCCTCATGGACAGGTCATGATTTATCACATGGTCGACCAGAGTAGCCCTGATGTCATCTGATACACGTCTCCGATCTGGTCCTCGTCTATGTCCTCGTCCTAGTCCTCTTTCACGTCCGACTCCTCTCTCTCTTGTCTTCCTCTAACTCTGACATTTGTTGCCTCCATGTTTTCTTAGTTCTCAAAAAGTCTTACCTGGGGCCTATTTGTAGTCCTAAGGCTCAGACTGATTGGTGTTCTGTCTTTTTGTGCCAGTGCTTTCAGGTGTGTATGTGAGTGACCACAATTGCCAGGTGAGCATTGTTTTATGTGCAGCAGTGTTTTCCCAATGATAACAGGTGATTTTTGTATTGTACAAAGTGTCTACACCGCGTTCCAAATTATTATGCAAATTGGATGTAAGTGTCATAAACATTAAATGTTTAGTTTTTAAATTAAAC
>JAQQZT010000001.1:4372736-4386914 GCA_030068275.1 Clarias platycephalus
TTGGTCCCAGTCCGCCCCTGGCCCACATGACATGACGGAATTAGGCACGGCTGGTGAGCTATCCTTGCTAATGATCCCGGGCTTGCACCCAGTGGCGGTTCTACACACATCAAGGCTGCTTTCAACAATTAAATCCAAAATAGTTGAGTTATAATATGAAATAATTCTTAGGTTTCTGACATGCTGCTTTTAATGTCAGTACCACACACTTACTGTAAATTTTAAGCAATCATACAGTATTGGCAAATATACCAGTGCATCTCAATAAATCAAAAGTATGTCATCAAAAACAGAATGTTTTGAATATCATCATTCAAAACATGAATCTTATAGATTATATAGATTCATTACACACAGACTGATATATTTCAAATGTTTATTTCTTTTAATTTTGCTGATGCAAACTCAAAATTCAATACCTCAAATAAGTAAAATACTATTAAAGACCAAGGGGAAAAAAAGAAAAAAAAATGAAATGTTGAACTACTGAAAAGTATGAACATGTACAGCACTCAGTACTTGGTCGGGGCAACCTTTGCATGAATTACTGCAGCAATGCGGTGTTGCATGGAGGCGATCAGTCTGTAGCACTGTTGAGGTTTTATGGAAGACCAGGTCGCTCCGATAGTGGCTTTCAGCTCTTTTGGTGTCTCACATCTTCCTCTTCACTATACCATATCACAAAGATTTTCTAGGGTTTAGGTTGATTAAGCTTGTTGATCAAGCACAGGGATACCATGGTCCTTAAACCAGGTATTAGTATTTTTGGCAGTGTGGGCAGGTGCCAAATCCAGGGAAAATGAAGCTGGGAAATTAAATCAGCATCCATAAAACTATGGAGGGACGCATAAAGTGCTCTAAAACTTCCTGGAAACGACTGTGCTGACCTTGGACCTGTTATAAAACAGTGGACCAACAGCAGCAGATGACATGGCTCCCCAAACCACCACTGACTCTGCAAACTTTACACTGGACCTCAAGCAGCTTGGATTCTCTGTCTCTCCTCTCTTCCTTATTTATGCATTATAGCTATAGTCAAGGCGGCACAGTAGTGTACTGGTTAGCACTGTCGCCTTCCACCTCCAGGGTTCAGGTTCGGTTCCCGGCCAGGCTCGATTCCTGTCTCTGTGTGCATGGAGTTTGCATGTTCTCCCTGTGCTTGGTGGGTTTCCTCCCACAGAAGGAGCTAATTTGCGTTCCCAAATTGCCCGTAGTGTGTGAATGGCTGTGTGTATGTGATGGATTGGCACCCAGTCCAGGGTGTACCATGCCTTGTGCACTAAGTCTCCTGAGATAGGTCCCCGTGTCCCTAAATAAAGCAGTATAGGGAGTGAGTGAGCTACTGTCAATATGTTTGAGAGAGTTTTCACACATTCACACTCTAATTAATCAGTACATAAAATTACTAATAAAAAATAAATACAACAATAAAACTAACACTAACATTACAAAAGCTACTGTAAAGGCATTTCAGTCACATGATATTCCCTGAAAATATCTCTGAAAAAAAAATACAATCCAGTCAATTTCTTTGAGAAGAACAATAAATTGGAACAATAAAGACTAGTTTGCATTTGTTAAATTGTTGTTGTTGTAGTTGTTGTTGTTCATTAAATTGTTAGACACAAAGACAACCTTTACTCACAGCTCATCATAGAGGGTTCACTGAGGTCCATCATGATCATCTTAGTAATGAGTGACTGACTGACTGACAGAGCAGTTATGTACCATTTCCTTTATTGTTAGAGAGAAAGATCAGTGCTCAACTGCAGTTCCCGGAATACAGCTTGGCCTAAAACACATGGCTACCAGGGATTTAAATTCACCTCATGTTCACCCCACTACTGAATAAAGAAGTTGCAGAAATTGAACAGCAGGCTAGCTAACTCACACACAGTCCCATTTGTTTAGTCCTTGATAGGACAACAACCAACAGACACAAAAAGACCAGCACTGAGTAACAAATGCTAATAAAAATACCCTTATTTGTTAAAATGATAAGAATAGCATACAAAAATGTACACAAGGAAAAATGTACACAAGATTGTCCTGAGCCAGGTGATCATTAGTGTCTGAAACAGAGAAGGATCGATTTAGGCCACTGAAGGATTAGCATTAGCTGTGGAATGAAAACCCAGTCAGACACGGTTGAGTAATCCAATTGAGAAATTAATGAGGTAATTTAGAAATAGAAAGTATGATAAAATATATACTTGTGCTTTTTATTGTAACTAGATGAAACTTGATATTATGATGAAGATTAAGATGATTAAGATTATGATGAAAATTTATGAAGTAATCTTTACTCGTGTTTTCCAAAGCTTTGATTGAAAAGAAATGACCAAACAACATATATTTTAGGAATAACAACAATATTAATATCTGGTAAATTTTTCATACTTTATTATGAAAATAGTTGAATACAAATGCATGACACATTTTTTAGATATGTATTTGTAAAAACCATTTAATTTTCCAATTTTCCTTCAGCCCCACAATTATGTACCTCTTTGTGTTGGTCTATCGCATAAAATCCCAATTAAATAAATTTTCAGTGTCTTGCCAAAGTATTCATGCCGCTCGAACCTTTCAATGTTCTGTCATTTTACAATCACCAACGTAAATGTCCTGTATTTACTGTATGTCATGGTGTAAACTTTGAAATGAGTTAAAGTCAAAGTCAGATTTTTCATAAAGCACATTTTACAGAACTGTAAACTGTAATGCCAAATAGCTGCAGACATAGTATCAGACTATAAAAACAGACACTAATTGAAAATAATAAATAAACCCATATACAACACTAAATAACAAGAAGTCCATAAATAAGCAAATAAATAAAAAATAAATACAAATAAACAAAAACATGGAAAAAAGTAAGCAGATGGACAACAAAATATTTACTAAAATACATCTTCTGTTATACCATTGCACTTTTGAGTACAAAGCACATACTTATAAAAGGCATTTATTTATAAGTCATATTATCTGAAATATTTCAAAGGAGGATGGGTTTCCTTTTGAGTCTTGTTCCTCCCAGTGTTTTTGTCCACCTAGTATTGCATGGAGTTTTTCTATACCACCCTCATCTCCATCATCTTGTTAATTATGGATAAACTGTTATTGAGTCTGTTATTGGCACGATGAGGTGAAAAGAGACCTTATGTAGATTGCTTAACAGGCATGATGATCAGAGGTGCTGAGTTTTTACCACCATAATTGCGTGAAGGACTGAAGAATGGATAAAGCTTTTTAGTGAAAGTCTGACCAGTAAAAGAATAGATGAGACGCTTTGCATCAGCATCATAGAATGAGACCAGACCCTCCTCATAGTCCACAAACACCCCCACCTTCTGAGGAGGCTGTTTTAAGAAGAGGGGCACTGGAGGAGAGTCACAAGCCTCATAGTCAGTCTTGTTTCTCAGCCACATTGTCCAGTATCCATTCTTTGGGCTGGCTATGATACTTCCTTTCCTGATAACAGACTCTTGGGCCACTCCTAAATCCCACTTAGTCTTATGTCTGACCTGTACCTCATAGTAAAATCTCCCTGAAGAATATCCCTCCTTTCCCATCACACAGGCACAATGATCAAACCTCACTGGGTTATCAGGGAGATTTTTACGCAAATCTTCATGTCTCACTTCCTTTCCATCATGAGACAAGAGAAGTTCAGGATGAGCTGTTTCAGGATCCAGGGTGACATTAACTGAGAGAACAAGAGACAATTCATAAACTTGTTATAACATTATGTAGTGTGTGACTTTGAAGAAATATGTATAGCTACAGTACATGATATGAAAGTGAGAGGCCACACCTGCATATTGCTGTATTCTTTTCATATCTGTTTGGAAAAGAATATTATTATTATTATTATTATTATTATTATTATTATTATTATATACAAATCACAAATAAAAACATATTACAGCCAGTGGCCAAGAAAAAATTACATTTGAATGGGCCTGAGTGAAACAATATAGGCAAAGTGTTTAAATTTTAATTGTAAAAAAAAAAAAAAAAAAACTCAAATGCCACATTCAGTAACTCATAAATAAATAAATAAATTAATTAATTAATTAATGATCACAAATTGAAAGTCTGTGTCTCAAGAGGTTCATGCTACATGTGGAATAACTGTTAAGTTTTAAAAATGATGAAAAAATCATTTGAAGTGTCTCCTTTTCAGAAGTGTTCATCACAAATGCCTGGTGTTTATTGAACTACAAGCATAATACACATAATTCATACAGAAAATCACAGTACAAAGGTGCTAAAAATACCCCTCAACATGCTGCTTTTCTTTTGTGATTGGTAATTGTTTAGTACCCACAAATTTGATTGCAAGCTGCTGTAGAGTACCTGAACCTTACAGCAAGCTCTGCAGTGTACAATTGTCACTGACAGCTTGTGCACATGACATTTAAGCTTGAAATTTAAGAATAGACAGGTTCATTCAAACTGACAAGGTGAGTACAGTATCACAAAAAAAGGACTCTTGTAAAAATTTAACTTCTCAATTTACTGCAGTTCCACCAAGCTGCCACTGTCAGGACCTTGAACACAGCCTTTAATCCTCAACTACTAAGATCTACACTGTAAACACTAATTCTCAAAATAATTAAACAAATTGAGTACTGTTAACTTAAATAATTACAGTTAGTTCAAATTAATAGACCTTGATGAGTATTTAGAAAGTTTTGGTATTTAATGTATGCTCCACTTTTTGCTACCTACTGTTTAGGAGGTTAGAAAGCAAGATTTCTCATAATTGGCAAATATCAAACTTTAATTTGAACCAACTACTTTATTAGCATAAATTGTTTAGTCTATTAAATTATCAGGTTTACAACTCCGATTTTTGGGGTTTGAATATAAATCCTGAATTCCTATTAGTTTTAGTATTAATATTCATAGATTTTGTAGTTTCAGATTAAACTGAAGAAAAACAAAGAAAATTACTTATTTGATTTGTAACATGGCACTGGTGGCTCAGTGGTAGGCGTTTCGCCTGCCACATAAAAGGCCCGGGTTCGATTCTCAAGCACTGGATGAAGTGCCTGTCCCAGGCCCAGATAAAATGGGAGGGCTGCTTCATGAAAGGCATCTGGTGTAAAACCTGTGCCAAGCTTGTGTGTGGACCGGATGGTCCACTGTGGCGACCCATTGCCGGGAGCAGACGAAAGAATAACAACAATTTCTTTGATTTGCAACAACTAAAAATATATATATATAATTACTATTAAATAGTACTAGTTAGGCTACTCATTAATGCAAATAAAGAATGATTAATATGAATTAGTACAACAAACTCAAAAACTGATAGTTCTGGTTACTTAAAACTGAAATCGTCATTATTCAAAAAAATTTATGGAACCGATTACCTCAAACTTTTTGAGATTTGCCAACTTATTCGGCTTTGCATTTTACATTTATTGTGAGATAAATGTAAAATGCTCTGGGTAAGATGTTAGCCAAACACCCTAAATAGAAGAATATTAAAAGTTCAGCCAGCCACTAGAGGGCCTCAGAAGCATTTTGAAATCACTATTGAATCACATTAATCAGGAATACATATGTAGGTCTACAGCTGGGATGGTGGAATTACTCACTCACTCATCTTCTATACCACTTTATCCTGTAGTCAGGGTCGCGGGGCCCTGGAGCCTATCCCAGGAGACTTAGGGCACGAGGGCAGGGTACACAATCCATCGCAGGGCACACACACACACACACATACACGCACACAGACACACACTCACTCATTCACACACTACGGGCAATTTGGGAACACCAATCAAGCTAACCTACAGTACATGTCTTTGGACTGTAGGAGGAAACCGGAGTACCCAGAGGAAACCCACCAAGCACAGGGAGAACATGCAAACTCCATGGTGGAATTATTGTTGCCTTAAATTTGTAGGGTTCTGGGTTCAATCCCAAGTTATTTTCTCCTAATTTCCACTTTTGCATTAATAAAGAATTGTACAGTACAACTATCTAGCTCTATGTGATTGCTAGACTATTTCCACATTAATGTATGTTACTTGTGATTCTGAAAGATTTGTGATCCAACAGGTAATCATATCAACTGACTGGCAGTCTCAGGGGCTGGAACATCTCCATGCTTGTTGCAAGATATTTAAAATATGATCTAAGTTTTGTGATTCATAAGGCAAATGGTGATCAACACATTCAAATAGGATGTAATTCCTCCAGAATCACCATAAGACTAATTTATTACAGTGTGCTGCTGGGCACAATAATATACAGTAATGCTAGTACAGTATGCTGCTGCTACATGAAACCAATGTTTAAGTGTTTAGAGAAAATGAAACCAGTGTTCAAACGTTTAGAGAAAATGAAACACATTTCTTGTGATGACATGCTCAGACACATGGCTAGACATGGCGAGAGGTTTACCCACAACGCAGCTGATTGCATGTGCTTATCATTTCAACTGCTAGCAAGCAAGACCTGGGTTTTGTAAATAGCTAAGAATTACAGTAGACTGCGATATAAACACGCTATACAGGGGTCTCATTAACAGATAATATCAATCGAAAAATTATGTACACCATGCATTGTCTGAAATCTGAGTCTCCTATGGCCAACATTTGGGTGATCAACATTTGAAATAAGTTCTGTGAAGACTGACATGTAAAATAAATCTTATGGCTTTTTTATTAATTCTGACTGTTTTTTTAAGTTTTAATAATATATAATAAATAACAAATATTGAATACTAAAAATTGCATAGTAATTACAAAACTGAAACTAAAATTCTTTAAGTTTATTTACTGAAAATTATACAGTTCCTTCACAACCCACTAACTGGCCACAGCAGACATTGTGGAGGATGGAGAGGTAGGGATTTTATGCAATGTTCTGCTAGACAAATCTGAGTAAAACTTATAGTGACAAGTACAGTAAATGGCCTCAATTACAATACCTTAATGACTACTAAGTTTAATGTACTCACCAACGTCATCAAACATGTCTATTTCCTTGTTGAGCGATTCAAGAATCTGGCACAGAGATGTCCTCAACATCTCTACAGTCTGCATTTTGGTCCAGTCCTTTTAAATTAAAAGAAGGTTATGGTTATTAAGAAATAGATATTCCAAAAACCTTGATTTTTAATGGGCATTTTTCTACATCTACTGTACATTTTATCTCACCTTTTTTACTTGGAGTTCTTGGTTTGTAGGAATTGTCAGTCTGTGTGCCGATTCACTTCTCTCCATTAAACCCTTACAGAGGACTTTCATGTTTCTGACGGTGAAGCAGGGCTCTGGTTCTTCGAAGAAAAAAAATAGTTTGGTTGTTTATTCAAAATCATCCCTAGATGAGATATACCACAAAGCAGAACTGTTTTCTTGAGATGATAACCATGAAAGAAATGAAAGTACTGTATACTCTTTAAACCTCAGGGGAATTCCTCCATTCAAATTGATTGCCAAATCACGTTGGCAGTGTCGGCAACTTTCGTTTTCACATATTATGAAGAAATTGTGTCAATTGTGTCACTGGTGTGGTGTGTGTATATATATATATATATATATATAATTACATTAATAGCAGTCAATACTTACTTCAATACTTCACCAGTATAAATCCAAATAAATAAAGTTGGATTCAAAAACTTGTGTAATCATATGTAATAACATTTTGTAGAAAATAATAAAACAAACTTGAATAACACAGTTAATTTATTTAGAAATCATGCTAAACAATATGCCCCATTAATATTACATTTATTATCAAATATAATTATATATACTTCTTTGGAGTTTACCTGTGATGGTTTTAGTTAGTTGATGGTGTTCAGCTGAAATGATTTGGTTTAAAACAATGAAACTGATTTATCTCTCAGTTCATCTAACTGACATCATGAAGTCACTCCCAGTGTATTTTTTTTTTCACTTTGCTCTGTTTTCTTTTCTTTTCATTTCTTTTCTTTTTTCTATTATTTTCTTTTAACCACTCTTATGGATTTGAGCCACCAGTGTGCAATAATCATCTGAGTCTCTTCATAATCATCTTCAAAATATTCAACCAAAAACAAGACTTCTTTGCGCCTTTGCTAGTGTTGGTATTTGTATCATTTGAAGATGTTTTAACACACTCAAACTTAAAATAAATATATTATATCGCAGAACATTTTATGTACATTCATGTAATAAGTGCACGGAATTCTAAATATTAAAATTATGGCACATTATAAGAAACATTTTAATGTGTGTGTGTGTGTGTGTGTGTGCACGCGCACATGTGATTTGTACATTCTTACTGGACATTTTAAAATGATGAAATAGCACAGATGGCATCAGGTAACTAAGTAACAACAACCACAACAACAACAATTAGTTGCTATTTTAAGACACGAACGTCAGATGTTCTACAATAGTTCTTGCAAAATCACTATTGTCGAGTGTATTTGCAAAACCCTTTAAGTAAGTACTATGATAAAACGGGCTCTCGTGAAGACCATCCCAGTAAAGAAAGACCAAAATGTTCCTCTGCTACAGAGGAGAAGTTAATTTAGAGTTACAGTACCAGCCTTAGAAATCACCAATTAACAGCAAAAAAAAATAAACACTTCACAGAACTGTAGAAATCAAAAGCTCTGTCTTCATTGATAGTTAAGGCCATGCTTAAAGTGTGAATTAAAGTGTGAAAGTGAGAATTCACTCACATTGGCATACAGTAACACTGTTGTAGGCAGCACTAAGCCAATTGGGATGGTTATGTAATTCAGTATTCTAGTTTACTCACTCACTGTCTATACCGCTTTATCCTGTATTCAGGCTCACACGGGACCTGTAGCCTATCCCAGGAGAGATAAGGCACGAGGCGGGGTACACACTGGACAGGGTGCTAATCCATCACATGGCACACACACATACACACACTCCTTTACACACTACAGGAAATTTGGGAACGCCTAATCTGCAGGTCTTTGGATTGTGGGATGAAACCCGGAGGAAACGCACCAAGCACAGGGAGAATATGCAAACCTGCCCAGGAATCGACCCTGAAAGGTGAAAGGTGACAGTGCTAACCACTACACCACCGTGCCGCCTATTCTAGTTGTAGTAGTAATGCAACATGATAAACTTACTTAAATACTATTCACTTATACTTTACAATGCAATCTTTATTATAGATTGACAATTAGCAAGTCATATAATTACTGTATATGAAATGACCTCACTGTCATTTTCTCTTTATTCATATTTTTATTGTGATAAAACAATGCAAAGGTATAACAATCCACCACCAATACTGTTGAAATGTCATAAAATATGAATAATAATTGTTAAAATTATTATTAGGTTTTAAAAAGAAACATTTAGATAAGAATTTTTCTAAAAAGAAAAGAAAAAACAATTACTTTAAAAATGCTCAGGAGGTGAAATGACCAGCGGTGCTAAATTACTACCTTCATAATTGGGGCCAGGGCTGAAGTATGGGTATAGATCCTCTTTAAAACACTGATTAGTGAAAGAGTAGATAAGAGACTCAGTTCCTACATCATAGAATGAGACCAGGCCCTTCTCATAATCCACAAACACCCCCACCTTCTGTGGAGCTCGTTCCAAGGAGAGGGAGACAAGCGGACGTTCCCCAGCCTTATATTCCATCCAATTTCTCAGCAGCACACTCCAAAACCCGTTCTCAGGGGTGAGGGTAATTTTTCCTTTCCTGTGCACAGACTTTCTGGCCACACCTATATCCCACTCAGTTTTCCTTCTGACATCCACCTCATAGTAAAATCTACCTGAGGAGAACCCCTCTTTGCCTAGCACACAGGCACAGTAATCAAACCTCTCTGCATTATCAGAAAGTTTGTTTCGCAAGTTTCCACATTTCACTTGTTTCCCATCGGCAGACAACACGAGGTAAAAATTTGCTGTTTTAGGATCCAGAGTCACCGCCACTAAAAGAGAAAATGTATTATCATGTAATAGAGAACATGTAGGTAACATGCTAATCATATCATCAAGTCTACTCACCTGCATGTTGTTTAATGTCTTTCAATTCTGTTTGAGAGATGACAAATAATGGACAATATTAATTTTACTGTGCAAAAAGTTATTCTATAGAAAATCTCATTAATATGATATTAAATATGAAATTTGAGCTTTCTATGACACTTTCCTGGGGAGCACTTAATAACTGGACAGATGTGTTTCTCAAGACTTATGTAAATGTTTACAAATGAGTACTTACCAATCTCAGGAAACTTCTCCATTTCCTCATTGAGAGATTTCTGTAGTTGAATCCTCAGAGCCTTCACATTCAGATGAGCGTTAATAGTGACGTCAGTCCAGTTCTTGGTGTGTGGAGGGCTGCGCAGTGACGGGTAAGTCTACAGTACAACAGGAGAGAGGAGAAATCCCTCAGCATGGGGACTGCTGTCCTGTCATGTGCTGCATTGCTATTGAGAAACAGAGGGACTCTGACCTGTAGGAGGTGGAGGTGATCCTCAGTGTGTGAGAGCTGCTCCAGCTCAGTGTTTCTCCAATTTAGCTCAGTGATTTCCTGTTCCAGCTTTTTGAGGAACTCTTCAGCCTGCCTCTCTGCTGCTTTCTGGTTCTTCTCCATCACCTTAAGCAGCTCAGCCTGGCTTCTCTCAATGCAGCGCATCAGAGCACTGAAAAATTTCATACTTTCTGATTTCTCCTTCTCTATTTTCATCTAACAGGGGACAAATCAAAGTTATTTTGTGATTAAATGTATTTTGCAATTATGGAGAACCAAAAACTGGATCATAAACCAGCATAAGCAATGATAACAAAATTGGATGTTACTTAAGTTTGTATGCATGTACAGTAAAGGCAGGCGAGCGAATACTTTTGGACATCCAATTTTTAATATGATGTTAGCTCACACTTTGCAGCCATGACATATTTAGCTGTTCTGGGAGCTCATCATTTGTGAGGTCAGACACTAATATTGGACAAAAAGGCCTTGCTCGCAGTCTCCACTCCAATTCATCCGAAAGGTGTTCTATCGGGTTGAGTTCAGTATAGTCAAGCTCTTCCACACCAAATTTGCTCATCCGTGTCTTTATGGACCTTGCTTTGTGCACTGGTGCACAGTCATGTTGAGACAGGGCATGAAATTGTCCAAAATGTCTTGATATGCTGAAGCGTTAAGAGGTCCTTTCACTGGAAATAAGGGGCCGAGCCCAAATCCTGAAAAGCAACCCCACACCAGTTCCAACATGATTGCGCACCAGGGCACAAAGCAAGGTCCTCTTTTAAGAACTGGATGTTACTCAAGTTCATACAGTATGCATGAATAATAATGCAAACAGGAATCAGAAAGCACTTCAACCACACCTAGTTATCCCAACAAGGTGAGGGAAATTACTAGAGCTGTTAAGACAGTTTAAAAGACAAGCTTGGTCGAGACAAATGCCATTGTCAGAGCTTAATAAAAGCATGTTGTGTTAGCTGCCATTTGCATCTGAACATGTTTTTGGCTCACACGCCCAGAAGGTATTGAATAATTGCCAACATTATCGAAGACAAGACAAGGGCCAAGCTCTTGTACAGTATAAAAGCTGTAATTAATAAATAGCAAAACATGGCTGTGGTGCTGTGCACAAATAAAAGTGTAATTCCCAAATATTGACACATTAGCCATTATATATTTTGTTAAACAGATTTGTGTCTAATGATGGATTAGTCTCAAGTCTATCTTCATTAGATTTTATACACACAATTTGCTCTGGGCTGAATTTCAGTGATTTTTCATGCATGATATGAACTAGTGTTCATAATTCACTGAGTAATTCTTACATAATAGCGCTTACAATGTTCACTAGTCTTATCTCAAACTGATGGGCAATGGACCACATTTATATGTTTTACATGTAAGTGGTCATGGTCACAAGGTGACAACTTTACTATTAGGATTTGAATAGTGAAATAAGCCACTCCACCAGTTCTAAAGACCATGGAACCATGGTTACTTCTCAGGATTTTTATCACTTAGTCAAGACTTACCTTATTGAATTTTACAGATTCTTCAATTTCTTTAACCTTCTTTACCCGGTTCTTGATCATCTGCTGAACTGCTGCCTGTGTCTCCCTCAGCTTACGCTGTTTCACATAGTGATGTTATAGTACATAACTTTGTACAAAAAATACAGATAAAATGTCTAAATGTCTAAACTTACTTTTTTTTCAACACTTTCCTTCTCAATAGGAACAGTGTTGTGATCTCTGTGCTCACCCTCAATGCAAAACTCACACACACTCTTCTGCTCATCTCTACAGAACAGCTCCAGGGGTCGCTCATGTTTCTGGCAGATGTAGTCCTCCAGGTTGTCTACAGGGTTGACCAGTTTGTGCCTCTTGAATTTTGCTGTTGTTTTATGAAACAGCAAATGAGTGCTGCAGAGAGACACCCCACAATGGAGACAGGACTTTACAGCCTCCTCCTTTTCATTGGTGCACGAGTCACATAGAACTATCTTAGTCATGGAGAGAAGCGGATCTGCAATGCTGTTGGATTTCACTTGAAATGGCTTCTTAAATGGAGCAGCCAGTTCAGAGATGAACGTATTCACGCGAAGCTCTGGTCTTTTGGGGAAATCCTCCTTGCAAAGTGGACACTGCCAGCGTGAACTGCTGTCCCAGTACTTTTTGAGACAGACCTTACAGTAGTTGTGTCCACATGGAGTAGAGACTGGGTCAGTGAACACATCAAGGCAGATGGAGCACAGGAGCTGGTCTTCAAATAAGAGACTACTGGAGTAGGCCATGGCTGATAGAAGGGACATGGAAAGTGATTTGTACACAGTTGAAACATTTCCCAATTTTTCATGTAAAGGGAACAGACCAAAATAAATGGAGAAGACTGTAAACTGTTTATACAGTAAACTTTATAGTAATCTACTGCCAGCACTGAGCAACCACAACCATCTCAACTAATTTACATTGATTCAACTGCTTTTATCCCTTAGTTAATTAAGACAATTAAATGAATATCCATTCTAACAATTTTTTGTCCATAATGTTAGATACCCCACAAGGTAACGCATTTTGTAGTATTTTAATGTAAACAAATGCATAGCTCATATTCCCCTAACATTTACAGTATAATACTTTAAAATAACAAATCATTATTTTGCTGTAAAATGATTACTGTATGTAATGAGCAACATCTAATTTCACAGCGTAGCTTTGTTTTGTTTTACAAGACAAATGTAAAACCAGATTGCATTTGAGTTGAATGCACATTTGCACACACCCTGGACATGTATGGACATTTCACATCTACATGTTCATGCACATTTGCACTCTCCCTGGACATTTCTATTAAATTTTTGTACATTGCAGATTTACACATTCATACGTATTTGTACACTCCCTGGACATTTCTATTTTAATTCAGATCTCTTTTTCACTGTACTTAGTGTAAATCTACATCTAAAGTTTTCCCTATTTGTGCAGTTTTTTTTTTTCTGTTTTTATCTGTTATTGATAATCTTTTTTTTTTTTTTTTTAGGTCAAATGCGCTCATATAAGTGTATTGTGTATGACTGTGTATGTGACAAATAAAATTTGAATTTAAATTTGAATAGAGCAAATAAGTGAAATATGACTGTACATAACACTAGGGAGATGCAAAGGCAAAAAGTCAACTTCCCCATGGGTTCACTGTGCTTAAAGGAGTAATGCATTTTAACTACAGTATACTCCAGTCTACACTGACAAAACATTAAACATAAAGGAATGAATCCAGTTAATTTTAAAAATACATCCGTTCCACTGGAAATAAAATACATTGTACATTTACCTGTTGTAGGTTTAATCCCTCAAACATCCACTAGAGAAGCTTCACGTGGGGGAAAAATGTTTTGGCGCCAACTACTTTTAACTTTCGTTTTGTCAGAAAGGAAATGAGAACTTCCTCCCACTGTCAGCTCTGAGTGTAGGAGGCGTATCAAGAGCCTAAAGAAGTCTGAGACTTTATATAAGTTTACTTTCAGTAAAAATACTCTATATACTGCATTATTATTATTATTATTATTATTATTATTATTATTTATTATAGTTTTTATTATTATTATTATTATTAGTAGTAGTAGTAGTAGTAGTAGTAGTAGTATTAAGTTTAAATTATTTAAATTAATGTGGCAGGAACAGTTCAAATCAG
>JAQQZT010000001.1:4387014-4397598 GCA_030068275.1 Clarias platycephalus
TTTATTATAGTTTTTATTATTATTATTATTATTAGTAGTAGTAGTAGTAGTAGTAGTAGTAGTATTATTATTATTATTATTATTATTATTATTATTGTTGTTGTTGTTGTTTTTTATTATTATCATTATTATTATTATTATTATTAGAGATGGGTGGGGATTAGAATTTTGCCACCATGATAAAGTCATGTTTAAGCTAGTCACCCCTGGCCACACCTCTGAACATCATATCTTTTATCTAAATTTTGTTAGTGTTGCAAAACTTTCATTCTATTGTTATTCTTTCTTTTATTCACTCTAAAAAAAAGGTAAATCCCTGTTTTGTTTTACACTATTAATAACATTTGCACTGCACTATCACATTAATTCCACTCAAGTCTCTTGCTTTTTATGTATTGTACAATGGATGTTCAAGTCAAAGCAGGACTTTCTGCAGACTACAGAACACAGTTATAAAAAGTTTTTTTTTAATCCCTATTTATTTCTCTATACTGTATATGCACTTATCCCAGCTTTCATTAGTGCTTGAATAAAATCAGTGTAGACGTTTTTCTCAGCATGCCGGAGGCACCACCTACCTGCCGGCTTCACATCTGAGATTAATAGTATGTAGATACATACTGGCAGGCCGGAACAGGTTAGCTCTGCTTAATTTCCCCCTAACAGGGTGTACAGTTTGTCAGGGTTAAACAGAAGGAAAATCTGGGGGGGGAGGGTGGATCCTTTTTCTAATGTACAGTATGTGTTTAAATTTGTTACACTCTGTTACCATCTCAATCGCACTCTCTTCACCATTCTCTCTGTCTCTCACTTCCCTTTCTCTTTTCCTCATATTCTTTGTTTAAAATGAAAGATATGTGAATAGAGGGAGGGGAAGGACAGCCATCCCTACAATACTCTGCAGTGTAGTACAGTATGTTCACCAGACAACAAATTCACATAACTATTATAAGCCATTGTAAATATAAAGTAATTATCAAATTATATTAGTCTTTGTTATTAGGCACCATTTTTCAGTAACCACTAGATGGGGCCCATGTATAATAAATAAATAAATAAATCCACAGCGAAGACCAACTGTGTATACACTGCAACATTTATTTGGTTCTTTCCTCACTACTGTTACATAGATTAAAAACAATAGTAAAAATGTTCTAAAAGTACTGCTTTACTGCTACAGTAGCTGTCACAAAATTTATACATTGCTAACACATTTCAAGAATCATAATTAAATGTTTACCTATTTACACATTTACACCAATACATTGTGTTAAATGTATTTAATGAACCGTCTGCCATTACAAGCCCCTGGTGTTTTCGATTGTGATATAGACCTTTATTTGATTAATTGTGCTACTTATAGGATATTAGAATTTTTTAAAATCATTTTATACATATGTGATCATGAGACTGATTTGAGTTATAGACTGTTCCAGTAAATGGGTTTCTGATTTACATGGGCCCCATCTAGTGGTTACTGGAAAGAATGAAATAATTGTGTAATATTATAAAATAGTTTATTAGAATGTAATTATTAGAATTACATTTAAGTTTGACATTTAATAAATAAATACAGTCATAAGATAAGATGTGTGTCCAACTGTCAAACATGGTGGTGGAGGGGTTACTTCTTTTGCCAAAGGTGCTGGAAAACTTTCAGTCATTGAGAGAATACTATACCAGAATACTCTTGAAAAATAAAAAGATATATGGCCATTTGTCCAGCAATTTAAACTGGGGGAAATGATTTCAAGCACAGCATCACATCAACATTTAAATGACTAAAGAAGATAAAGAAGAAAATAGATAAAGCTGAATCAATGTCCAGAATGCAACCCTATTGAGGTGCTATAACATGGTCTTTCCATAAACATGAATATATACGTATATATAGGGCTCTGTATAAAAATAGCACTCATGCATGAATGAGATAAAGAAATGCTGAAAAACAAATTGAGACAAAAGTTATTAAATATGATGTGAACCACTGCTGAATGAAAACTGATTACAGAAAAAAATTCAATGTGTTACTGGTAAATGTGTTACAGTATTACAGGATTGTATTTATTAAACATCTGAGTTCTGAGTGTTTACTTATTGGGAAAGTGCCTACATATTGAAATCTTGATTTTTCTTTCTTTCCAGAGGTTGTTTGTTCGTTAATAGAAGTTGGTACTTTTTTTACTTTTGAAAAAATGTTGGAAAAATGGACTTTACAATTGTTCAGATAACTTAAACAGACCCAGATAACTAAAACTTAAAATTGCACAAAGGCATACTTTCCTTTTTTATGACTGTATCAAGTATTAACTTACACATATTCTGAAGAACAGGTTTCTGTTAGTCAGGATAGACAATACCTGATCTTCTGGCCTCTCCACATGCCATCTCAGGCAAAAAAACATTTGCACTTAAAATGAAATCTAAATGAACATCAACACTCCTATTAATAAAAACATGTATAATAACGTTAATATTAATGCAATTGTACGAGCAATCATTAATATAATTTGTTTACCAGTCAAAGTAGCACATAAAATGCAGAAACATTTTAGATAATGATCTAAAAAGCATTCTCTGCATTACAATTACAGCTTACATTACAGTGTAGATACGTTTTAAGATGTTATGAAATACTGTCCATAGGCCACATTACTGAATCTATTGAATAATTAGTAAGATGGTCTCACTATGTGTTCATGTTTATAAATAATTTCTTTTTCAATAAAAAACATGTCAACATGTGTGTTACCTTTAAACAGTCTAAAATGTCAGGTAACAATCAACAATATAAATTAATAAATACATTCAGCCTATTAAGTTAATTGTCATAGCTATTAAAATATAATGGTCATACATTTTCTATAGTGAATTCAGTTATTTTCCTATTTATTTTATACTTTTATGGGCCAGAAATTACAAAACTTGTCACTTATGTAGTAGTTCATTTTCTAATAATTACAGGCTTCAAATTAAAATTAAATTAAATATATTTTAACCTAAAAAGCAAGTGTGCATTATTATGTGTGTTATTCTTACCCTGTCAAGTTAGGTTCAGTCTAAAAATAATGTTCAGTAGATGTGATGACTAGTGGTGCCGAGTTTTTACCACTATAATTAAGACATGGGCTAAAGAATGGATAAAGTTTCTCAGTGAAAAGCTGTCCAGTGAAAGAATAAATATGAGTCTTGGCCTCAACATCATAGAAGGAGATCAGACCTTCCTCATAATCCACAAAGATCCCAACCTTCTGAGGAGCCTGTTTCAGTGTCAGGGGGCTGAGGGTAGATTCACAAGCCTTATATTCAGTCTTATTCCTCAGCATGACAATCCAGTATCCATTCTTTGGACTGAATGTAATTTCCCCCTTCCTGTTAATGGATTCTCGAGCCAGTCCTAAATCCCACGCTGTTTTTCCTCTGACCTGCACATCGTAGTAAAATCTTCCTGATGAGAATCCTTCCTTTCCCAGCACATTGACACAACGCTTAAATCTATTTGGATTATCAGGAACATGTTGTCCTTTGTTGCTATATTTCACTTGTTTCCTATTATTGGACAGGATAAGTTTAGCATTTGCTGTATCAGGATCCAAATTCACTTCCACTGCAAGTAAGAAAAAAAAAATCTAATGTTAACATTATTCCGTATATTATAGTAAATACAAGTATACACTGATCAGCCATAAGATTGTAATGTAGGATCTGCTTGTGCCACCTGGGCAAGAGTGGCCTCTCAGTGCATGACCCCACAAAACCTCTGAGTGGTGCTGTGTTGTGTGGTGGACATTGGCAGTAGATCATTTGAGTGTGTTGTGTTGCGGGGTGAGCCTCTGTGGATTAGACCTGTTCGTCCAATAAATACAATGGGTAGTTAATCACATTGGGATCAGGGGAGTTTGTAGGCTGGGGTGGCAGTCTAGGCTCTTTGCCTGCTAGGCTGTGTGCTCGCCAAGCTGTGGTCCACTGGGTGATCCGGTGCCCTTCTATTGTGGATACTATTGACTTTTTTTTGGTGATTTTGTTTTGCATTGACTTTTCTATGGAAGTTGTTGTTTGGACCCTGCAGGCATGGTTAAAGCTTGAGTGTCCATTATCTGGTCATTAGTTACCTGGCATATAAGTGATAATCAATTTTCTTGTGTTAATGTTATGGGGTGTTAATGGCTGATCAGTGTACTGTAGTATTTGTGTAATCATCAATGAAGGTCAAAATACCTGCATATTGTTGAAGTATTTTCAGTTCTGGTTAGAGAGGAGAAAAAAAAAAAGATTATACCAGTCAGTTAAAAATTCATGACAAACAAAATCAGTAACATTTATTATAAACATATATTTCAACAGTTAATTTCAGCATGGTACTGTATGTAGGCTGGGTAGTCAAAATAGCCACCTAACAGCTATGATACTTGTATACACAATGAGTTATTTTCAGACTTTCCATTAGCTCATGGGGGCTACATGTGATGTTGCAATGCTGTGTAGGCAGATTTTAAATGTCATTTTTCTTTATGTTAACCTCTGGCCTGGTGCACCTGAAAAGTGCCCCGTACAATTTGCAAATGATGATGTCACTGTCATGATTTGATGATCACGTTTTCACAAATTGGTAAAAGACCCATCTTTAGCTGTCTGCCCATATCCATTATAAAGATAAATTCATAATAATGTGTAAGTGGCAATTTGCAAGTTTTAACAATGCCACTTCCCACCTCTGCATGTCAGACATTTAAAAAAATTAATAATGAATGCCTCCTTCTTTGGATTTCTCTGCCTGTGTTTTTGTTTCCTTTGCCAGAGCATGTTAAACGTAACAAAGCTTACTTGAACTTTAATAAGTACAGGCCTTTTCTACTGTAGCAAATATCTGTAACTAACATTTTGGATTTCTGCACACCAACAAAAGCTAATAATAGCAAATAGCTTAGCAACAAGCTAGCAAGCTATTGATAAATCAAGTGTTGATTATTACCTTCCCTAAACAGGAATTAGAATGGTCAATGTTATAGATTTAAGTAAGTACTATGTATGTACTGTATATGAATTGATCTAGTCTACGACTTGATGTCAATATTGTTCAAAACCACAAGTAGAGATTGGATTTTACACTGTTTTTTACACAGTTTAGAATAAAATTATCATAATGTTTGATGCAGACCCAAACACAACACTGCAAATACTATCTCAAAAACAACAAAATTGTAACCTTTATTTAGCGGGTTTATGCCGATTAAGATAGATTTACACAATGTCCAATTACACCCATTGTCTCTTATGTTTCTAATAGGGTTTAGAAATGTTGGACAGACATCACAGATTGTCACATATCTCTTAGTGTTTTAATGTTAGCTTTCTGGTTAGTTAATCACGGGTTACATATTAGCTTAAAAATTACTGGAATATGGTGTCTGCACACTTTCCAAACTATATGGTTTAACAACCCAGATCTCAGACTATAATATTTTTTTCCTTCTGGGGAAAGATAGGCATCACTTAAATCATCTACCCCATTTAAGTGAATTTACATTTAGAAAATGTCTCTCAGAAGATCATTGCATCTGTCATCCCGATCCAATGATCTTGTTTTCAAGAAGCAATGCCCTGTACGTATTTGATTTTAAATTATTAATCCTACTGAGTAAACATGAGAGCCAGGAAGTCATTTTGTGATGCAACATTGTCACAAGTTTCATGCTGATCATGCTCAAGTATCTGAGCGGCGTGATCCAAGCCTACAGTGAATGAGTTGTTGAAAAAAGCATAGCAGTGACTTCAGTAATTTTCTCATGTGTATCACTACAGTGAAGGTACATGGCAGTGAGGGCACCATAGGCAGATTTTCAACTGGGCATTCTAGTATGGCATTCTTGCATAGGGATGTTCCAACCCTAGGTGGATCTCAAACATAAGATAAAGGAGGAGGACTTGTTAAAACACACCACGGAGTCTTACTAATGGCGCAATTACAATAACTTACCAATCTCTGGAAGCTTTTTAATTTCCTCATTGAGAGACTCTTGAAGCTGACTCAGAGCTCTTCTCAGTGTTTCAACACTCAAATGAGGATTATTTCTGATTTTATTCCAGTTGTTGTTGTGTAAAGGTCCATGCAGAAATGGATAAATCTATAATTCAACAAGAGAAAGGAGAAATACAGTACCTAAGCATGGTGATTGGTGTTATATTGTGTGTTGCATCATTAATATTGAGCAAAGGCACTTTTCTAACCTGTAAGAACTTGAGATGATCCTGTGTATTTAAGAGCTGCTCCATCTCATTGTTTTTCATCTTCAGCTCAATGATTTCCTGCTCCAGCTCTCTAATGAACTGTTCTGCTTGCTGCTCCATTGCATTCTGTTTTTCTTCCATCAGTTTAAGCAGCTCAGCCTGGCTTTCCTCAATACAGTGAATCAGAGCACTGAAAATCTTCATGCTCTCAGTTTTTTCCTTGTCTATGTGTTTCTATCACATTAATATATAAACAAATATTTTACCTTATGTTCTTTTTGACAAAGGATTCAATACTAGCTGGTAATATTGATTAAAAAAGTCAGGGTTGTGATTCTGATGTGCAGATTTTACTCACATTATTTAGTTCTGTAGACTGTTTAAGCTCCTCGATCTTTTTCTGTCGGTTTTGAATCATATTCTGAACATGTTTCTGTGTCTCCCAGAGGTGAATCTAATACCATGATACAGCTTATTAGAATAGATAATTACCCATTGTAAAAAAAAAATTAAAAAAAAATTGTGACTATATAAATGTCTCACCTTTTTCTCGTGACTTTCCTCCTCCATACGGACAGTGTTGTGAGTTTTATGGTCTCCACAAATACAGAACTGACACACACACATCTGGTCATCTCTACAGAACAGCTCCAAGGGTCTTTCATGTAGCTGGCAGATGTAGTCCTCCAGGTTTTCCACAGGCTCAATCAGTTTATGTGTTTGTAATTTAGCTGTGGTTTTATGGGGTATCAAATGAGTAATACAAAAAGAAACCCCACAATCCAGACAAGATCGTAGGGCTTCCTGCTTTTCCTTAGTGCAGGAGTCACAAAGAACCCCTTTAGGTTTAAGGACTGAAGTTTGATCTGCAATGCTGCTGGATTTTGCCGGAACTGACATCTTAAACTGGGCAATCAGTTCAGAAATAAAAGTATTTACACGGAGCTCTGGTCTTTTGGGGAACTCTGCTATGCACATCGGACACTGCCATTTTGAACTTCTGTCCCAGAAGTCCTTGAGACAGATCATGCAGTAGTTGTGTCCACATGGAGTAGAGACTGGATCAGTGAACACATCCAGGCAGATGGAGCACAGGAGCTGCTCTTCATATAAGAGATTGTTTGAAGAAGCCATGTCTAACAGATGAGACAAAGATAATATTTTAAACAAGTGCAAATATCCCTATTGTGCTCATTTTACTATACGGTTTACGGAAATATGCAAATTATGTTAAAAATAAATGTATACCCATACACGGTGAATAATTCATTCATGTTCATAAAACCTGTTTCTCTACCCACTTGTTGCAAGACATGCATTCTCCAAATGGGATAGCCTCACCACTCCCATTGAAAAACAAATAAATACAGTACAAGTAAATGCTTTACTCTGTTTAATGAACTTTTAAAAGTTGTAAAATTTCATTTAAGGCCAATAAAACAAAACAAGTGTTGCAGTCAATATTAGAAATGCCTTAAACATTTTGTGAAATAAAATTCATGACCTATTTTACCTCTCAGCCAGTGTGCCTTTTCTCCTTTATTTCCTCCTTCAAAATTAACCTTCAGCAGAGGTAACTTGTACTCACTTGGAAGAAATCTGCAGGTGCCTTATCTTGGAGATGGTGTTCTGATGGAGACACCTGTATTCTGATTAAAAACAAGTTACGAAGTTAGTTATTGCCTAACCTGAGTGACGTTATGAGGTCACTCCCAGTGTTATTCTATTTTGCTTTGTTTATGTTTTAAAACAACATTTCCACCAGGTGGCAGACATCTATGTAGAGTGCTTCATAACACATTCATCCAGAACATTCAAGCACTGACTGATTTGTGATGGTTCAAGTGATGATTATGACAATCATCACACAATGAGATCTGTGCGTCAGAGAGGTGGTTCTGTATGTATTTTCTGCCCAGTAAATCGATCTGATGACACCTGCAGCACCAAAAGGCGGTGTCATTAAAAACATGTGTTAGTTGCATAAAAGTACAGTAGGTTGGATGTTTAAAATAAAAATGACATGCCTATTGAGGAAACTATGTTCTGGGTCTCAAATATTGGAAATAATTTTGCCCAGTCATTACTAATATTTGATTACAGATATCTGGTGTTTCAATTTCAACATGCTGCAGTTTTCAACTAGTTTTCAAACTCACAGAAAACATTCCATATGCTTGAAATATCAACTCATCAATATGAGGTATTATCGGCATTGGTAGTCCAGTTTACCCTCACCTATGGTGAGATTGTAAGTAGTTTGTTTCCCACGTCCCAAGGCTGGATGAATGCCAGATTATGTAAGAGAGGCATCCAACATAAAACGTATGCCAATCACTGTGCTGACGCCTAGCAAAAGCAGCTAAAATAACAACAACATCCTCTTAGGTCAATGAGCTATAATAACACTCCTAGTTCCGTCACGATTTATGAAGTGATGTCATTTCGACAAGATTGCACATTTTTTTGCGCGTGTGTGTGTGTATTTCCAGTATAAATCCTAAAATTTAACAGTTCAAGTAGCTTTGGCCAAACATTCAAAACAATGTGTTTTGAATGCATACTTTTTTATACAGTACATTTACACTCTTGATGTCATATTTATATAACTGGGTCACTTGGCTCCAACAAATTATCCAGGACTTGCTAGCTGCATATCTTCCATCTCAAATGTGTACTGTATCTTCAAGTGTTTTGAACTGAACATGAGAGTGAAGGTTGGATTAGAGGAAGAGTATGCTTGATTGCCTTCTTAAGAAGATTGATAGTTACAGTTGGTGCATCATACTAAGATAAAGTAGATGCGTATGCTTTTGATGTAGTAGCAGTAAAAAGCATGGTCCTTGAATGAGCTCACAAAATAGAACCAATGCTGTGTCTTAATTGTCAGTGTTGTGGTGTTAATTATACAGTATATGACCCTGCCCATTAACCTGAAGCTTCATATTCTCTCTAAATATTGGTGTGATGCGTGCACCCACCCACAGCTCCCACCAATAATAAATAAATAAATAAAAAACAAACAGAAACTATTGTCAAATTAAAAACTCTGTAATTATCTCACCAATCAAAATTAAATTGTTTAAATGTTGAAATAAACAATGTTTTCTAAGACTTAATTTGCATTCTTTGCATACCTAGTGATCAGCGTAATATGGTTGCTGCCAAATGAAAAACACATGTCCTGATGTAAAGTGGATATAAAAAAAAGTCTATTAAAATAAAAAATCAACTGTTAAATTGGCAGGTATTTGAGATGTACAAGTGAGACAAAGATAAGTTTTATTTTTTTTACTTTTTCTACCTGTAATGTGACCTGTACAATTCAACTGAAAAATAAAGTGAAAAAATTTAATGAAATAATGTGGGTGCATAAATATGTACACTTTTAAAACTAATACTTTGTTGAAACTTCTTTTCATTTTATTACAGCACTAAAATAATTTATCTTGCACTGTTTTTTTTTTTATATCACAAAACCTGGCTTTTTACCAGGGGTGTGTAGACGTTTTATATTCACTGTATACAGTACTGTACATTGACTGCAGCCTTCCTTTGTATAAATCCTGAAAGTATAGCTCTTGTGAACTGTGGCAGGTATGCATGGTATGGCTAAAATGTTGCATGTGTGAGACAGAGATCTATCTCTATTGTATATTTAATAGACATAGAATTTAAGAGCAGTTACAGTAAGTGTGTTTTGTGTGTCTGAAAGTAATAATTGAGCATGCTTCATATCGTAGTGCAAGTAATGACCTTCAGCATTACCAGGTTTATTAATTAAGTTTTTTCTGTGTGACATCAATTACAGAAAGGCAACATGAAATTTCACAAGGTGTGTAGAGATGTTTTGTTTAACCTATTTTGTACATGTGAAGGATTGTTTTTTTTTTTCTTTTTCAATATTTGGCTGCATTACAGACATGAACTGAGCCTGATTCTTTATGTGTTGTGGTACTCACAATCATATACATAAGACAAACACCCAAACTCTTAGAGAAGAGTAGTAGTAGTAGTAGTGGTGGTGTATTGACGCGTTCTTGGTGTCATCAGTTTGTTCTATGTATCCTATGAGTTTTTTCCTTAGTGACAGCCATGTATTTTTGTGTGTAAATGTTGACCATCAAAGAAGGCAGAATCAGCTTGTAGAAAATTTCAAGCAGTTTTTCTGGAGACAAGAGTACCTCATCACGATATTGGGTGAGATTTAGTAAATGAATACATCTTCTAGTCACTCATCTTCTATACCGCTTAATCCTGCATTCAGGGTCACGGGGGACCTGGAGCCTATCCCAGGAGGCTTAGGACACAAGGCGGGGTACACCCTGGACAGGGTGCCAATCCATCGCAGGGCAC
>JAQQZT010000001.1:4554341-4569892 GCA_030068275.1 Clarias platycephalus
AACGGTTTTTTAAGAAACTTTTTTTTTTTTTTTTTTTTACTAGTGTTTTAAATAAAGAAATAAAAAAAACACCCGGCACATTAAAGAACAGTGTAAGCGTTTTCATTGAATTTAAGTTTTAATGAATAAGGACATTATCAAGACGCGCGTGATATTTCCGTTTAGATGTTGGATTATTCACATTGTTTAAGCTGAAAGATTAGAATGTGAGCTTCTTGTTCCCGTTAGCTCGAAACTGTTGCTTTGCCTTGGTTTTGGTTTTCCACGTTATTGTTCCAGAAAATGTAGCCAACCTTAAACATAACGTGAATCAATAATTCAATCAATTAATCAATCAATCTGCAGAGCTTTATTGTTCCCACTGGGAAACCCGCAGCACAAGCAGGATCCACACAGTTACAAGCACAGAACATAACCTTTTTTAAACACAGAAAACAAAGCCTTTTATTGGTTTTGCGAGAAATCACACACCAATAACTACATGGCATGAAGGAAAGCACAGGAAGACAATCAGAAACAGACAGGAGAAGTCTCTGTGGGATTTAGTGATTCCCATTGAGCTAATAAACAGAGAGAGAGAGAGAGAGAGAGAGAGAGAGAGAGAGAGAGAGCAGCTCATCAGCCTGATTGAGAGGCAGGTGAAGGGCAAACTCACTGTCACTCATTCTCTCTCTCTTTCACTCTTTCACTCCATTAGCTTCCACAGGCTAATTAGAGAGGGGAAAAAAAAAACATCAATCTACTCCTCCATCAACCCATCTGTCCATCCCTCCATCTTTCCCTTCTATATTTACTCTAAATTTCACTCCTGCATCGCTCCAATTCTCCATCACTACACGCATTTAACACCTGATCGCTTTATCTCTCTATCCTTCCTCTATCACTACATCTCTCCATCATTACACTCGTCGAAACGTCCAGCCATCACTACATTCCTCGTTACTATTACATTAGTCTATTCCCATCACTGCACTTCCGCAACTCTCACCATACTTCTCCAGCACTCCATTCTTTTATTCCAGTATTCCTCCATGATTACACATCACTCCATCTCTTGATCACTACGGCCCTCCATCACTCAATCTCTTCATCACCCTATTTCCGATCATTTCAACCCGCATGTCCCCATCACCTGTCCTCTTTTATCTAATACTTTATATCTACTTTATCCCTCCATCAGTGCTATTAGTCAAGTCCTCCCTGACATCAACCCTTAATCACTTCATCATTAAATCTCACTATCATATAATCCTTTCCTCCTCCCTCCACCAACACCCCACCTCTCTGTTACTCCAATACTCAATATGTCCATCCCTCTGTATACAGAGCTTTGATTAGCCCTAGAAGAAAATCTGATCATTTAATTACACTTTATTTGTACTAATCAGACACAATCTGTGTGAAATAAGAAAACACAGTGCAAAAGTAAGAGTGATAAATAACTATTAATTTCATTAAAAAACAAAACTGACAGACAGACAGACAGACAGACAGATAGATAGATAGATAGATAGATAGATAGATAGATAGATAGATAGATAGATAGATAGATGTTTGTCATATAATTAATGGAGTCACTTAGTTTAAAAAACATTTTGTCTAACTGTCGGTGCAGTAGAAGTAATGCTTAAATCAGTATTAAAAAGTATTAAATTAAAATAAATGTAAAATATATTATATTTTTAACTCAATGTATAAAAAAATTGTTAACCTTTATTAGTGCTATTATCAGTACCTCAAGAAGAAGAAAAAAACATAGTTTAAATATATATATATTGTTGGAAAAGTTATACATGGCGACACAATGGCATAGTATACTAGTTAGCACAGTGGCCCCTCACTTCCATTGTCAAGGTTTCAACTTCTGTAGAGTTTAAATGTTCTCCCCATGCTTTGTGGGTTTCCTCTGGGTACTCCGGTTTCTTCCCACAGTCTAAAGATATGCAGATAGACAGGCAAGGAACAATATATGGTAACTTCACTGATTTTGATTTTCAACATAAAAATGACAACAAAAAATATATAATTTTCTAGTATTTTAATAAATGCTGTATAAAGGGTTAAATGGTAGTGGGAATGGAGTGTGAGTAAAGTGTAGTGTTTGAGTGCAGTAAGAGTAAGTGCAGTGGGTGGTCTGTTGACCTGCATGCCTCAGACAAGATAAAAGAAGAAGAATGGAGCAGTGTGTGGGATTCACTGCACTTTAAACCAAACACACAGATATGTTCAGAATATTATACATAATGCAATGTTAATGTAATGTTAGAAAGACTGAATACAAATGACAATTTTGAAAATAAAAACAAAGAGCCTAGCTAAGTTTTCACTTAAAAAAAACTGTTGACTGTAGAAATATACACAACATTTAAACATTCTTTTAATACATATATTAATACATACATTAAACTGTATTACTGACAGGCAAATGCATTTAGCTTAGACTGTATATATCACATATGTTATGAACCAAAACAAACACATTTTATTACATAATGTTACCGTATTGTATAAATTCTTTTGTAAATTTGAAGCTCTTAGAAATATGATCAGGTTAAAAAAAAGTAGTAGAAATACAGCATTAGTAAGAGGAAAAACAGCTGAATGAATTACATTTCTGCTAAAACTTAGTGAAATTGTGAAAAGAAAAATCTTCTGATTTTTGCACATTAATAAAAACACACGAATAAACTTCTCTGAGCAGTATTAACCATTTATTTATTTATTTATTTACAAAAAAAAGTTCACAAAACCTATTTATTTCTATGCAAATTTTATGTAAAAATATATTTAACATGTATATGTTTATTTTTAAGTAATGCTTTTTAGATTTTTAAAATTACAATAAAAATAACTAAAGTAAATAAGAGAGAGAGACCAATCTGGCAACTCTGCACTTCAGCAGAGGCTGAACCCACTGCGCGTGGGCGGATCGTGATCAACCAATCCGACATCACTGCCACAAACTTCACAGCCTAGATTACAACGCTATAAGGAGAGGAAGCAGCTCACACACACGTCAACACACCCACACACACACACACACACACACACACACATGTGAGTCCAGAGGACGGCTGGAGATCCGTCTGGGCCACATGGAGAAATCCAAAAACTTTCGCATCGACGCCATTCTGGCCGTGGAGCCTCCGAAATCTCAGACTTCACCCCTGGCTCTGGTCACCTCACTGTCGAGTTCGTCCTCTTCCTCCACATCATCGTCATCCTCGGGCAGGAGAAGCGTCCCGGGTTCGGATCTTCTGAACTCTCCCTCAGCCATGTTGGGACTCCATCCTCCGAGCAGCGCTCTTTACCACCCGCACATGTTCTCCTATCCTCTGGGACAGCCGCCTGTGCTCTCTTACCCCTACCCTCCTCTTCCTCACCACGACGAGCCCCTCAAGCTGCCCCCTGGATCCCTGCAGCTCGATCACTGGCTGAGGATCTCCACCGCAGGACTCGCTCTCCCCAAACTTCAGACTGACTTCAACCGTGAGTATACCTGCAACATTGTAACACTCTTAAATAGAGATCAAATCTATCTATTCAAACATGATGGTGATCATTTCTTAGAGAACCGTTTCACAAAAGTGTTTCCACAACGTTCATCATTTCCACCAAATCAAACGTGATTACAGCTTTTGCACAGATCTGCTAATATAATGCAATAATATTACTGCATTCCTCCTTATTCATTCCTATAATATAACATAAACCAACTAGTATTTACTTTTGCTTTTTATTTTTGTAATGGAGTTTACATATTGTGCTTAAGAGTGCTTAATTTAATTATGTAAATCTGGGAATTTTATTAAACGTATTTTTGAGGAACAAAAAGGACCTTAAAATAATCAAACATTCATCAAATATTCGTCAAATTGATGAATTGATTAATTGAGGAATGTTCTAAATTATTGCAAAAAGGCACAATAGGCTAAATTTAACATAATGCGCATGTAAATAATAAATACATAAATAAATACAAATTGGTCAAGGTGCCAGGATTAATAATTTTGAATAAAGGAAAAGGGGAATTATTGGCATTTTTAAACAACCTTTCATTGACACCAAAACTGATTAAATCATATTTTCCTTCTAAACAAAAACAAATCCCATTAATCCTGGGAAAGTATTCTTTATTCAGTTTCATCAAGAACATGCGATAATCAAGCAAGTGGTAAACTGAGAAACTAGAAAACTGGTACTAGGACTGCTTCTCCAGTGGCATCACGCCAGAGAACACTTTCTATTAGTAATATTCCCTGACTAAATACGACTACAGTGCTACTTTTTAATAAACTGAATTAAAAAAAAAAAAATCGTTAAACTGACGACAGAAAAAAAAAAAAAAACCCGACTCGTTTTGGTTCCCTTAAAAAACAAGTTCATCGTGCTTTAATAAATTGTAGTTCCCACGATTATCCAGTAATAATAATACTACTACTACTACTACTACTAATAATAATAATAACACAAATGTTATATGGTTATATTTTTATTACATTTAAAAATTTAATTGACGCGTTAAAGATGCTGATTTAATTTCCTTGCATTTTTATCTTATATTGTTATTAAAATATTTAAAGGTATTCTCTACATTTCATTACCTTTAAATACATTAATAACAATAGACACTAGCAATCAACAGCAAAAACATGCATCAAGACATAAAGCACAATAAATGAAACAAGTAAACAACAAAGCAATAAATACTTGATTCAATTCAACATTTAAAAAAAACATTATAAGAATTACGTAAAAAATAAAGATCACATATTTTTTTTTTACTTAATAGCTTACAAATGTATATGATATATACACAGAATGTGTGTGAATTTTTCCCACACATATTCTGCACAATACACTTAACACATGCATTACATGCTGCACATGTGACAGGATAAAGGCCGTAGAATTCAGAGCTGCTGGTGTTTTGGTTGCCTGTTTTGCTTTATGGATAATCTAACGGTTTTCATTATCTAGTAGTAAAAATGTTCGGTGAAAGAAAGCTTCTCGTGAGACTGGAGTGCGGAGGTCTTCTTCTTCTTCTTCTTCTTCTTCTTCCACCTCTTCCTCCTTCTTTAGGTTTTCGGACAGGGGGTAAAATGGTCAGGTAATGGACAGAGGGGGGAAAAGTGTCGGTCCGGTGAGAAAACCACAAACCGGTCCAAGTGTTTACACACCGAACACAAGTGTGTCTGTGTGTCGGGTTTACTGAGAGCCGAGCGCGAACACACACACACACACACACTCACACTAGATAGGGTGCAGATGTTACGGAGAAAAAAACAGAAGTTGTGAGGAAATGTAGCTTTTAATAGCGTGTTGTTGTATCGCACACAATCCATTTACTGTATCGTTCAATCCAATTAAAACACGTGTTCAACAGATTCTGATCAAAGTGTAGCAAGTCACAGAACAGAAGTATTACTGAATGCCATATTAATTTAAATCTGGACACACAAAACGATTTCGATCTAAGTTGTATTTTTGAAGCTAATATTTTCCGCAAATCTTAAAAAATAATGTTGAATTAGTAGACTGTTATTTCTATAAGTAGGATTAAATACATTGCCGCACCGACTATAAAGAAGCTTCCACGGCCTGTTCAACACACACCCGACATGACTAATATACATACACACAGCCTCGGTGTGAAGGAAATATCTTATAATATCACTACATCTCACCACTGTTAGGGCTAGGAAGGAAAATACTTCATTTACACGATTTTGTTTTGCATGTGCAAAAAAAGACACATGAACTCACACACACACACACACACACACACACACACACACAAAAGAAAACGACAGCTGTGAATATGTAAAAAAAAAAAAAAAAAAATTTACAGTTACAGTAGATGCCTAAACTAAATAGATAGATAGATAGATAGATAGATAGATAGATATCTTGCAGAATAATTGAGACCCGGTCAAATTGATGTTTAAGCTTTAGCTCGTAAATTCTAACATTAAATACCAAATAGAAATGTGTATCTCGTACAGATTAAAGCCACAGGCCTATCTGCCTTTCCATTTACATCTACAAGCTTACAGAGGATGATCCATCTGATTTTTTCTTCGCACTTCGCAGACTATACAGTCTTTTTTTATTTAATGCAACCTTTTTATTGCGAATTATATAAGTGACAAGGAATTAAGTGAAATTGACATTTTACATTATTTTTAGAGTGTTTCATTTTTTTCAGGTCTCTCTCTCCCTCTCTCTCTCTCTCTCGCTTCACTGACAGTGTTCACTCGAGTTGCATGGACCCCACAAGGCCTGTTTAAAGGCTTATGATATATATATATTTAAATCAAATCTATCTGATTATCACCTGATCACACACTTCAATAGTAGAGATTAGACATAATACAAATCTTACCTTTTGTACAAAGCGGTGATAATGAACAGTGTAACATATTTGCATACATTTAAAGAGAGACCTAGAAATAGTGCAGAATCTTGAATATTCAATATAAGATATTGAACATTTATTCTCTTCGTGTGAAATCCAAAAACCTCCTGTTTATTCCCGATTTGAAATAGCCTATATTTCAGAAAATAAAAACAAAACATAAGCTATAGCTCTTTTTTTAATATATAGTTTTGTATCATATCTTTTTTATTTTCGATATCATTTTTTAATGTACATGTATATCAATAGATAGATAGATAGATAGATAGAAATGCTTATCCAGTTTGCTGAATTTCTCTATGTTTTGTGTGTGTGTGTGTGTACAGCTCAGGCACATCAGTCCACACTGCTGGGGAAATGTCGGAGGCCGAGAACCGCCTTCACCAGTCAGCAGCTCCTAGAGCTGGAGCATCAGTTTAAACTCAATAAATATCTGTCCAGACCCAAACGCTTCGAGGTGGCCACGAGCCTCATGCTCACCGAGACCCAGGTACGCACCCAACCTCCTTCTCCTGTGTATGTGTGTGTGTGTGTGTGTGTGTGTGTATGCCTGTCTGCCTGCTTGTGTGTTTCTGTTTGTATCTGTGTGTCTGTTTATGTTTTTTATGCTATTGAAAAGATAAACATTTATTTTTTATGTATTATGTGGATAGCATACTACTACTAATACTAATACAAAAACAAACAAACAAACAACAACAACAACAACAACAACAATAATAATAATAATGTTTGTATTTCTCTACTCCTTTCCATTCCAGGTAAAAATCTGGTTTCAGAACAGACGCATGAAGTGGAAGCGCAGCAAAAAAGCAAAAGAACAAGAAGCAGCCCAGGAAGCTGCTGAGAAACACAAAGGAGCCAAAGAGAAAGAGAAGAGCGACCAGCCTGATTCCGCTAAAGGCAGCAACAGACTGAGAGACTTCAGGGACAGTGATGATGACGATGATGAAGCAGACTCATACATGTGCAATTCCTCCGAGTTCTCCTCGGAAGACGAGAGAACCCACATGAGCCCTCAACCCTGAGACCCCGAGGCTTTCCATATCCATCACAGAGCGCTCCCTTAGGGGGAAACCTGCATGTGTGTTTTCCCGTTCCGCAGTGTGTCGTCCTGCTTTCCAGGGACTGATGCAATAGATACACGCCCAAGGAGACTGAGACATGGACTGAATCCTAACTCGCGCCTGTTCTGAACATTTACTGCACCACGCATGGTGTAGGTGTAGGAGCCATTACTCTATGTCGTTCTGTTTTTAATCATGTTAGGTGTACGCATATTGGAAATACCCATAAGAAAGAAAGTGTTTAGAAAGGCTCTTTAAAGTGATGCTATACTGAATAAGAATTTATTCCTGAAGTACCTTTTGATTCATGAACCACCATCACGTGAAGATAAAACCTGTGTGGTAGAAAAGGCTATGTTTTTAAATGCTTAAAAATGGCTGAAGAATCATCGAGCAAAAAGTTTTTAGAGAACCCAGAATAGATCATAAGGAAATGCTCTATTGCTCTTTAAAACATGTATCAACAAGTGGACAATAAGACCCAAATTTTATACCCCACCTACTCTTTACTGGTCATATAGAGCTCTAGGTAGGGTCTAAAAACCATCACTCTATGTTTTGACTAGAGTTTTGACTCACCTGGCTAATCCCAATTTAAAATATAGTGTACTACATAGGGAAGCTTGGATTTAAAGAGAAGTACATTAACCTTTTCTAGGCAACTGTTTCATACCCCATCAAGTGCACAAATTCTCAAAAAGAAATGAAGAAGAATTTGATTTATACTAATTAATCAGCAGGAAGCAATTTCTAATCGAAATTGATTTTTCAGAAGTTGTTTTAGGGCAAAATTTAAAAATGTCAAAGATATAGTGCACTAGATGAAACCTTAGTGCACTTGAGGGAGAGAGAGAGAGTAGGCAGGCATATGGGGTACAACCAATATTTAATCAATTAACTGTTTAATAGATTTGCCAAACAGTCTAAACATAGGGACTGCAGGAATGGGTACGAAGCATGTAATTGTTTTTATTTTATTTTATATATTACAAATGATGCAACAGAAATTCATAAAAATCATTGTTTTTCATTGTATTCATGTTTCATCACCTTTCTAAAACATCTGTGTTGTGTAAAAAAAAAAAAAACAATATCCATGTCAAAGTGTTTATCTGTGCAAATGTGTTTATTTTTCTATATTGTATTTATAAAAAACAAATAGCTTTACAATTGCATGTAAGCTAAATAAATGCAAATAAATTGTTCAGTTTTTTTCTAAAATGTTTTGTCTGGTTGAGATGCAGCATTTAAAACTTACACCAGATGAACTGCTTCTATCAATGAGGTCTTGTGTTGTTCAGCAGACAGAACCTCGACCAGTGCTGTGCTCTAAGGAGTGTGTGCTGTGTGTGACCTGGCCGGGTCATGGGAATCGCTGTATATAGAGCTCACGAATCCGTGCAAATGTGTGGCTGAAACATTTCGCACCACCGCAGCAATGCAGGGGCAATAATAAAACCTCTGAGCGGCTCCTCATCCATCAGCACACTGCGCAGCTCAGAGCATAAAACAGTTCTTTATTTATAGCCTGAATTAAAATAATAATAATAATAATAAAAATCCTTCCAGAGGAAACATTTACAATGCACTATATACATGTCTAGAAATATACAAGCATATTTTATAAACACTATTTTTATGCAAGTAATATAAAGTTTAATATTAAATGAGTTCAAACAGTGCATTTATTATTAATATGATAATGAATGCGACACATATTGTACCTCGTGCATTTTATTATTATGTATTTTATATCATTGTTATTATATAATTATTGTATTTTTCTATGCATTTCATCCCAAATGATTTCTACATAGTGAGACAAAGTGAGCTCACTAGTGTGTGAATAGACCTAGTGCACTTCATAATAGGATGTGGAACACTGTTGTTTCATAGAGATATAAAGAGTCAATTTAATTGGGCCAAATTTTGGACCTTGCTGTATAGGTCCAAAAAAGCTCATTATTTCACTTGTTCTCCACCATATCTGGGTTTCGGCCTGGATATAGCTCAAGATTAAAGGAGTTGCATTGTGTTAAATTCAATGCTGTCTTGAGCAAAAGTCTGGAGCCATCTTCATATTTTACATCCAAAGAGCCAAACTTTCTTATATTTCAGTGTAGTCTTGAGGAATCATTCTCCAGGCTTCCTGAAAGACATTTCTGGCTCTCATTTTCAACCCAGTCCCTGTAACTGAGAGCAATGTATTTTGTTTGTTAAGCCACACAGTGACCTATGAATCATTCAAGCATAGAAACCCATCTAACTTAAGGCATGAAACATTATTAGTACACTGCTGATGCTTAATGCTGAGTGGTTGGAACAGACGAGAGGGGAAATGAGGTCGCTGCTAAGGTTATTACATAAACAACCAATCTTTAAATTGTATCCACTTTGTCACAGTGAGGCAATATGTTTAATTACCTTAATCTTTTAATTTATTTACAGTACCGTATTTATGTACAGTGTATAGCCGAATTCCAAATATGTTATGTATTGGACCGAGTGCAACATGCAGTGCGTGAAATCCCATTATTTATTCAGCTATAGTGGGCCAAATATAGGAAATTAAACCTCAAGCAAGACTTAGTGCACTATAGAATGTGTGCAATGACTTTATTTCATACTGTTGGTTTTATATTGCATACACATTATTATTATTATTATTATTATTATTACAGTGACATTCTGAAGTATTATAACATTAAACATCAAACAATTGATAATGTTTAGATTTAGGTTTGTCAATGTGTGATTAAAAAACCTGTGCAGCACCAAAACCATATGGTGGCAAAAAGTGTCCAGGTGTATTAAAAAAACAAAACAAAACTGTATATTGGTTAAAAAATTTAAAAAAAAAAAAAATCTATGTATTTTTTCTGTTTTGGGGTAAATTTTTCTGTACTACTGTATTGTTAGATGTAAACATTTATTAGCTTAACATTTAAACATTTATTAGCTTAACGTAAACATTTATTAGATTAAACATCTTAGCTGGAAATACTCAGCAGCATCATTGTCATTAATCTACCCTGGAAGGACACACTGCAGATAAATGATCCTCGATTAAGAGCTCTGGAGGACTCTTTCACTTAAGACGAACGTGAAAAGAAAATGATGAACAGGAGAAAGCAATGGCTCTGCAGTCCGAGACGGCCGCTCACTTTAATGGGACTTTCAAGTCAATTTCTCAGCAGATAGAGCATTTCCTCTTCTATTAATCCAAGCTAATAAACCCAGTGATCTATCTGCTCCTTCTTTTGCCAAGAAGCTCTCCTTAGACTCAATTAGAGCCAATTTAAATATAATCACCACCCTGTGTCTTCACCGGCATGCGGCTGGAGAGAAACGATCCGGTCGGACGTTAAGTGCCTCTAATTTTGTCCTGAGCTAATTGGGGGAGATTGCTTTATGGCACTCGTCTCCGTTGCGCATACAGAGCATGACTTAAGAGCGTTGGCTGACTTTGATCCTCAGGCTTAGGGGAGGAATTTCCATGCCCGAGTAATCAGCCTGCTGGACCACTTTCACACTGTATCACTTTAGCATTTTTAAAACAGTTTCTTTATAGCCAGCAGCTCGAATAAAATCAATCTGTAAAGCTGGTGATTTAACCAACCTAGAACACTTAGCTATGGCATTCCAGAGAAGTTGACATTATACTTTCATTTTCGATTAGAGAATCGCTATCTTCATCAAACATGTTATTCATTCACCATCCTTAATACATAATTTATTATATATGGTTCTCCTTTGAACCTCAAAAGTGTTAATGCCATTATTATGGTGCAATCACGGAATGTGCACATTTCAAAATAAATGAAGGATATATTTGTTATATCTTCATTGTAGTCTGTCAAGCCCTGGGCTAAATGGAGTGAAACATAACAAAATACTTTATCATAATATAACATAATGCAGGGTGGAATAGAATGAAATGACAAAGAGTACAATGGAATGTAATATAACATTGGGGGGGGGGGGGTAACATACTGTAACAAGGTGGAATAGTTTAAAATAACAGACTGTAATATGACGGTTATAAACAAAGTGCAACATAATCGAACGCAAAATAAAAGACAAAACACAACAACATGTCAACAAAATCATTGTAAGAAAGTGTAACATGACAGAGTGTATGACAACAAAGAGTACCACAGGTACCACAAGCAATATAACCAGGTGGAAGAGTGTAACATACAGTAAGAGGGAGGAATTATGCAACATAAAGTATTATGAAAGTCTAACATACAGTAACAGAGTGTAACTAACAAGGAAGAATAGTGTAATGTAAGTAACAAAGTATAACATAACTGACTGTAACAAAATAGGACATACAGTAATAGGGTGGGACAGCAGGTTGTAAAATTACCGAGGAGATCAAAAAGACACAACAGGGTGGACTTTGTAAGGTGGAACAGTGAATTAAAAGAACAATAGGACTGACGTATTAACAACATGGAACATAAAAGGGTGCAATAGAACATATATTATAGAACAAGGTTCAATAGAACAAAATCAAAGTGAAAGTCTAACGCTATACAGTACATTCCAGTTGAAATAAGAGTGGGCTTCTCTCGGGGACAGAAACCATCAATATATACAGTATATATATATATATATATATATATATATACACAGTATCTAACAAAAAGGGAATGCCATGAATATGAGGCAAGTTAGACACCTTTCTAATCTAAAGTACATATAAGACAATCAGCATTACGCAGAGATTTGCCCAGCTACAGATAAGAGTCCAAAACAATTCAAAGACACAATAGGAGGAAACATTAACTCAGTTACTAAAAGGACAGCAGGTGAGCAGTAAATGACTGATTCGGCTTCACTGTATGTTTGCACAGATTTGGTTCTGTGGTGCAGAGCTCCTGATATTACAATTAAAGAAAAAAATATATATACAGTATATATTTATGGAAATGCTGTAGTCCTTAAAACTTAGACCATTTTAGTCATTTTTTTGTTTTGCTATTTTTTAATAAACATTTATAAGGTTGAGGATTGTGCAGTATAGAGTGACATATCCTTTTTTCAGCTACAGGCGATATGATGAACTGAATTTTACAAACATGACTAATCAAAGATTATAAAGATTGGTGACATAGGCAAAGAAATAGCACAGCTACACATCATCATATATTTTATTGTTGTTTTCTATGAACAAATAATAATAATATGCTCACTTTTAAAGGGCCAACATTTCCGGCAGTGGTAAAATCGACACGTTATAAAAGTTATGATAACGTTATTCTACCTGACTTATCCGAAAACCCAAATGCACAGTTACAAAGTCTGGAGACTCCATGTTAAGACACACTGCAAGACTTCCGTATTCCAATCCACATGTATTGTTATTAATCGTCACTGACCTATGCTGTGTTGCTGGCACGGATCTGTGCCACATGCGTTTTATGGATTTTAATCTTATTTATAAGTTTAACTCTGTCCTCTGCACTTTGGTTCTCGAGAAGTTGGAAAATAATCAAACAACTTCCAACTCTATCAATACGGGACATTCATAGACTTCTATACTTATACACGTATCCTTTCTATACACAAAGGATTGATCATGTGCCAATATTGACTATAACTGGTAGGACCAGGTGGGTCAAAGCAAATGCTTTGATGCTTTATTTTTTTTTCTGCTTACTTATTTTATATTTTTAACTTAGATTAAAAAAAAACAAACAAACAACATAATAATAAAAATTAGACTGCTCAGTACAGTGTTTGAAAATGGTTTAAAATATAATCATTTTGAAAGAAATTGAAAGAAAAATTAAGAAATAAAGAAAAACATATAGAAAAAATGCCATAATAAATCACTGTAATAACTGTTCAGTTATCAACTTTTCACAACTTGTGCATTTAAGGTAAATTGTCTTAATTGAGAGCCTGTAATAAATGTAAGTCTCTGGATAAGAGTGTCTGCCAAATGCCTAAATGTAAATTTAATGCTTTGTTTATGTCCAAAGTAATACGATGAGGGTCTTTAACTGAACTGTTTAATAACGTATAACTATGAAATGAAAAAAGCTTTAAAAAAAAACAAAATTTGCTAACATCCAACGGCACTAAAACCAGTATTTCAATGTGGTGCAAAACATGCATTGACCATGCTTCTCTTCTTTTCCCCTGCAAACACCAGACATTGACCAGACAGCGAACTTTTCCTGACCTCCTTCTCTTACCTACACCGTACACTAATCGAGATTACAGCAAGACTTATTTAAAGACTCTGATTGTTCATTAATATTAGCTTATGATTAGGCCTCTTTTTTTTTGTTTTTTTGAAAGAGACTGATAACATTAACTTGTTTGGATTTTAGACTCATAGACACATAGTGACTGAATCTGTTACAATACATCTAAAGTACAATTTGTATCTAATTCCTACAAACACGCACTCTATCTGATAGCTGATCAGTTATCAGCCACATTTCCTTCCTATTACAGGGTCAGAAAGAGGTCACCGACAGTTAAAGGTGTGATCCACAGACACACGGAGTCACGTAGATAAACACATACCCAGTCTCACAGCACTCTGTCTCTCTCTCTCTCTCTGGTCACCTGTGTGTATCTTAGTGGGCTGGCCTGCTGTTACTGTGTTTCCGTTCACACACGGTGACAATGTTGGCTTTGTCAGAGACGCGGAAATGTGGCCCATCTGCGCGAGATGGTCGGTGAGAAAAACAAAGATGCGTCACTGTGAAGCCGTTTGATCTGCTGACACCTCTGATTAAGCCTGATCAATTGAGCAACAACAACAACTAACCACAAAACACAGCATATTACACAGTGTGTATAACAGTGTGTGAGCCTCGGGCTGTATAACAAATCACTGCATGTCTTTCAGTAATCAGCCATGTAAATAACACATTTATAGAAATCGTAAGATTTCCAGACGAAAGTGTTGAAGAACATCTCTCTGGGACACCATGAGGACAAAACCTGGAGATGATCTTCAGGTTGATTATGTTGGGTGTTCAGTAAAAGTCCGGGCATAAACACAGTACAATCTTTATGATTACAGCAGCAGCTCTTCCACAAAAATCTACAGAATCCGGCTAAAACTAAATGCTGAACTAAAGATATATTCGGATAATGTTAGGCATTTTTGGAATGTGCAAAAGAAGCTCTTCTGACTCACAGGGATGTGAAAAGCAAGCGTGTGCACACAAAGGAAGCGTAAATAACAGTTTAAAGGGTCAGAGATATTTTTCACAGCTGATGTATATATGCATGGAACAAATTCAGCTGACATCTTTCAACATTAGTAACTTTTGTATGTTAATGCGAGTCAGTGAATGAATACGGTTTATTAATAAAAGCCTATTTAAACCATTGCTGTTTCAACTTGCACTTTAGTTTAAGAAAATGGTTCAAGAAATAGAACTATTAGTTACAAGCACTAATGCACTCAAAAGCAACTCAAGGTATTTAAGCATGGAGTCATGGACAAGATGATGTGCTGAAGTTCAAACTGAGCATTGGAATGAAGAAGAATTTAACTGACTTTGTATGTGGCAAAGTTGTTGGTACCAGATGGGCTAGTCTGAGTATCTCCAAAACTGCTCATCTCCTGGGATTTTCACATACAACCTACAGGGGTTTACAGAGAATATCCAGTGAGTGTCAGTTCTCTGGATGACAATTCTAATGTCAGAGGAGAATGCACAGACTGGTTTAAGCTGATAGAAAGGCAACAGTAACTCAAAAAACCTAACACTAAGGCCACATTTTGCTTGGGCTCACCAAATTTGGACGATAGAAGACTGGAAAAACATCACCTGGTATGAGTCTTGATTTCCGCTGTGACATTCAGATGGTAGGGTCAGAACATGAAAGCATAGATCCATCCTGTCTTGTATCAGTGGTTCAGTGTGGTGGTGGTGGTGGTGTAATTGTGGGCCCTTAGTATTGAGCATGGTTTAAAAGCTGCAGCCTACCTGAGTACTGTTGCTGAACATGTTGAGTACATTGTCATGTTCAAGAAACCAGTTTGAGATGATTTCCGAGATGATGCGTGTTATCCTGTGCTTATAAAT
>JAQQZT010000001.1:4569992-4581205 GCA_030068275.1 Clarias platycephalus
ATTTATAAGCACAGGATAACACGCATCATCTCGGAAATCATCTCAAACTGGTTTCTTGAACATGACAATGTACTCAAACATCATACACAGTCAGCAAATGTCAATCCAATAGAGCGGCTTTGGGATGTGTGTGGAACAGAAGATTTGCTTTATGGATGTGCAGCCGACAAATCTGCAGTGACTGCATGATGCTATCATGTCGGACCAGAATCTCTAAAGAATGTTTCCAGCATCTTGTTGAACCTGTACCATGAAGAATTAAGGAAAAGACAAAAGGACTTCTAATCCAGTCCTAGCATGGTGTACCTCATGAAGTGGCTCATGCGTGTATATTGGTGATGTTGTTCACTGCTATATAAAGCACCTATACCACAGCACTGATGTATTCTCAATCCTGATTGGTCACAAGTTGATGATTAATTTTCTCTCTAAGCATCTCGGGCAGTACAGTAGTTCCAGCTGTTAGCTGATTCACATCTGCATATTAATGCACTTGTTCTAACATGTTATCGTCTTAATAGGAACAGATTATTTATAGGGATTTGTACAGTGGACGCACCACATAAAGCAACAATAAGTAACTGTGAACATGCTTAAGTTTTCTGTGGGCACAAGTTTAGTTATGTATTGTGTAAGGAGTCTCCAGTGCAAGTGATTTGTAACAGTGTGAGGTAAAGCCCTCGATTCAAAATTCTGTTTTTGTAAACGGATCACCATGTGAAAAATAATTCAGACATGAAAAATTAACTAATCGTCCAAACAACAACAACAACAACAACAACAACAGCAACAACAACAGCAACAATAATAAGGGGAACAAGTAAAACAAATGAACAAATGAAAAAACGCAAGTAAAAGAAAATAAAGTGGAAAAATAATTTACAGAGAAAAGACATGCAGATAAAGGAAAAAATATCTAAATCATAATAATATACACATACTGTAATATCTAAGTCCCTCACATAAAAATAAATAAATAAATAAATAAATAAGCAGGCATATGAAGAACATAAATAAAATAAAATCTATTAGAAACCATTAGAAATCTCTGAGGCTGAATGATTTGTACAACAGGGTGTTGTTTCGTCAAAACTATGTGTTTTTATGTTAAAAAAAAAAAAACAGCACTAGTACAGTCACTGGAGACAACATGGCCGCCACTGGACGCTAAACGCCTCCTCAGAGCTCTTGACCCCGGATGACCCGCTCGCGCGCTCTGACCGTTACGCGCCCGCGCCGATGCTAATGTTGCTAATTAATCAGGCGCCGGCCTCGAATGTAGCGGCGAGTCTCTGCTATGCGCCGGCGTCACTCGCGTCCGGGAGCTGAGCGGCTATATGTCACCCGCGGACACACACACACACACACACACACACACACAATTCTCTTTTTCATCCAACATACAGACTAAACCAGTTAAAAAGGTTATAAAATTACGATTTTGTGGGTCAATGTTAGCAGACCGCACGCGTGCGGGGTTTTTACCTCAGACACACATGACCTCAATTTCACCCTGAATAATAATTTCAGTCACACACACACACAATGCTCAGAAATCATCCTCAGCCTCATCTGTTCCTCTGAAGGTTTCACTATTAGTCTGTGTTAACCCGATAGATAGACTATAGCTGTTAAGCTTTCTGATATACATTTATTTATTACTGTATACTTAAAAAGCAAACAAACAAACTTATTAGAAATATTGGCTATGTTTCCTCTTGATAACTAGTTTCCCCAGAGCATGGTGTATCTCATTGTGTTTATTTTTTACATGACACTGAAAACACTGTTTTTAAGCATATTTATCTCCTAAGATTCTTTTCATATACATTGCTGCACTTAATTATGTTAATTAAATTAATAATTAATAAATATTTAGTTCTTAGTACTTTATTGCACAGCACTTTGAGCTTCTAAGAGTGTCTAATGTGCGATGTACTGCAAAAAAATAAATCAGTCAGTGAAAATAGATTTCTTCCAATCAAATTGATCTTTTCTTATAAAATTACAAAAAACTCATTATAAGATTATTAACACTACTTCTAGACATTTTTATGGTTAAAAATTATATATTGGCAGATACGTTTTTTTTTATTTTTTATTTTTATTAATATCTGCCAAGAAATTTTAAGCCTAAAAAGTACAATGCGTATAGAAAGATTTAACAAATAAATAAACGAACTTTTTAAAAAATAAATCCCAGCTTCAGAAGGGTCAAATTATTGAATTGCGATAATCAATTAAGGACATTTGATATTAATGGAATTGGGTTATGAACTGTCCAACACATTATTAAAACCTGGAAGGATAGTGCTGAACCTTCAAGTTTGTGAAATTAAAAAAATCACGAAGATCAGATAAATAGATAGCGAAGTTGCATATTGACAGAACTCATAGCTATAGTGAAAGTAAGGGCATTTCCATACACACAAAACGTGACAAGAACTCACAGGGACTAAACAGCTGTGTGGTCATAAGAAAACCACTTATTAATAAAGCTCATCAGAAAAAAGGCTTCAGTCTTGTCATGTGACCTGGCGAGTCCAGATTGATAGTATTCCAGAGTGATGGGCGTGTCAGGGTAAAAAGGGAAGCGCATGAAGCGATGCACCCATCATGCATAGTGTCCATTGTACATGCTTCTGTAGACAGCATGTACAATGTATGATCTGGGGTTGATCTGTTGCTCAGGTCTAGACTCCGCAACGTTATGTGGCAATAAAATGAAGTCAGCTGACGACCTGAATGTACTGAATCACCAGGTTATCACATCTATGGAGATGTTCTTCTCTGATGGAACGGCCATATTCCAGGATTCAAGGTATGAAAATGTGGTTCTGGTAGCAAGAGCAACCATTTTCATTGTCACACATGAATTCACTGCAAACAAAGCTAATGGTGGTCAATAAAATGTTTGCCATGCAGTATATCTGATTCATTATAATCCTATAAGAAGTAACAGATTTTTTTTTTAATTTGACTTGATTCAATAAATGTTCACTTGAGATGTTTCTTCTTTTTTTTCCCTCTTCTTCTTCAAACAACTTTTGAACTTCTTTGATCTTTTGTAACTTGTGCTATTAAATTCACACAAACATCACATGCACCTAATTTCTATAAAACATCTGTTGCAGATTTTATTGAAAAGGTTATAAAGTTTGCACAAGTCTGTCTTGTCATTTTTTGAAACTTATACACTTTTTCTTTATCAACAACAACAAAATATTTCAGAATGAATGTTTGTAAAGTCCAGGGTTGTCAAATAAAGAATATTTAATGTTGTCAATTCAACAAACTTTTTTTGCTTCTCTGCACAGCTGAGGTTAATTGTTTCCATGGACACCAAGTGCTCCTTCCATTAAAAAAAAAAAAAAAAAATTGTCCTAAGTCTTTTAGTCTATTGGCCATGTTATTTGGGTTGGAGAGCCACCTGCTGGACAAAATCTGTTGCATCACTAAAACTGTTCTCGGATATAAACTGTGCTCTAGAGTTTGAGCTTGGCATCCCGTGCCTCCATGGCCTTGATGGCGACCTCAGCCCTCTCTGTGAGCATCGTTCCCTCCGTCTGCGCACCTCGAAGCAGGAAGTGCTGGATGAAGAGCTTTAGTCCTTCGCGTAGCATTCCCAGCTTGGGAATTCCAGAAATCCTGATCACAGAAAACACACAAACACTCAAAATCTACTGATATGGATTTCCTGAAGCACTTTATTAGCACTCCATAATAAACAAGTGGTGAGTGCTTACAGGGACCAACATGTTTTAAGGACGTGTTTCAAAAATGTCTGGATAGAAAAATATAATGTATGTTTTTTGATTAAGAAAAAGGCAAAATAATGGCACATTGTTGCGGTATAATAAGAATAAAACACTTTGTGATGGCTATAATAGGACATCAAACTATCAATAATTATTTTCCTATAACAGTACAACATGATAGTTTTATTTCCTATTTAGTTCCTACTCATTATTACTATTAGGTTTAGTTTTGGTTAAATGGTTTCGGGTACTTTATAAGCTTTATTTTCTACACAAATAAAGCTGTTTTTCTAAATAAACCAAACTAGAATATGAATAGCAGGAATTTCTAACAAAGACATGGGTTTAAAAGAAAATAACTTCACTGAGAGTTTATCAGTTTACACCAGATCAATTACTGCGATCTATAGTACTCAGTTCTATTGACCGATAAGATAGAAAAGTGCAACAGTAAGGGCATTTACTCAGGATTTGGGAACTTCCTGCTTGTCAGAGTTGTCTAACAAACATGATGTCAATAGAGTTAAACGGAGTACCTTCTGCATTATTTTCTACATGTTTTGAGGGATATGTAGCGTTTCGTTTTGTGAAAAGGAGTTGTAATAGCTAAAGATTAGATCTGCAACATGATTTAATTTACACTAAGCAGATGCTCACATCCAGAGCGAAATACATAAACTGCTCTGAAATTTCCATTACTGAATTTATCCTTACACTGGTTTAACTAGATTAGACTAGATTTCATCTCAAATTGGTTACAGAGAATTAAATCTCTTTACTCATCAATAATCACACAGAAATAATTATTAATATCTTATTAATATGTTTAGCCATTTCAGAGATCAGGCATCCAAATATGACCCTGCTCTGTATATGCATGATTTTCTGAAGTGAACAGAAGCAAATAAATAAATCTTTCCATAAGTATGATGGGAAATTAAGAGGAAAGAGCATTAAAAAAATGTGACATTTTCCAGTTCATTTTTTAACACATTTATGAATTACAACATTCTGATAATGGGTCAGTGGTAGCTTAGTGTAATAGTATTGGACTAGTGATCAGAAGGTCTCAGGTTCAAACCCCAGCACCATCAAGATGCCCCAGTTGAGCCCCTGAACAAGTCCTGTACCCCTCACCTGCTCAGATGCATAATGAGATAAACATGTAAGTTGCTACAGATAAGGGTTCCCCTGCCAAATACCATAAATGTAAATGGGTGTTGTTTGTATAGTGGCCTGACCAATCACTATAAGAAGTGATGATTTAAAATCTGCCAGATTGGGCTAGTTTTTTTCATATACTGTGTCAAGATATTTTCTTTTTTTTTTTTTTTTACTAAACAGAACAACTCGAGTTTTATTGTCAGTGTTTCAGAACTGGCTGAGCAGGAGTTTTCCAGTGTGATCTGGCAACCCTGGCTGCAAACTAATCCAAAAGATTATTCAGAAGTCATGACTGCTACAAAGAGCTGTTTTGTTGGACTCTTAAGGAAAAGCAAAGACAAAAGTGGAAATTAATCTGACCTCATAGACTATATGGCAATTGATCTGTACGGTGTAAGATGCAATATTAAAGCGATTCAGGCAACCACAGAGTGTTTGATGTAATTTCATACTGTATAAAGTCATACAGTTATAGTCTAATAGACTCAGATGTCTGATTAAGTGGCCACTCATGTGGACTAGAAACTCACCGGCTGAAAATCTGAACCAGATCCTCTTCCTGAGGCTGCTGTAGGAGTTTGGAGAGAATCTGCCTCAGAAATTTAACTTTAGGCTTATCGAGTTCTCCAAACTCTATGGCCTGCGAGAGAGAGAAGAACAAACCTGGATGAAATGAGAATTTATGTACAAATATGTGGATAATCTTTCCAATCCTGTAGATAACAAGTCTTTTATATTTATTGATTTAAAATGAGTTTAAAAAATCCAAATAAGTACATCCAAACAATAATAATAATAATAATTTAAAGGAAAATCAGTCATGTCTCTTTGAACTATAACCAGGGAATGCTGGGTAATCTCATCCTACCTTGAGGATGGAGAGCGAAAGTGAATTCTTGGTTAGGAGGTGCGTGACCATCAGGACGAGGTTTGTAAAGGAACTGCTCGACAGGGTTGCCAGTTCTTTAAACTTATCCCACAGACAGAACTGGAAAGTCATCTGGAGGAAGAAAAGAAAAAGAAAACAGAACAGAGTGAACAACATGAAATAAAGTCCTGGTGTGGGGATGTGAACCGATCGCTCGTGTTACCTGGAAGCGCCGGTCATGTGCACAAAACTTGTCAGATAAAACCGCGTAGAAGGCGTTGAAGCCTTTCTCCTGGAGACAGCAGTCGAGGAGGACGTGGACGATATCTCGCTCCTGCTGACCTTTCAGATCCAGTCTAGAGAAAAGAAGGAGGGACTGATTAATCCAGCGCTCGAGATGTCTAAAGGATTAGACCGATTAACGAGCAGTGTGCTACGGACCTGAGGAGCTTCTCGAAGGCGTCCAGGTAATCCTCGCTGGTCATGATGACGCAGAAGATGTTCCTCCTGACGTCCGTGTTCATGCGCTGTTTGCGTGCCAGCTCCAGCACTTTGGCACTGAACTGAGAGCGATACAGGTATCAGAGGATATCCAGTAGCAGACTGAGATGAACACGCCAACACACATCATCATAGCCCTCACCTGCTCCCCTTTAACAGGCTGCGCCGCCGGTTTGTCCTCGTTAATCATGGGCGCTCCGCTCCAGGACGAGCCGACGATCCACCAGCGACCCACGCTCTGTGCTTCCAGAAGATTCTCCAAAGAAACCCTGAGCTTCACGTCAGTGCCACTCGCCCGGTTCTGGATCTACACAACGCACAACAAGGAATAAATCGCTTCAGGACATGATGTCACTGGAAACTCATCAACAACAGGGGTGTCCTCCTCCACTTTTTTATTTGTTTTTATTAAAGGTATAGTACTGATGTGTTGGACTTCCTCAAGCGGGCAACGTGTCTCACCAAAGTGCGCTGCAGCTTCCTCAGTCTCTCCACCGGCTCGGGGTCGTAACCCGGAATCTTCCGCATGTCGTTGTTCTTCAGCGCCAGCATCGTCTCCAACATGAACCGCACCTGAGAGAGAGAGAGAGAAAGACAGGGAGAAAGTGAGATATAAATAACGTTCCCACACTTATAACTGTTTATAATCCCTCTTTATCAGAAAAGAAAACACTAACCAGCTCCAAACTAACCTCATCTAATCATAATAGTAACCTAGTAACCCGGTGTAAAGATCTACACAATGACAGAAATTTCAAAGCACTTCCGTGTCGCTCTGGATGAGTGCGTCTGCGAAACGCCTAAACGTCAATGTTTAAGCTGATGTGCTGCGCTCGTGAAATCAGAGCCGCTGTACGTTCCCGCTCCTTACTCTGGTCTGGTCGCTGAGGCGCGCTCCCTCTGCGCCGGCTTTGCGCTGGGCCTCAGAGATCAGCTCCTTCAGGCCCAGAGGGTCGTCCTTCCTCAGGGAAAAGCCCACGTTCCTCAGCAGCAGCAGCAGCAGCTCCACGTCCTGCGGCTCGAAGGCCGTCAGCAGCAGCTTCAGCATGTCGAACAGCAGCAGCGAGTGCACCACCTGGAAGTTGTACATGTGAGCCACCATGGAGGCCAGGTTCGAGCTCTCTTTACCCGCCACGGAGCTGTCACGCCATGTCTTGTCGAAACGCCGTACCACCGTCTCGAGGAAGTGAGCGCCCACCTGGAAGACAGACAGGAAGTCTAGCTCTGAGTACAGATGGGAGTCGCCGTGGACGGTTATCATGATAGCTAGATTAGAGTGCTCCTGTAGGATTAAAGCGGAACTGCAGCACTTTTTACAACCTCAAACGCACATATATACAGGTAGTCCTCGACTTATGAACGAGTTTTGTTCTGGGAACATGTTCATAAGTCGGATTTGTTCTTAAATCTGACAAGCTGAATCTTATATGCCTTTGACACAATTAGACAATGTAAAGCATACCAATCCACATGACTAAATCTCTGCACCCCTTTCCCCACACTGCCTCATGTGGCCAAAAAACGTAACCACGCCTTAGGAAATGAATCCCAAACGTCTAATGCAACAATATTGTCTCTGTGCCTTTAAATATTGAGGGAAATTTGTCTCAGAGCTGTTTTCCACTGTATTGGACTTTGAACTCTGTTTTGTTGAGGATTTTCCAAAATTAGGATTATTCCCCATCAGGACAGCTTGACAGAACAGACATTTTCTATCATCGTGCTCCCGGACTGATTTATTGAAACCGATGGGGCCGACTCATTTCTCCCGCACCCCAAACATCACTGTCTGTTTTTTTGTATGATTGAACAGGAAGTAGAACCGCTGTCTGTTCATATCTGCGGAAATCTGTAACACGAATGTTCGTAAGTTGGGGACTATGTGTAAAAAAATTATTTTGGCGTCAATGTGATGATACATGAAGTGCCATATGAAAGGATCACGATTTTCTCGCCTCCATCTCTAGTTCCATAAGGACATGTGCGTCATTGTTCATTATCAGAAAACTAACGATATAAAAAAAGCTCCTGCTATAAAAGCTTATTACCTCCAGTCCGACTGTGTGATGCAGGACACCGACTAACAGCATATGCTCCATCAGCAGCCTGAGTGGAAATGAAAACAAACAACAATAAACACACATTTCTCATCATTTTTTTTTTTTAACTGCAGAATGAACGTAAGACGTAAAGCCACCTGTCGGGCATGAGTGCCGGCGTGACGCAGGCGGCCATCAGGACCTCGGTCAACGCGTCGTTCATGTCCTTCCTGCTGTTGCTCATGTACATCTCCTCCACCTGCCCGCTGATGGAGCCCATGTTGGGTTCACTCAACCTGCGGGACACAAACCGAGTCGATGAGTCATGTGATTGCTAAGTGCGTTCTGCTAAGATCATGAATCACGGATCGAGACGTACCGGTTTATTAGACCTTTCAGGTTGCGTTTCAGTCGCTCCAGCTCGGCTTTGCGCTTGCTGTCGGCGGCTTCACGCAGGTGAGGAGGGACGTATTTACCTGCCGCATCACCGCTCTGGATAAACACGGCGGATTTAAGAGGCATAAAACACAGGCGTAACAGTTAATAGATTTTATTTCCTTTAAACATATAGTGTGTTACAATTAGAGATTCAATTATTTGCCACATGTACCTTACAGCACAGTGAAATTACAATTTTATTTTCCACAGATCCCTGTTAGGAATCCAGGATACAGCGCCCCCTAGAGGAGATAGGGCTCAACAGAGGCAACTTAGCTGAGAAGAGGCACGAACCTGCTGATGAGTCACACAGTAACCTATAACAATCTACTTTAAAATAATCTACTAATGCGCTACTCGCTCAATGTAAACAAACACCTGCACCGATAGATATTAATTAGAAAAGATAAACTGAATATTTTTACTGGAATTAGTTCATATTTTCACTTTGGCTGAAATAACAGCGCTGAAGTGATATAAGTGGTTTCGCTGGAGTCGTTTTTAGAAAAAAAACCCCATCTTTATCTGATCTACTTTTTCCATTTCTCATCTGTGATTCTCTCTCCGATTACCGAACAGGGAGTGTGTTTGTCTGACCACTCTATTTCTTTGTATTAACCATGTCAAATTCATTCTGTGGTTTCTAAACAATTTTACACTTTTTCAGGTTAATGTCTTTTCATGTGAAATCTAAATCGTCTGTGTTTCAATTGAATGACAGTTAAGACCGTTGAAAGATTTAAATATAAAAATGTTAAAAAATAAATAACGTACACTATGGACATAAAAGGATACGAAACTGTATTTCGCAAATGTGTTTATTTTTATCTGATAAAAATATATGTGTGTATGCATGTTTACAAAAAATAGTAAAAGTATGGATCAGGAGATTAGAAGAAGCATGAAGTATTATGAAAAACGATGTTATGCGATCCTATCTGAAAATTTATTTTAGAAAATTCATTGAAAATTAACATTTTTTCACCTAGATGAGACACTTTTTAGCACCGATACCACGTTTTGGCCGTTTGCCCCATTTAACCCTACATTTCTATAAACCGTTTAACCGTTAATGACGGGTACGTACGGTGGTCTTTAATAAAAAGAGATCAGAGAATGATAGAAATAAAATCAGAAAGAAAGAGAGAGAGAGCTCATATCCCCTTACAGATACATTTTCTTGGGAATTTTCTTCCTCCTTTTCATTGAGATCATCTTCTTCTTCTGATGCATCTTCTCCCACTTCTTCTTCCTCCACATCGTCTTCAATCTCCTCACCATCCTCCTCATCTCCTTCTCCATCTTCATTCTCCTCTTCTACATCTTCTCCCTCCTCCTCCTCCTCCTCCTCCTCATCTCCCTCCTCATCCTCCAGCCCGCTCTTCTTCGTCTTCCTCTTGTCCTTCACTCCGAGCTCGTGCTGCCCGTCTTCCTCGTCGCTGTGGTATACCCCCGCCTCTCCGGGCTCCAGGATGCCCAGGATGTAGTCGAGGCCGTCGGTGATGAAGGACTGCGGGAGGCTCTTCTTGTTCCTCCTCTTGTGGAGGCCGAGTCTCTTCTCCAGCCTCCTGATCTCTCGGTCCTCCTCCTCGTTGGCCTCCATCAGGGCTTTCCTCCTCACCGCCTGCACCCTGGCTCTCTTCTCAGGGGGCGGCGACGCTGAGGTTTCCTGGAAACGCACTTTCCTCTTGGGCTTGTCGTCTTGCTCAGGGTTCGACTGCGGCTCGGCTGGTGATGATGATGAAGGAGCGCTCTGTGGAGCAGACTCTACACTCTCCTCTACACTCGGCTTGTCCTTCACCTTCTTCTTCCTCTTCTTCATCTTCCTCTTCTCTCTGCGCATTTCCTTGCGGCTCTTCCTCTTAGCCGGTGTCCCAGTGTAGCTGTGGGACTCCTGTCCCTCCTGTCCCCCTTCACTCTCGACAAACCTCTGGACTGACACCATGAACTTGTGCAGTTTGTCCTCAGGCTGCCTCCCTCTCCCGCCGCCTCTCCCGCCGCCCCTCCGACTGAATTTCGGCTTCATATTCAGTTTTTTAAAAAAAATATTTAAACGCGTAAAAATAAATTCTGTTAGAGTTTTCATAAGGAAACACTGAGCAGATCTGACCAAAACACGGCACGCGCGTGGAACACGGACGCCGCCATCTTTGTTTTTTCTTCTACTTCCGCTTCCCGCTGTATGGGCTGTCATGCTTAACACTGCCATCTGCTGGACAGAACTGTAACTGCTGTAACGGACCAACATTCTCCTTTAATGGACAGATGAAAGAGAAATAACTGTCACTCACAGAAAAAGTAATTGTTTAAATGATTCACAATGTCAAGACAAAGATATAAATGGAAAAAATAGAAGCACATGCACCTGTATAATATATATATATATATATATATATATATATATACATACACACACACACACACACACACACATTATTCAATATT
>JAQQZT010000001.1:4616625-4629027 GCA_030068275.1 Clarias platycephalus
GCGATTAATTTCGATTAATTAATTACAAAGCCTCTAATTAATTAGATTTTTTTTTTAATCGAGTCCCGGCCCTAATAATAATATAATGTACATTATAGTCATAATATACAGTAGTCATCACACTTTTGTCTATGTTCTATGTCTCAGACTATTCAACATGCTTTCATTAACTGCAGCTGTAGTTCAACATTCTTCCAGTTATAATAAATGCATCATACTTTGTTATGTTCTAGAGTGTTAGTTTATCCAACTTGCTTCCAGTTTCAGTTAGGCTTTAAAATTATCGACATGCTTTCATTCAAGTCGAAGTTCTAGTTCCCAGTTCTTCCAGTTTTTTTGTATAAATATGGCTTCCAGTTATGTTCTAGAATATTCCGTGCACTTCTACCAAGGTTTTAGTATATCCAACATGCTTCTAATTTTGGTTCCAGAATACTCAGTACATCTCAGTTAGCCTTTAAAATTATTGACATGCGTTCATTGAAGCTCAAGTTCTAGTTCCCAGTTCTTCCAGTTTTTTTGTATAAATATGGCTTCCAGTTATGTTCTAGAATATTCCGTGCACTTCTACCAAGGTTTTAGTATATCCAACATGCTTCTAATTTTGGTTCCAGAATACTCAGTACATCTCAGTTAGCCTTTAAAATTATTGACATGCGTTCATTGAAGCTCAAGTTCTAGTTCCCAATTCTTCCAGTTATGTCTAATATATTTTATTCATAGTGCTTCCAAGTTCTAGAATATTCAGTACACTTCTAGTAAGTTTTCAACATACTTCAAGTTCTATAATATTAAATACATTTTTATCATGTTGTACCCGCTGTGCAAGTTAGGTTCTTTAATATTCAGTACACCTTTAGTTAGGTTCTGAATCATTTAGCATGACTCCATATACCCCACAATGTTAACTACACTTCCAGTGGAACATTCAATATGCCTCCAGTTCTAGAAGGTTCTAGAATATTCAGTACATCTTAGCTTTGTTCTAGAACATTCAGCGCCATTTGTGCACTAGAATATCCAGGGCACTTCGAGTAAAGCTAGTAGTCAATAGGGATGAGAATGATCTGTCACCACCCGATACGATATTATTACGATACCTCCGTGCTAATTGAATTTGTGATTTTTTTAATATGACGATTTTATTAAAGTCCCAATTTGATATTACATTTTGTTTCCAATTTTGTTACAATTTTGAGACCTTGAACCGTAAACTTGAAAAATACCTTTCATACCTTTTTTATTCAACAGCTTCACACCTAAATTGAACATGAGTAATTAAACAAAGCCCGTTCCTTACAACATTAGTTTTCTCACTTAACAACCCAGCACGGCGTTTAAACAATACAAACAAACTTCAAATATGAGTTTAACATTTAACTTCAAATTAAATTTACTGAGCAGCGCATGTCATAATGATTATTTCTGAGCAAATAATTCACTCCTACCACACAGGATACCGATGTGAATAGTGTAGAGTGTACCTCCTGTAGGATTATTAAGAAACAGCAACGTTTTTACTGCCTCCAACACCGCTAAAGTCTTGAGCGCGGGTTGATCAGTTGTGACAGCTTTTTGTGAGCGCACACCGCTTCTAACCATGCTTCAAGACTAATTAGTGCACATGGTGTTTTGAGACTGGTGTAATGAGCGGGTTTGAGACAGATTCGCGGGCAGAGTTTGGAGAAAAAAAGGCCGATCTGAGGCTCTTGCAATGCACACGACTTTTGATAATGTGATGCCATGAGAAATTGTTTCTGTTGCTTTATATGGAAGCTCGCGCACTTAACAAAGAATCCGTTAAGTCCAATGTGAGCAGTCATGGCTGATCAAGCTGAAAAACAGGCCTTTCTGGTCACTGGCTGATCGACTGGAACATTCCTGTTATAAATGTAATAAATTATTTAATAATAGGTTTTGGAATTAATGCGACAATACATGAATTTATTAAATAGGTTTTTCCGCCATTGGTAGTAGTTAACATGTTTCCAGTTAACGTTTCTAGTTAGGTTATAGAATATTTATGTAGGTTTTTTCATCTTGAATTTAATGCAATTCCAGGAAAGTTTTAGTGTATACATTATGCTTCCAGTTATATTATATCATAATATAATCTTACAACCAGTTAATTTCTAGAATATTCATCACATCTCAGGTTGATGTAACATAACATCAAAGTGGCTTTCAATTAGATTCTGGAATATTTGACATGCCTTTAGTTTGCTTCTAACATATTCAACACATATTGGATGATTTAACCCTATCCCTATCCTATTGTTGTTAAAAGAACTGAAATAATTGAGTAGAATGGCTTGCATATATAAATACTTATAAATTCAATATTGGCCCGTGAGCCAGTGAGAGGAGACAGCAATGAGCTCTGTGTTAACATTCCTTACCACTTAAACGAAATTAGATGCGTATAGTATCTGAACAGAAGGTTTTACTTCCAGACAGGATGACAGGATTTCATTTACTCAGACTAATGGATTTGTAGTCTTCGTTTTAGATAGAGTATTCCTGAATAACAAGTGCAACCTTGTAATAAAGACAGATCTGTTATGTTATGTTATGAGCGGAGAGATGGATTTCCTCTCCACAGGGACTCGGCAACACGATCAGCCGTGATGGAGGAGCACGCTGAGATACCAGCAGCACCCTGCCCATCATGCAATCAGTCTGGTGTGACCTGGAAGAGAAAAAAAAACTAAATAACACTCAGACAATGATTTTAAACGTGCTTTTAATTCGGTGTAAAATGTGGCACTCGATGTCTAATGGTCATTTATTTCTAAAATTGCTTTGGATATCTGCATGTAAAACTGATCCACAGAGTTTATTTGGTCTGGTTAGGAGTGAAAGAAAACGCATTACGCAGTCACCAGACTGCCTCGAATAGATGAAGGCATTTTAGCCCGAATGATTTTGCTCAGTCTGGTTCCATTTGGTTTGGGTCCTTTTTTTAAATACGGCACATTACATGCTGCAGAGGGTTTTGGGTCCAAGCACTACAGATTTGGAAAATATTAGACTGACGATATGCTCTGACACCAAGCAGAGCAGCCTGGTTTATGCTAGGCACATAATTATGTACACCCATAAGATCTGCTAAAGCCAGAACATCCTTCCAGGTTTAGGTTTCCAGGCCAACTGTTAAATATTTAGCAATTTATTGCACAGCAAACTCTTTGACGACTTAAAAATTCCACACCTTCGTCTTGACTGTTGTCATGAGCTATATCCCAAATAATAATAATAATAATAATAATAATAATAATAAAAACAGTTTCTGGTCTTAAAATCCAGAAAGCTGGAATACAAAACTGAACTTTCAGCAAGTTTAAAGGTGGCACCAGAGGTCTTGTCATGTGTGGAAGGTTGTGGCCAAGGCATATGTGCAGATGTAAAGACATTTAATTACAGGATATAAAGATCAAACGATGACAAAGATAACAGAACTGAAACCAGAACAGCGATGCGCTGACTTCAAATGATCATAAGACAACAGCAGATGTGAGACACCTCGCTGTCTGGTCCAAGGACTATTTATACACTCATGCCTCAACAAGCTGCAGCTGCAACAATCTGAACATGCATTCTGGGAAATAACATCCCATCCAAAAACACAAAACCTGAAACAATGGGCGCAAGGTGCGTACCAAGGGTTTATCCCTGCAGTTATTTGAAACTCAAACGCTAACTGGTTAATATTGGTATGGCATTAATGTACATATTAATTAGAGATGGTAATTCATGTATCACCACACTGACACTAAAATCTTTTTTTTTATCAATAATGTTGAATTTATATCTCTTACATGTGAAAAATAATTGAATCTTAGGCCATGTCCACAGCCGGGTATTTTTAAAAATGGAAATTCTTCTCTGCGGTTATCACCTTTTGTTTTGGTCGTTGAAAACAGATATCTTTTAAAACGTAGGTCGTGTGGACGGAATTATTTTTAAAAACGAAGAAGAAAAATCTGTTTTTAAAAATACCTGGCTACATGTGACATGGCCTTAATCTTTGTATTTGAGTTGGTAATATGCTGCAGTTCCTCTATAATCCTACAGGTGGAGCACTACAAACTATTCACACTCTGGCAGGCAGCACAACATTATGCGTGATATGAGCAGAGTATTTAGAGTATTAAGTTAAGAATTGTAACAAAATATAAAATAAATTAATTAATTAATAAATCAAATCAGTATATTGATAAAATCGTGATATTTATAGTCCATAAGTATGACATTTGAGATGCAACAATACAATAGGTTATGTAACATAGGATAAATAACCTCTGTTTAATAGTCAGACATTGTATGTGTATGTTTTACAGTAATCTGTGTTAGTGTCCAGATGGTGAAAAGTGTGCAGTATTTATTTAAACATCTAAATGTGTCATCCAGTAACATTTCAAAATAGTAGCACACATACAATTAAACAATCTGTTTTATTTCTTATATTGTTTCGTATTTCTTATATTAATTTGTAAAATAAACAAATTTGTAACTTTATTCATTAAGTGTCCTTCTGTAGGGTCATTACCTCTAAATTGGTAACCCCTACTTTAGTCATTTTTTTTTATTCAATATTTTTTTCACTTAAATTGGAGCATTGAATCTTTGAAATCTGATAAGGAGGTAAACGAGAACTCGACATAAGCCTGAAATGTGAATAGATTTTTTTTCCTAATGTGACACAGATAAAAAAAATTTTTTTAGGGCTGTCTGAATGCATACATCTGATGTTTTTTTTTTAGATCCAATTCAAGTAAATTCAGTATGTGACAGGGTCACAACATTTTGTTTCTGAGGCGTCTGGCTTCCTTCCTTTTTATGGACTTCAATAAATACAGCAAAACCACGAGCATATTTTTTTGCTAAAATTGTATCCATTGTTTGAAATGAATGAATGGATGTGCTTTAACCCAGATTGTGCGAGCAAAGACCTATCGATGTGCTCATGCATGAGATTTTAGAGGACAGACACGTCCACATTACAGTCAGACAAAAAAGTCATTTGTAATTATGAACGTGAAATGTCGTGAAATGCAAATCTGATATGTGATGTGAACCTAGCCTAAAGCACCGCTGTATTTCTCTCTTTAGGTAGGGATGGATGAGGATGTAGTCGAACATTACTGTCCAAATTACCCCAGAGATAAAAGAGGTTTAAACTAACCTTGTAAAACCTGAGCTTTAATTTCACATGCATTTTTAATTTTCTCCTATATATTTGCGATTAGTAGAACCTAATAAGTATAAAAACTAAGCTTTCAATTGTCTTTGTCTACTAACGAGGACAACAGGTCTAGGTTAGACAGAATGAAGAATGAGGAGCAAAAGTAATGTGAGGACACATGGGTCCCAGGACATAACTGTCAACTTAGATGGCACTGATTATCACATATTAATTCTGAAAATAAGCATGCAGATCATTCAGGGTGGGTTAATTTTCCTTTAAAAGACAAACTGGCTCATAAAAGCACATTCTCATGTGGTGTGTTAATTGTTTCAACCTTTAACTATTTAAAATCTGTATTTTTTTTTTTTAGCTTTTAATTGATATAAATAGCTATCTTTGTTCTAAATGTAATATAATACTTAACCTGAAATCAGGAGCTTGTTGAATAGCAGGATTTTTAATTAGACTCTCTCTCTCTCTCTCTCTCTCTCTCTCTCTCTTAGAGCTCTTTCATTTCAGCCGCAGCTTTTTTTTCTCTCTCTCTCTCTCTCTCTCTCTCTCTCCCCGACTGAATCCTCTCTTTATTTCAATACCTCCAGCTCTTGATTACACTCGCACAGAAACCCACATCACATTCACTTGTTTTTGCCGTGAAGTGTTTTTGCCCTGTATGTGAGAGTCACGAGATGAAGATGAGCCGGCTCTGCTGTAAGGGGAGAGGAGAGGACAGGAGACGATAGGAAGGTTGTGTTCACGTAAATGGACATGTATTCAAGCAAGCATCTTCTCCTCTGGAGAGCTGCTCTCTTATTGCTGGCTGCACTACATCTCATCTGGAGTTAAGTGCCATTCACGCTGTTGTTGATGATTTCTTTTTTTCACCCAATATAAAAACCATGCCAGACTCGTGTGCCACAGGTCTTCAAAAAGACTTTTCATGCTTTTTTTCCCTTCGATTTGCAGTACTGTTTCATTTCATTTCTTATTTCTGTTTTACCGCTTTTATAACATTTTATGCATCATATTATTGTCATAACCTCCACTGCTGCTTTGAACTCCTTAAATCGATACATTTAAAAGGCCTTATGTGCAGAAGTTACATGTTGGTTACTTTTTTAATACATGATAAAATAAAAAATTCCTAATTGAGTCTCTCCTGGACAAGAGGGATTATATGGTAGCCAGGAGTTGTGTTAGAGAAAGATGCTGTGTCCTTGTGCCTTCTTCCTAGGGTGAATATAGTCATCATTCTCCATTGTGTTTAGGTGTCTGTCACTGCAGGGTTCTTTGATGAATATCTCTATTCATGAGGGTGCAGCCCCGAGTACTCAAGATAGCACAGCCATGCTGATATTCAGTACAAGAGTCTTTATACAACAGTACTGTATAAAACAGTTAGTGTAATTGATAGGGGTGAAAGTAGTTTTCAATTCTTACCGGTACCATGTGTCTAAATTAAAATCAGCAGGTTACATTTACTGTACATTTCAGCATTTGGCAAACACACTTATCCAGAGCAACTTACATTTTTATTGCATTATGACCAGATCTGATTAGTTGAGAGTTAAGGACCTTGCTCAAGGGCCCAACAGTGACAACTAAATGTGGGTGGGGTTTGAACCTGGGACCTTCAAACCCATTATCCAATGCTTTAACCACTGTGCTATCCCTGCCATGTAGTTACTGATTGGAAGGTCCGGAGGGTCAAGCCCCAGCACCGGCAAGTTGCCACTGTTGAGCCCTTGATCAAGGCTCTTAACCCTATCTGCATCAGGGGCGCTGTAACCTGGTTGACCTTGTGCACTGATCCCAGCTTCCTAACTGGAATATGTGAAAAAATCATTTTACCGTGCTGTAATATACATGTGACAAATAACTCAATAATAGTAATAACTAGAGAGCGAAAATTTCTGGAGAAATTTTAAGTGTGCCTCTGCGACGGCTGGGTCACTCCCAATGAGCGAGGATACCATCCAGTGCGTGGTGGAGCCTTCCGGTGCATCATAGTCACAGGCGTGATGTCACAGCAGAGGCCGGCCTCAATGTTGTCTATGGGCCTTTTTGGGGCGGTTCTTTGGGGATTTTGGGTGCACCGCCCGACGGCCCCCCAAGAAAGGTCATAGCACACCAGAAACACTGCAAAGTTTTAGGGATATAATGAACCGATTGCGCAATGATTTCTATGGGAGAAGACACACTTAATAATAACATACCAAGTGGTGCCCTTGATCAGGGCTTAGAGAGGGATTCGGGACTCAGAACATTATTAGATTTGTTTTCTTGCTGAAAGTGCTTCGGTTTTAAATGTGGGTTTTGGCAGGCAGCTGCTCGCTCTTCAGTACTTCGGACCTACAGACCTACTCTCACCCACGCTGCGACCCACAGTTAGTGTAATTAACAATTATTAGTACATCTGGGACGTGGAGTGATAAATATAATTAAACATTCCAGTGCTGTTACCATCCATTATCACCACTCATGGAATGCCTCTCATCCAATCACATTACTCTGTCAGATCTAACTGTTGTATAATATCCATTTATTCATCCATCTAGGAACATCCATAGTCCAGCCAATGACCGTGGAGTCCATGTGTTTGTACAACCTTTAGTCAACTTTCACATACACACACTATGAGCAATTTGGGAACACCAGTTAGCCTAATCAACATGTTTTTGGACTGGAGGAAGAAACCCTCCAATTATGGGGTAAACATGCCAACAAACCCAAAGTGGGAATCAAACCCTGGATGCGGAAGACAACAGTGCTAACCACTAAGCCAATGTGTCGCCATTGTATAATGTAAACTACTGTATAACACTGGCCACCAAGTGGATCTTTAGAAATGTAATTAACTGGCCAGAGTTTAATGAAAAATATCCACCAAGTGACCTCAGGAGCCTCACTGTGTGCCGTTCATCTCCATGAGCTGAGGTATCTCATCACTGTCATTCCAAAACACCGGAATTTACCAACGGAAGTTGAAATATCTAGGTATAATTTTGAGAATTCACTGAGCTGTTTGCTTTTGAAGCTGTAAACAGGAAGAAAGGAGACTAATTCACTTTACCACCTGTCTTCACCGACTATACAGTTATGAAGCTCTTCCTCATGTGTTTCAGCGCACACTCGCGGCTCTCCTTCCCTTCACCTCACGTCGCCTTTAATTAGCGAGCGCACATCCTCCGTTCCTTTTTCGCGCCATGGAGGATTTTCTGCTCATTCTGCGAGACACATTTGGGTCTCTGGGCCATTCTTTCATGTCATATTTTATTTAAAGACCCTCATCCTTTCAGCATTTGAATGCAATATTTCAGGAGCGCTGAGAGATAACATGTAGCACTTGAGAAAATCCCGGCGGTCATCAAGAATCCGATCCATGATGAGTACACGGCTTCTGACCGATCAGGTTGCAAGGCAAGGGATAAAAAAAAAAAGGAGAAAAAAAAACATTGAAGGCAAAGATCCAGTGGAATAGTGGGAGATTTATGGCTTGTTGAATTGGAAATATTTCTGAGGCACATAGGAATCCATTTCTATCCAGTACGAGTCTAGACGTTGAAGATCCTGAACACTGTATGTTAAAACGAATGCAAAAATTGTCGTGCCACAAATGATCCAAATCACGCTTGTCCCAACATGATGCTTTTCACTGTGAGGAGAAACTCACATGTATCTTTTCGCTTTTTCCACGGACGTCCCCCAGTGTTATTTACGGCTGTATACGGCGTCTCACATCTAAAACTGAAAATAGTGACTCTTGATGTCGTTCGGTGTTCTGCAAATCTCACGCCATGTTTGAAGATTTTAATCAAAGCCTTGTGACTTCCTGTTCTTGTATTTTTGTGTCAAACTAATCAAAGCTGCGTTGATTTGTCATGTTATGGAGCGATCCAGAGCGCGGCGCGGCGCGGCACGGCACCGCACGCGGCGCTAACACAGATTTTCCCTGACAAGAATGTGAATCCGGCTCTCGCGAGTGCCAAACAAACTAGGCCACTGCCACTCATGCACGTCTCACTCAGGCTCTCCTGAAGATGGAGAGCAGCAGCTGTCAGGGGTGATCCCACTCCGTTTACAGTGATCATTTGAAAGACAAACGCATCCCCTGTAGAAATCATGGATGACTCGAGTTTGGCTTTAATAATAACAACATCAAAAGGCTGATATATGATGGAGCAAGGAAAAAAAACAGGATCTTTATTTTCTTCCTCAAGGCAAAGCAGTATGCCACTGAAACGAACACACACACACACACACACACACACACACACACACACACACACACACACACACACACACACACACACACACACATGAGTTAGAGGGGAAGCTGCTTGTTAGCTGTGCACCAAATCATCAGAGACTCCGGAGCTGATGAGGGACGCCATGCTGCCCTAGTTAGCGCCAGTCATACGTCATATTAACTCGTTCTTTCATGGATCTCAATAAGCCGTCGCTGCCTCGGCGCTGATGAAAATTACATTACAGAGACTCCATGCTGCTGTCTGACATCCAGTCGTCTTAATACACATGAATATTTCACAGCACTATCCCACACGTGCACAAACGATTTCTAGGTGGTCGCAGACGGCTTTACACCCCCCCCCCCCCCTCTTTAAGACATCTTCTGAAGGACATCGAGTCATTACAGCAACTGGACATATTTAGAAAAAAAATTATTCAGAGTGATGGACATGACCAAAATGACTCACTGATTCAAACATTGATGAGTTGAGCAAGAAAGGACTGGATTATGGACTCAAATTATTTACTCATTCAAACACTGTTGAGCTGTTGAATGAGAGAGTGAATCTTGGACATGGACAGTCTTGGACAATGAAGTAAATCCAGAACACATGCAAAATTAAAACAGTGATGAGCTAAATGGGAGTTAATTTTGACATAATGATCCATTCATTCATTCATTCATGAATGACAGAGAAGTGGATATCATTCCCATCAATCCATCCAAGAACCTCTGTAGTCTAGGGACCATGGAGGCCAATGGTGACCATTGCATTTATTTCCATCTTGTATGACCATGGTAGAACCTCCGCTCAACATTTACATGCACATATACACACTACGGGCAATTTGGGAACTCCAATTAACCTAATCTGCATGTCTTTGGACTGTGGCAGGAAACCGGGAAAACCTGGAGGAAACCCACCAAGCATGGGGAGAACATGCAAACTCCATGCACACAGACCCAATGCAGGAAACAAACCTAGGAACTGGAGATGCAAGGCATCTAAACACTAATCCACCATGCCGTCATTCACACCAATTTAGTATTTATCTAAAAAAAACAGACAGCCATAAGGCTTAACGTTTGATTCATTCTCCTAAGCGATTCATTTAAAAAAGACAAATAACATCATGTACATTCACCTTCAAAAGTATTGGAACAGGTCCATTTTTTTGCCATACCATGAAGACATTTGGGTTTGAGATCCAAAGCTGAATATGAGATTCAACTTTTATTTCCAGATATTTACATCTCAATGTGTTAAATGATTTAGATAATGGCACGTCTCCTCTTCAAGAGGTGAAGGTCTGCTCGGCTGGGTTAAGTACTGGTGATTGACCTGTCTAGTCTAAAAAGCTTTCTTTACTATTTTCGCCCTGATGAAGAACATGATGAAGTCCTTTTGTTTTGTTGGTAGAGTGTCATTAGGTCATTGTCTTCTTGTATGGTGAACCTCTTCATAATTAAATTGGATGCAGTTCTCAAAATGCTTCTGTAGACTTTTGAATTCATTATGCTGCTACCATCATCAATAAAGATTAGTGAGAATATTTCAGAAGCATCCATGCAAGCCCAAACCGTGACACACCTCCACTTTGCTTGAATGATGAGCTTGTATGTTTGATCATTTCTTTCTCCACACTTTGGCGTTCCACCACTTCAGTACATGATCATCCTGGTTCAACCATTAAGTTTCCTCCCTGTATTTTGTATTGCTGATGAGTGGCCAGTATATTTCTACCCTTGACATTTTTGAATGGTGGATTGTGGTACTTGCAGCCCTGCACTGTGGAGGTGGCCGGCGATGTTACTGTCTGTCACGTGGATTCTTTCATCACCTTCTGTTGTTCTCCTTGGTTGACGTCTGGTTGTTAATGGGTTCTATCTTTTTTCTCTCTCAGCTCTCAGGTTTCCTGTTGGTTTATTTTAAGTAAATAAATAAATAAATCCCATGTTTAGGGGCAAAACCCCACAACCCAACCAATAGTAGACTGTTTAAGCACCTAGCAATACCATGTTGTAAGTTGTTTAGCAGATTTAGATATAAATATGATGAAATTTAAAGCTGAAATTTAGACCTTGCCCTTGTAATACTTTTAAAACACATTATTAAAGTTAATGCAGTTTTGCAGGTCGCAAATAAACCAGCATATTATTTCATTCAATTCCCACTTCCCACGTCAACTCCCATCATCTTTTACAATGTTCCATTATTTTTTTTTTAGCCATGAGCAAAAACGTGGACTTCTCACAGTTTAATAACATAATCAATTATCAATAAATTGAATCATTTCAAATTGTAATAAAGGCTCAGTTTTGGATTTACAGGAAAACACAAACTAGCATCATCTTAGATGCTCACGTCGTATGATAGCACCAATTCATAATGTTCTTTTTCTGTTTTTCTGTTTGTCCCCAGTGCCTACAGGAAGGTTCCGCCATGTCGTCTGAGTCAGAGCTCGGCTTCCTCTACGTGACAAGGTGCGAGCCACTAGACCTGAACTAAAGGGCTAAAGGGAATTCTTTTATTCATTTCTTTATTTTAAAAGAAGAATTCGTTCTCCGAGGCTGAGAAGAGTGGACGACTAGAACGAGAGCAGCATGCAGGACAGAGCGTAGCCAGCTTAGGAGAAGAATCCATGCAGGACAAGAGGAAGCAGGAGTCAGGAGGATGTCGACAGAGGAAGAATCACAAGCAAGCATCAAAGCCAGCGTGAAACAGGAGTCCAGGAGGAAAGGTCAGAGATGGGATTGGTTTGGAATAAAGGACGGCTTACATTATTTAGAACTTTTAAGTAGATTTTGATATGATGGAAATAGTGGAAAACATATAAAAAGATACTGTTCCCTTTCAGGGGTCGCCACAGCGAATCATCAGCCTCCAGCTAACCCTATCCTCTGCATCCTCTTCTCTCACACCAACTAACTTCATGTCCTCTCTCACTGCATCCATAAATCTCCT
>JAQQZT010000001.1:4631614-4665746 GCA_030068275.1 Clarias platycephalus
ATACATAGGCCACACCTCCTACATTAAGGCTGACATATACATAGGCCACACCTCCTACATTAAGGCTGACATATACATAGGCCACACCTCCTACATTAAGGCTGACATATACATAGGCCACACCTCCTACATTAAGGCTGACATATACATAGGCCACACCTCCTACATTAAGGCTGACAGATACATAGGCCACACCTTCTATACTGAGGCTGACAAATGCATAGGCCACGCCTTTTAAACTGAGGCTGACAAATGCATAGGCCACACACTGAATCATACAGGGTAAAGCTGCAACCCTAACCTCTGCACTATCTACAGTAGACACTAACATGTTTAGATGTAATGTTCGTGCATGGTCCGCCATCCCCAAGCTGTTCACTAAGCAGCCAGTGTGTACCTGTGCGTGTTGTTCTCTCTGCCCACTATAGGAAATGCCTCTCATCCGTGAATGCCTTCCATCTCCATAGCAACTGTTGCTCTCTGACAGGAACCTATAAAAAAGATGACTCAGACTCACTCAGACTTAACACACAAACACATTCGGCACCAAAAACACGACATGATGATGAACAACAGGTTGTTGAATCTCCCTAAATAATAATTTCTTATTCTCCATCGTGCTGGAGTAAGTAGGGATCGATACGTGTTTCAAAGTGGGTAGCTTTTTTTTTTTCTTTTCATGAATTAACATAAGCAGGAAGTGTAAACACATGGAGGAGCCAGATGGCTGACACAGATGTAGTTTTGACTGGCGAAGTTAATATTCTCCATCTCGTGATGCCTGAGAAATCATCCTCACAGTGAAGCAGATATTCAATTATATCTACATGAAACCTAACGAGTTCAACCTGTCCTTGGGCTTGTTAGTGTGTGTGTGTGTTGATACATACGGTATTTAGTGTGTTTGTCATTCTGGCGTTTCTCGTATCAGCTTCCTTTATGGTTCACAGTACGAACTTGAGTGATGTCGAAAAAAGTTAAACGTCTCACGTCCTTCTGGATTTGCTCTCGCGCTGCCGTTATTAAGGGCTGCCTGGAAAACCGCTGATGCTGGATGAATTCTCTGCTGACCCTCACACATGTAACACAGCTTACTATCTAGGAACAGAAACATCAGTGGGCCGTGCTGCTAATTAGGGTGATAAGGTGACACTAATGTATTCCACGCTGGACATTTGGGCAGCATAATGAGCAGACCGGCGTCCACTCTGTTTCTCCTTGGCATGAGAACAGAGTTCCTCATTAAGTCTGGGTTGGAGTGCTGGGTTTCATTTATCTGAGTATCTTTGTGATGTTAAGGAAGGACATCTTTTATCGCACTTTTCTCTCAAAGGCGGCGCTCACGCTCCTTTGTTGTCGGCTGCTTATTCGTAATGACTCCTCGGTAGTACAGAGCCTTGGTGATTCACCTCACGCCGGTGGAGAGGTCAATGAGCTCCAGTGCCAGAGCTTGTCCTCCTGAACCGAGCCGCCTCTTGGCAAGCTGCGCTATCCGGAGGGCTACTTGTTCATTCCCGCCCATCTGCTGCCATCTGTCCAGTTCTCTCCTGCCGTCATGGTGCTGCTGTCTTATTTGAAGTTGGCCAGCATTCCTCATGTAATAGGGTGATGGGATTTTCTCAGTGGGAGCTGGATTCCACCCAATAGAAGCAGATTATTGCTCATTTTTTTCTTTGCAATGATAAAAAAAAATCCATCAGGAACTCTGTGGTAAACATATGGAGTTCTGTTGTTTGAATTATTGAAGATAAAATGCATGGTTTTTTGGAATAGTTACTGCAGCATCGTTAATTAGAGTGCTCAGGAGGGACAGCAAAGTGATTACTACTACAATTATACATTAATATTAAGATCACTTTAGATGAGCGCATGTGTAGAAGAATGATACCAAGGGAAACATATTATATAGTTTGCTTTAAGGCAGGGCACAAGTGTGTACACTCAGTACGTTCTTTATTAGGCGAGATCCAGGAATTATAATAGCAATTATCATACTTGATTAAACGTGTCTTTAAACTACCTGTACAAGACATAATTAATCAGAAACGCAACAGAAATGCAAAATAGGAACATGGCAGGATTTGCGCAAAAGTCTTGAGATTCCCCTCATTACTTTACATTAAATGTATAGATTAAATTAAAGAAACAGGAACAAATGTTTTACTGTAGCAGGCTCTAAAGTGCCTGAAGATACAATAAAAAAAAATTGGTTGTTCATGAACAACCTCAGCAGCAACCTCATTTCCCCTCTCATTTGTTCCAACCACTCAACATTCAGCATCAGCTAATCACCGGCCTGATCATCTGTCATCATCTGCACCTGTTTCTCACTGGTTCATGCCTAAGGTTAGATGTTTTTTAAATTTTTTATGCTTGAATAATTCATAGGTCACTGTGTGGCTTAACAAACAAAGAACATTCCTCCAAATCTGGTCAGGAACAGGGACTGGACTGAAAATGGAGCCAAAAAACTTGAGAACCTGAAGAGTCCTTCAGAAAACCTGGAGAACTATTCCTCAAGACTATATTACAAATATGAGAGAGTCTGGCAAAATAGGAAGAAATGGGGGATCAAGACTTTAGCACAGAACTATATACCGCTAGAAGCATGTGAAGGTCTTATTCATGTATGCTTGTTTATACATTTATTGTACTGTACATGTGTCCAGTCTATAAAACCGGTAGCATTTACTGCTCCAGTGAGACCGTTGCTCAAAAAGTGAACAGAAAAGAAACTTTCAGCCATCTTGCTTCTCTTGAAGGTTTAATATCAAGGATCAAAAGCCACACAGTTTAGCAGATTAAGGGTATTTATATATGTATTAACGCCCCATGCGACAGAGTTCAGCAGCAGGTTATTGTCGTTTGGCTGGATTTCTTCTAATCCTCATTCTCTGTAATGGTTCTGATCGCTGCCTGAAGTTCTAACAGTCTTTTAAGTGGTGTGAGATGGCCTGCAGTTAGTTTAGGATTAAATCCCAGAGCTCTATGATGTCTGATTGATTTAAATTGCTGTGTTCGCCGAGCCTTAATGTGGGATGGAGGCTAACCGAGCATGAAAGATCCCTGATGCCATATGTTGCCTCGGAGCTTTTTCAGCCTGCTGTTGAGACCCTCAGCTTATTAGAAAAAGTTATATATGTTATGGTTAACTATTTAAATCACTACCTTAATTGATCCACATGCTGGTTTGGGTCAACAACCAAATGAGGTATTCAGGGTATTGGGCAACATGTGGACCATTTGGAAGCCTGTCTGAGCTAGCAGCGACAATAATCAACGACTTTAATAGACTGCTTAAACCAGACATACTGCTAAATTAGGATGGAAATGCTGCAGTTATTTCACTTCAAGAGAGAGAGAAAAAGTATGATCATGTATGCATTGGTTTTAGCTGCTTACTAATATAACAAAAGCGACAACAAGAACAAGGATTTTCTTAACTGATGTAAAGATGTTAACAATCAACAAGCACTTACTCATGAAAATTAATGATATTGATACTAATTTATGATGTTTTTACATTTGTATTTAAACATTTCTACTGGAGCAATCTCAACATATTAGTAATGTGAGACAAGTTAATGAAGCCCAAAAACAGATTTTTTGAAAATAAATAAACGCTTTTTGAAAATACCACTCTTGTCTCTACAGTATGTCCTCATTCCAAATGAGGCTGCTAACAATAAGAGATGTATTGTGCATAGTTTGAACTGCAAGCACACCATTTTGTGTTGGATGTGTCAATAGATGAGTGAGCTATGGAGAAACATTATGCAAAACATATTAACATCACCAGTTATAGGAGCCTAATAGGAGCCAATTTATTTCAAACATTGTTCTTTAAATATATTTTCACATTGTAAATGCTGGCAAACAAGCAAAAAACACTTTGTTGAAAACGCTTCAGTCACATGAATGTGTCTGGTCTAATCTCAGCATTGCATGTTTGGGTTTCAGTAGGAGGCAGAGCATGAACCGTGGTTAAAGACACTATATAAGATGCCACAGAAGTGCCGAATAATCATTCAGATAAAGCAGAGGTTATTGATGGGCTCACATTTTACTGTTGATTTTCATGGTCGATTTACATTTGACTCATTTGGCTGACACGTTTTATCCAAAATGGCTTACAATTCAGACAAGACAGAGCTGGGCAGATGAGGGTTAAGGGGCTTGCTCAAGGGCTCAGCAGTGGCAGCTTGGCAGTGCTCACACTCCCCTCATCAGCTTTTTCAGCTCATCACCGAGTCATTTCGCATTTTGTCATTTAGTAGAGAGTCAGGCTGATCAGCCGAGGGTTAAGGGCCTTGCTTAGGGGCCAAACAGCGCCAGCTTGCCGGTGCTTATCGACCGAGCCAGTGCTGCTAGATAATTTCTCTTGCAGGATGTTGGGTTGCTCTTGGCTGCTCTCTCATTAACCTCCAGTTAATAAAAATTATTAACTCATTAAACAGTGTTTACACTTCTGAAATGTGTTTTTTCTTCTTTATTTGACCATATTTAAAGCCTGTTGTACACTATTCTGTTTATACATAATTATGACTTTTTATCCATGTATAGTTAAGCCTTATGTGAACTGTCAATCCATAATAGTTCCTGTTATTAATTATAGACAAGTTATAGATTATAGGTTATAGATAAAGGCCAACCTCTGGTTCTAAAAAAAATGAGTCCAACATGGAAGTGCCAAAATTCCTCAAATGCACACTAGGAGATGGCTCATGTAAGTCAATCTCCATAGACCCCATGGTAAAATGCCCAACTTTACATCATAAATAATCATTTTCACATCCTGGTATAAACAGTTTTGGTCTCCATAGTAAGATTTTTCATTAAAGACACCTGCAGTGACTTTTTATGTAACTAGTGAGTTTAAATTATATTAAGGCATAATAAGACAGCTACACAGAATGACATGTAGGGTTTTTGGGTGGCAAGATTTCAATCAAATGCAGAGTAATGTTAGCATCTAATTGAACGTTAGCCACCTGAACATTTTAGCTAAGCTATATCTATGCTCACTAATTTATGTTAAGTAGGCATGTTCCAACCAACAGCCAGGCTCTGTCCGCTCTGTTAATTTCCCATTGGTTAACCTAGGGGCAGCGCAGTGACTTGGTGGTTAGCACTGTCGCCTTGCACCTCTATGGCCAGGTTCAGCCAGTGCCCTGCAGTGGATTGGCACCCGGACCAGGGAATACCCTGCCTCGTGTCCAGGTCCCCACTACCCTATATACAGGATAAAGCAGTATAGACTATGAGTGAGTGAATGAGATTAACCAGGGGTTTAGATGGAATCAGCTTCTGAAAAGATGGCAACAAACTAGCTGAGCTGCAGAACCATGATTCAGAAAACCTATAAGTGATAAGTGAGGGCTTGTCCTGTACTTACAGTATACAATTTGAGGTTATACCAGAGAGTTCATTACGCTCTTAAAGTGAACAAGTTGAAAAAACACAGAAAGCTTTACCTTTACTTGTCAGTTGCAAAGTGTTGAAAGTGGAGACTCCTTCCATAAATGTTAAACAGACATCAAGATACATGAAACTGCACCACATTAGTGATTTCACTGCTGTCAAAAAATGAACACCCACTCAGAGTCTGTGGTATGAGTTACTCCATCATGCTGTATAAACCCCCCCCCCCCCTCTCTTGTTTTCCCCCACTCAGGTCAGACCCGTAGCGAACAGGCTCTGATAAAGCGTTTCAAAGGTGATGGGGTGCGCTACAAAGCCAAGCTGATTGGGATCGACGACGTGTCTGCGGCACGTGGAGATAAACTCTGCCAGGACTCTATGATGAAGCTGAAGGTACGGCAGGCAAAACAGTTTAAATTCCTCATTTTTGATGATCTTAAGACGGAAAAAAAAAACAAAGTCTATGAAATGAACGGTGAGTGCCGTTGTGCTCCGAGGGAAAGAGCTTTGACATTTAAGTGAGTGGTTGATACTGCCTACGCCACATCACGCCCGCAGAGCCGCGCTGTTAATGGTGTAGAAAGAGCCGCTATTACAATGGCGCTGATCCGCAGGCAGCCCGTCAGCTGACGGCTGAAATTAATTCTTTCACGCTTTGTTCCTCTGTCAAAGACTTCAGCCGTGCTCTGACAGGTCAGTTCATTAATGACAGCTTAGCTTGATCATATACACACCCCACAGATCAAGCGCGTCTCGGTGAGTGGTTCTGCAAGCGCCGGATGTGTTCGGAGTTTAAAAACATTAAAGCTTTATGCTTTCTGAATGACTTGTTCCTATTTTTACACCACAACATGATTCATTTTAGTTTCAACATCATCCCGGACGCTTTGAATTGCCTAGCTGAGAAGCTAATAACTGCTGTGGCGCTTTGGGGAAGCAGAGCTGCCAATTTACTGGGAAAAAAAAATATTAGAGGCGTAGTGAAATATGTGATGTGTAACTTAAGCAGTGTTTATAACTTACTAATGAGCAGGATCTGCTGGTGGTGATGTGCTAGCAGAGCGAAGCCCAACTCTTTCAAAGATAAAAAGACACCGATATAACTTCATTGTTTATCACAGTCAGGGTTCAGAGATACCAGCAGAGCTTTACAGACCTAGAAATCCTGGATGTGGCAGCCTGTCTGTCTTGCCAGACCTTGTGATATAATGCATTGCTTACCACTAATCATTTGTCAAGCTCGTAATTTAATATCACAACAATCCATCACTGCTAGCATGCGACATGTTCCTTATTTTCGAAAAAATAAAAAGTGTTATTGTTCTTCTTCCACAGGGTATCGCTGCTTCGGCTCGATCCAAGGGCGAGCACAAGCAGCGCGTTTTCTTGACCGTCTCCTTCCACGGCATTAAGATGTACGATGAGCGATCCGGGGTGGGTCTTGACCGCTTTCACAGCAAAAGATCAAAAGATTCAGTTCTTTCTCAAGTCAAACATTTCAACAGAAGTGCTTAGAAAGCACTGTCACATGAAAATCACATGAATCATAGTGTAGAGGTGCCAACATTTACAGTTCACCCGGAGCATTTACAGCGTTTTTAGACCTGTTGCTACGGTGATACAGGAGACACCTGAGAACTACATTTTCTGACAGTTAGACTGGATGTAAAGAAGATACACAACTTACTAAAAGGGAAAGGGGGCCAGACATGAAAGATGTGCTTCTGAAAGCAGTTACTTCTGCTTTTGTGCCAGCTTTATATCCTTAATCTTTGACCTGTGGATTTTTGAACCTGTTTAGTCTAGTCAGTAGATGACAAGAATGTACAGTACTGGGCAAAAGTCTTGGGTTCCCAATTTCTTCATATTAATTTAGATTCAGTTATTTGTCACATGTATAGTACTATACAGTACAATTAGGAAGTTGGGGTCAGAGCGCAGGTCCAGCCAGGATAAAGCGCCCCCTGGAGCAGATAGGGTTAAGGGCCTTTCTCAAGGGCTCAACAGCAGCAGTTTGGCTTAACCAGAGCCTTAACTTTTTGAACCACCGCTACCCTATAATTTCTTACGAAAAGGTCTCACTGGGGCCTCCGAGTGGTAAAGTGGTAAAGTGCTCGCCCTATCATTCAGAGATCTCTGGTTCAATTCCCTGGTGATGCTGTAACCTCTCGCGGCCGGAGGTCTGGAGAGAGCTGATTGGCCGAGCTCTCTCAGAGGGGAGGGATGAGAGGTACTTCGTGCTCCCACATTAATCACGGCTCTACAGCCAATCAGGGGCGTCTGTGAGCTCGCGCAAGCTGAAGGAGCGGATAGCGCTGTCCTCCGAGTGTGTTACGCCGCCCCCAACGGTGCGTGAGCGAGCTGATAGAAAAGATGCGGTCGGCTGATTGAGTAGAAGTATCCTTAATGTGGGATCCCCTAGTGACGGAGAGGAATTGGACACAACTAAATTAGAAAATCAGGAACCCAATGGACGTTTCAAGCGGTATATAGGATGGCTTGACCTCCTATTTCTACCTATTTTGCCTCCAAAGAGGTTTGTGTTTTTATTACAGTATTGAGGAATAGATCTCCAGGCTTCATAAAGGACTTATTTGTCTCTCATTTTGAGTCCAGTCCCTGCACCTGAGCAGTTTCAGAGGAATGTTTTTTGTTTGTCAAGCCACACAGTGACCTATGAAACATTAAAAAAATAATCATTTAACTTAAGGCATGAACCAGTGAGAAACAGGTGCAGATGATGACAGAAGATCAGGCAGGTGATTAGTTATACTGCTGATGCTGAATGCTGATTGGTTGGAACAGACAAGAGGGGAAATGAGGTCGCCGCTGAGGTTGTTACATAAAAAACTGATTTTTAAAAGTTTATCTTTAGTCACTTTGCATCCTGTCACAATAAAACATTTGTTCCCATGTCTTTAATTTAATCTACATTTAATTTCATTTTATATGAAGAAATGAGGCGTGGCTCAAAACCTTTACACAGTACTGTAGGTTCTGTATGTATGTATGTATGTACAGTATGTGTCAAATGTTAGCTAATTAATTTTGTAGTGGATGGTGAATAAAAACTGATCTATATCCAAATTATGAAGTGAGTGATGTGGCGTTTAGCATTGCCTGTTAACTGAATCTTAAAACAAATATAATTAAACAGCAGTAATTCCCTAAACACAAGGTGGAGGTTTGGCTGCTCTGATAGAGTTAATAAAACTTAATTAAACCCCACATGGATACGATCATGAAATATGTATGAGATACAGTCAGGCATAAAGGGAAAAAAAGTGTTTAGAAACACCTCATTTAAGCTTTAAAATATTAATCTGAATTTGAAGCTCGCTGGACTGAGTCCAGTTTCATTAACAGTAATGATGGCTTCCCTCGCTAGGACGAGGTTGTGCAGCTTTCTCTTAGCATGATGTACTGCTTTCCTTCTCCGGGCTGACAGCCACATAGCTCAGACCCGCTTGCATCCTCATTTATCACGGTTAATTAGCCCAAAGTATAAGCCTTCATTATAGTCACGAGTAAAAACGCTTGTTTAATGGTGGTCATTTCAGTGTGTCTTAATGGACAGTTTCAACCTGCAGGTATTACAGCATCATCATTCCGTGCACGAAATCTCCTACATCGCCAAAGACACCAGAGACCACCGTGCCTTCGGCTATGTCTGCGGGAAGGAGGGAAACCACAAGTTTGTGGCCATCAAGACAGTCCATTCGGTGAGATGCCATGTTTTTCTTTACTAACTTACTTTTTTTAAACCCCTTTAATTATGTTACTTATAATAATGTGTTAATTTCTCAGGGACTTTTTTAATTTAGCCAGTGGTGTCCCAGTATTAGCTTAGCGTTTTTGAGGATTATTCTGTAGTGATCGTTGACCTAAATTGGTGCACTACAGTACATACTCTCAATCTGTGCTTTAAAGTACATGTTTGTGCTGTTTTCTTTTCCCGTAGTCATACAGTATATCTATTCATTGAGTATTTTCCTCATGACAACAGAATGCTTTTTTATTCCTTTAATTTATTCCTGACAAGCTTGCCTTTATATTAGTGCATAATTAAAAGTACTGCCCCTCAACCTAACCTTGGTTAATTTGTACAAGACTAGCCAGATCATTCAGCTGATTAGAAAACTTTTTTTTCCTCAAGGTGGCTTAAAAAAAAAAAAACAGATGAAAAACATTCAACAGGCACATATCAGCACAGCATGGAAAAGTTATAGACCAAAAAACACTTTCATGGGGGATTCTTCTGAGTTAATATTTAAATGATAGAAAGCCTTAGAAGACATATGCCCTTGAATTAATTCAATGAAGAATAGAAGATTGACCGAGGAAAAGAATGTTTACAGAATAAAGACTATTCTGAGATGTTCTGCAAAGTATTACAATGAGATTTAAGTACAAAGATGGTCCCTTCAGCACAATGCCCTTACCCCAATGTTCTGCTTCTTTTTGGTAGGCAGAGCCTTTGATTCTGGAGCTGCGTGACCTCTTTACCCTCATCTATGACCTGAAGCAAAGGGATGAAGGCGAGAGGAAGGCGCAAAAAGAAAAGCACTGCGAGCAGGCAGTTTATCAGGTGCAGACCAAGCATTTAATTTAAAGAACGCTCCACTCAACCATGCAAATGATCACTATAAAATAAGGATGTCTATCTTTAATATACAGTAATAGAGGTTTATTTCTTCTGAGAGCAGAAGTTTATGCTTTAGAATCTATCTTCTTATCCCAATGTGTGTCACAGACAATTCTCGAGGACGACACTGATGACCCGGTGTATCAGGTAAGCGCAGTCTTTTGCTACATAACCCAAGATCACACATAGCTGAAAGAGTCAGAGACACCCAAGAGCATCACTGCACAGTTCAGTGTTTTCCCTACCAAATCATCAAGAGACAAAACCAAGCAGTGGTGTGCTCTTCCAGTATTCCTTCATGTATTGGTCAACGTTGGAAGAAAGTAATGCACTTTGATTTCCTCCACTGTGCTTTTTCAGTCAAGTTTGCACTGAAGGCATACCATTCTGACTTCATTTTCATATTTTAAATCTAGTGCTTGAATCTAGACTTTCTTTACAAGTGTAAAATTCACATAATATAGAACGAATGTTTCAACTCATACAAATAAAGAGATTACAGAGAAGTTGACTGTCCTAGGACTCAGACAGTCTGATCCCTCTAGTATGATGCTTCTGCCAGCCAGAGATAACATTCTTTGGCAGTTAGTTCAACACTGCACAAGGCCTCCAGCACTGGATTATATGGAGTACAAGGTGTTTGGCCCAGCACTCTGTATGGCCTACAATGTTATTCACATATGCTGTAGCATAGTCATGGTGGGGCCTCAGGACAAGGTTCCAAAGCTTTTGGAAAGTCAAACCATGGAGACTGACAGGGACAGGCTGGTACTGTTCCAGTCTTCTCATCTTCTTGCTGGCTCCTGTACAGTACTGAGATGAATTAAGTGATCAGTTCCTCATATTGGGATATCTTCAGCGGCCAAAATTAATCATAAAGCCTGAGGCTCCTGACTGGGTATGCACCGTGCTTATGGGACTGGTGAACTCTTCCCCATGTCCAGCAAATCATGTGGTTTCAGGATATAAGTGGCATTAAGCCACCTGTGAAGACCTGGGGCACCTGATTGAGCATAGGCAGCACTTAGGAGAGCTGCCACCATTCATGATAGAGTTTGATTGATACATGAGACAAGCACATCAATCTTGAGTACAGAAATTTTACCTAGAGGAGTCCATACAAGTCTGCCATTGGAGAGGGAACAGCTCATTTATTCTTTATTTGGACAAGCTATATTCAAGACAACAGCTTTGGGATGTAACATACTGTAGTCCACTACCACTATAATATATTCTTCTTTCAGCCAGCTTTGTGCGTGCTCAAATTGTATCTAAATGATTGTGAGTGGTGCAAGTAGAGCTGGCATTGGAAGTTATTGTTGGGTTTTGGTGATCTTGGTCTGGGGTTCCTTAAAAATGCTTGTACACTGGACACCTGGGAGTGTTTAGTGGCTTACATCGGGCTGGATGATAAGTCTTGGTAGAACATGGAGGAAACCATTAATTGCTGTATAGGTCTGGCCCTAGCATTGAGGGAAAGCAGTCCAAAGTGGTAATATATAGCCAGATATTAATTGACAGAGTTCTTGCACTACTGTGAACCCTCTTGACCTTCATCAGCTCGTTAAATTATGCTTCAGCTGTCAGCTGTTACTTTAGCGAACAGGCGCTGATGTGGATGTCACTATAGCCTCGAAACAGGTCATGACCTTGAACATGCTTCTAACACTTCCATTAACGCCCCAACAATGTTTGCTACTGTATACTTCCACCCCAAGCATGTAACAGGGCATCGCTCACAAAGAAGAGCCAACTCTATGAAGAGAACCAACTCCAAGAACCAGGGAAAAGGCAGTCAGTTATATCCCAAGAGTTTTTACTGTGTGGAAGTAAGGAAAGTTTAGATGAGGTGTCAGCTCATTGCTAGTTATCGTTTTGGTGAAGAGGCCCTTGCACATTCTGCCATGGCTCCTGGCTATATTGTCTCGCCAGAGTTAAATTTAAACTCCCTGCCAACTCTAGGAACCACTGCTATGTCAATGTTTCCAGGAGGCATTGCACAAAAAATAATAGCTAGTGCCAAAATGTGGGGGAAGATATATAGCCTTTTTTTTTTTTTTTTTTTTTCCAAGAAAGTCCACTCTCTTGATCTCTTGATTTTTTATTTGTTTGTTTTGCTTACTGGCTTTTGGTATTACTGTCTATTGTGCTTAGTTAGTTTTGCCTCATTTTATAAGAAAAGTCCTATCTAAAGAATACTTTCATTTGAGTTCATTATAATATATCTCCACACCTTCTACTGGAGCCTGATGCTCACATATGATGCTCTAGTTTGGTTTTGCTAATTCCCACCTATTGACTTACTCTCCTCCATAACACCACAGATACCATAGGGAAAGGGTGAATGCTTTCCCAGAGAAACATGACATCAGCCAGCTTTATCTTTTTTAACAGTTTCAAACTTTTTGTGGCATCATTTGGATTCTAAAAATGCTCCTTAAAAAAAAAAAAAAAAAAAAAAACGATTTCACAAAGGACATAAACAAATGTTTAAAACTTTGAAATGAAAATAAAGAAAGCGTTAGCTTTAATCTGTTCTTACGTTTAAGAAACCACTGCAAAACTAAAGACATGAAAATGTATTGAGGTCGGACCAACATGGATTCAACACACTAGTCAAATTTTGTCTTTGTCATGGAGAGTATTTGGTCAACAGTTCATTAGGCAAGAGAGGACAAATAAAAACCTAAATGTCATAAAACATTTTAAAGGTCTTTGGCCCTGTACATACAGTAGTTTGCAATCTGATGAGGCACCCTTATTCAGAGCTACTTACATTTTACCTCATTATACGTACACCTGAGAAGTTGAGAACCTTGCTCAAGGGCCCAACAGTGGCAACGTGGTGGTGCTGGGGTTTGAACCTTGGACCCAAGCCCAATCTTATCCAACGATGGAGGATATGCAACAGAAGTCATAATGTTTTGAAAAATAATCTTCTTGCTTTGAATCCCTGAAAAAGCTTTTATATTCTCTTTATATATTGAGTATCTAGTATTTTCCAAGTATTCTGTTTGGGCCACCTAACTCCTACAGTATGTTGGGTTTGCCATTTGACAATCCCTGCTCTACTACATTTGGTACCACCTGAGGTAATAATAAACTGTCTCAGTCAATGTTTCTGGCAATGAAGTCAGTGTTACCAATTTCAGCATATTGGCACATTGTCGAATTACTTCTTACCGGCTACCTATGTAGCCACGACCATTTTTCTCTCGTTCTTTCACTCTCTCTTTTCCTGCTGTAGTACATTGTGTTTGAAGCTGGACACGAACCACTCCACGGCCCCCACTCAGAAGAGAGCGTTTACCAGGTATTATGCCAAATCCACCCTCTTTCCCTTTTCTAGACCACAGTCGAAGTGATATACAGGAGGGCTCTAATGTACTGTCGTGAGGCAGATTCTAAAATATAACATGTTGGATTACAAATAAATGTTTTAACTAATCTGTCATGACTTCTAGGTTCCAACAAGCCAGCAGAAAGAAGGGGTCTATGATGTTCCAAAACGCCATTTTATGCCTGTAGGTGCTTATATTGGTTGTCCAGCTTTTCTTGCTTCAACAAACCTCTCTCTGAAGACCTGTGCTAACTGAACACTCTTTCCATTTATTGAGTTTCATTCAATAAAATCAGGAACATACTGTATTCTATCTTTCAGCATTTGGTCCACTGCAAACAATTGCACTGCAGAATAATTGCAGAAAAATTTGATTTAAGCAAAGCATCAAGCCTGCTATGCTTGACTCACAAGGAGATTTAGATAAGGGAAAACCCTAAACTGTGTGCTGCTGTGGTCCCACAGGACTGCACATTCTATACACTGCCTTCTCATCTCAAAGATTTGCAGTTCAACTGGCTTTTTTTTTTTTTTTTTTCATTCGACTGATTTTCTTTTATGGATTGATGAGATGGTTTGGTGTTGGGACTCCAATCACCAAAAAGCTCCAATCCCCATTTAAATATGTGCCTGATATTCACATATCAGACTAATGGCTGTGCATACTGTATGTCAATATTCACAGCCATTAGAAGCCTTTCATTATATCCAGTTCTTATAGAAACTAGAAAAAAAAAATAGATCTTCAACACCAGTGAATGGAGCTTTGCTACATTAGTTTAACGAATGTCAATGTTTTATCTGTTGTCTTACAAATGTTGTTGCATGTATGTTTTATGTGTATTTGTATATGTTCATCAATTTTCTTTCCTTTCCATCATAAAACTCTTACATCACAAGATATCAGGTCGTGTATCATTGCACATATTCCCAACCCCAAAGCAGATTTTGAATCATCTCACTAGCCATTCTTTTTTTTATTTACTATTTCTTCGCTCACCCCAAAACCAGAATCTGAACTCCTTACTGACTTACACAAAGAAAACTTTGTATGATTTGTTTATTTGAACACAAGACTTCCCATCTAGTTCATTTTTCTTCCGGGACTTGGTCTGAAGCTTTGTTAGCTGTAGTCGCATAAATATTAGTAATAAATATAATAAATCTTCTTGCTTATACATTTCCTTGAAAAATAATGAGAGGTTTTGTTTCATAGAAGATTCCAAGATTAATGTTTGACTTACTGTACCTACAAACGTTGATGGTTTTGTGTCGTGTGCTTCCGTAGTTTTTTTTTTTGAATGTCATACCATTATCTCATCCCAGTAAAGTTTCTACTGTCTACTGTATATGCTAACAATGAACCCAAATATTGAATCACTAGTTAACACTCAGATATATGATCAGTCATATATAAATCTAACTGCTACCTTTCTTCCCATCTCACTTGCATCCATATTGGACTTTCGTCCAGAACATCAGTCAGTTTGAAATGTTTGGTGACATGGCCACTCCTCCAGACATTGTATCTGTAAGTGAAACTCAACGCACCCCTAACCATCACGATTATTAATAGATGCATGAGAGAGGAAAGCTAAGACACACAGGTAGTAATATTAATGTTAAACTTTAATCTCAGTGCTGTATAAAGCACAGGCAGCTCTACAGTACAGTCTGTATTCTACAATCTAGATCAGTACACTTTGTGACAGGAATGACAATAAGGTACAATTTACTGGAGGGGGTATTCTCATCCACTTCGAAACAAGGCATATGGCACTGGGCATAACAATAGGATTTATCTTACTCTGAGACATCATCCCTTTAAATTATAACCATTAGGACAGTAATTTTGCTCCAATTGAAATTTTGATTTATAGCTCAAATCGTTATGCAGAATATTTCTTTTATGCTGAGCTGTTCTTCAATTGTGTCATTTGTATAACCATTGTATTGAATTCTATTGAATTCTACCTGAATGTGCAGTAACGCTTTGATTCCCAGATGCCGGCATCACCTGCTAACACCCTGGATCACGGGCGGCGGCGACAACAGCTCCGCCCTGAGCTCTTCACACACTTCAGCCCTCCTGCTGTGCCTTCAGGTAACACACTGCCCTCATGAATGCAAATATCAAAGAGAAGAAGCACATCATGAAGCTTTATTATCAGTGCGTGATATTTGATACAACATGTCATGTTTATAAAATTACATTTCATAACGAGGCTGGCTATCTCACGAGATATGCTGATATGGAAAAACAGTGATGATGTCATGTAACAACAGCACATGCCAAAATGTCCTCATACCGTAGGACTCTGCCCACATTAAGTCTTTTTCTCTTGTCTGGCCTGTCTTTTACCTTTCTGTCTACCTATCTACTTGTCCTCTGTGTCCATTTTTAATCTGTCCCCTCTATGTCTGTTCCCATTTTGTCCTACCTATCTGTTCAATTTGTCTGACCCTTCCCCTCCTTTTGCTACCCCTTCCTTGTCTCTTGATTCCTTGTCTGTCTTGTTTAACCCCTTTCCATTCCGTTACTTTCCAATCTCATCCCCCTCTGTCTTTTTTATTCCTGTCCAACCTTTCACACAGGCTACATGACGATGGGTGCAGTCCAGACGGCTCACTGGGCTCAGCAGTCCTTCGCAGCTCCGGCAGCTCCGCTTGCATTTGGTGTTCAGGCTCCTCTGCAGGTTGCTCAGGTTCTTCCTGGAGGACAGCCAGTGATCTGGGGCCAGGCCAACCTTTTCCACTCTCCCAGCCCAGGCCAACAACACTGGGCCTTCGTACCAGCCAGCGCCTTATTTCAAGGCCTCGTTCCCTTAGCAGCCATGCGTCCTCGCATGTCCGCCCCACCCTCGACTATCGCCAGCCCTCAGCATGCGTCTGAATCGAGGGAGACCCCAAGCAGTAACCCTGCGGCAGATGTACCGGGCTTACACGTACAGTCTGCTGACACCAGTGACCTACCTATGGTGATGGGAGAAGTCACACAGCCTGGTGAGAAGCAGGAAACAGAGATCTGTTCTGAAGATCTTGATCTTTCCCATCTGAGTTTGACGCCGGGGTCATCGACGTCGCTGTCCACTGCAGAGTCTCGTGAGTAAGGCACACAAGAACCGCTTGAAATATAAGTCAAGCAAATTGGTCCTTATGGACAGATTGACTATAATACATCATGCCATGATATTTAGAAGAATCCCTCATGCATAATCATTCAAGCATTTCCGATTACTTCAGATCTAATTATAAACCCTGTAACAGCACGTTTCACTTTTTCCACAGCTGTTACACCTGCTTCTCAGGGGGGGAGTCTGACCTTGACCTCAGAACCCCCTGAAGATCCCTCTGTCTTGAAAACAGAGAACAATGAGAGCCATCATAAAGAGCCTTCTCCCACAAGAGGAGCAGAGCAGAGCATCCGCCAAGATGTGGCACACGAATCGGTAATTAGATCTGTATTTAGGTCAACTTTTTTTTGGATTGTTCATGCATTAACAACAAATTTCATTTCATTATTGTCTTCCCATCAGCATTGCAGCACCCAAATCCCAGGCAGCTGTGAGACGACGGAACCCGTTCCGGCTCTGAACCAATCAGACGCTTAGAAAATGGCACTCAGTTCTACCACCATTCTGGGTCTCTACCTTTCTACTGTTTTATTTCCTATTAGTTTACATCACCACACTGAAGTTATAGAAATGTACACTCTCTGGTCTATTTATTAGGTATGCCTGGCCATTCTTGCTCTCATCCAATCAGCTAATCGATAGCTGTACAGTCATCATGCCCACAGTAGTCTCAGATTTGCAACACATTTACCATGCACAGTGGATATACAATTATAAAAGCGGTTAAAAACTTAAGCGTACATCATTTCTTATATCGGGTATAAAAACTGCACTAAAACCCTTTCAGTTAAATAAAACTGTGCAATATATTTGTATACTTGAGTTCAAAATATTGTTGCATGCATTATACATAACCTGTTATTTATTTCCATAAAAAATATCTACAGCACCACTGTGTAGAGCAGTGGAGAAAACACACAATAATGACACGTGGTGTTTTGTTACTCCAGCACGAAAATAGAACTTTATTAAATCCAGCCAGTGAACCATATTCTGGCGCTCGCCAGATCCTCGCACGAGGGTCGCACCACTTTCTCTGCCTGATATTTAAAAGGTCATAATGAAACTGGGGGCTGTTTGATTTGGTGTCAAACTCAGCATTAGTGCATGACTAATAAATCGTACCGGGTTCATCTCAACGCCGAGCTTCTCTCAATTCACGGAGGGAAAAATATTCGGATTAAGGATCAGACTGTGCTTTTCCAGCGTTGCCGTTTTCCCATATAAACACTGTGTCTAATAACACCCCCCACCCCCCTGCTATCTCTAGGCGCTCTCTGAACCCAGTAGGTGCTTTTCTGTTTTTCTCCACATCTGTGTTTCTCTGCATGTGTGTCAAGCTGTAAACAGCCTCACTACGCTTTTTTTTTTCCGCACTTAGCTTTGAATCATAGCTTTAGAAACATAACATGTCAGTGTTTCGCTTCTTCCGAATTCAATAAGACTGTCTGAAAATCTCCATCTGAAATCTTCAATTTTACACTTGACTGAACATAAAATTCATGATTTTAGTGCAAATAGTTTATGTTAATTTGATTTTCTTTTTTTAATGAAGAAAAGCCTATTGAAAACTGGTGAGAAGCAATACATTAAATGGTGGTCCTGGTTCGATTCCTGGCCAGGTTCGATTCCCACCTCGGTGTTTGAGTGTTCTCCCCGTGCTTGATGGGTTTCCGGGGCTTGAACCTTCGACCTTACAATTAGCAACCAAGACCTGAAACTGCCTGAGCCACCGCTGCACCTGCTGATTGAATACATATTATATCAAATCTATCCTTATGCTTCAATAAACATTGAAAATTATCCCCTTCTTTTCATTTTGAGTTTCTCTATACTCTAATTATACTGGCGGAATGGTGGCTTAGTATTTAGCAATGTCGCCTCGCACTTCCAGGTCCTGGGTTTGATTCCTGCATCGGGTCTGTGTGCATGGAGTTTGCATGTTCTCCCCATGCTTGGTGCGTTTTCTCCAGGTTCTCCGGTTTCCTTCTACAGTCCAAAGACATGTAACGCCTCCCAATGGTGTTCCCAAAGTGCTTGTAGTGTGTGAAGGTGCATATAATGTTGCCCGGAGGTCCTACCATCATCATACAAAATGGGAATAAAAACAGAAGTCACCAGTGACTTCCACAGTGCTTAGAGGTTCCTAAATGGATGGATGGATGGTAATTATATGGCACTGAATGAGTCATGTACCTTCTCAATGCTTGTCGTGCTATCGCTGATGAAAACAACACAACTCTCCCATCTTCTGGTCACATGTTGAACTGCATCTATTCTTCAGAAAGAGGAAGATTATCTGCTCACAATATGATTAGTTTTATATGTGGAGCATGAAGGGTGTGCACGTGACCTCTTTCATATTTAGTTCATCTTTTTTTGTCTCCTTTTGGTCAGTAGCTGCTGGTTCCAGATCAAGACACGAGGGAGGAACCCAGGATGAATGGCTGTTTGCACTTCTGAGCTTGGAGAATAAGGAGACCCAGAGTGTTACAGTGGGGGAAAAAAAAGACTCATCAAGAGAACGCTTGAATAATTTTTGACTATAACTGAAACACTTTGTTCTCTTTTTCCTAAAAATCCAAATTATTTTTTAGAAATAAAAAAAAGAGTTATTTTTGATTGATGAGATGCTCCTGATGGTGTAGTACGATTTGGAAGAATCCTTGGACTTGAGAATTTATAACATGATGTAATAGAATCCATAATGTGTAGTAAAACCCCATGCGGTCTCACTATATGTCAAAACAGGACCTGGTCATTAATAATGACCTTCAATAAAAGAAAAGTGTGTGTGTGTGTGTGTGTGTGCACAAAGCTGCATTTTATTGGACTGATAATACTCAAAAGCATTAATGCTAAAAATAATGCTGTGGTTCCTAACACTATGACACAACTCTGACTCTGTACACTACGTTACTCAAAAAAGTGACATTATATCTGCACGGGTTTCACCATGAGACTCAAGTCGCCGGATTTTATATAATGTGTTTTCATTTTCAAAGACCATTGCTCTACAGTCTGGTTGTGTGTGATCTTTTTTTTTGGGGGGGGGAATATATACATATATATTTTGCCAAATCTTGTTTAGTACATAATGTGCAATCTTTGTGCCATATGTTGTGTTAAGCCTGATTTATACTTTGGAAGACATTCTTGCATCAGTTTGTGGACTGAGCCTCCCTTTAAAGCATTCATCCATCCCTTTAAGGTCGACATGTTAAGTCAAAGTGTATGAAGGGTTTGAGGTACTGTGATGAGATAATGGGCAGCATGGTGGCTAGCTCTGTCACCCTACACCTCCAGGCCGAGGGTTTGATTCCTGCCTCGGGTCTGTGTGCAGAGTTTACATGTTCTCCCTGTGTTCGGTGGGTTTCCGCCAGGTTTTCCGGTTTCCTGCCACAGTTCAAAGACATGCAGATTAGGCTAATTGGCATTTCCAAATTGCCCGTAGTGTGTGAATGCGCATGTGTATATTGACCAGAGGTCCCACCACGGTTGTAAAATCGGAATAAATACAATGGTCCCTAGGTGGACTACAGAGGTTCCAGATGGATGGATGGATGGATGAATAAAATGATATAAATTCTTTTCTATTTTTCCTCAAAGAGAGAAGGAAAAGCATGGATGTTCAAATGTTGGCCTGGAAACCAATCTAACAGGAGAATCGCTGATTAATTCATTTTAAACCTGTCAGTAAGCGTCCCGCTCTGTTTTGATGAAGACAGGATCTGATGGCGCAGAAAAGTTGCAGACGTTTTTGTCAATAATCTGATTACAAACTGAATTCATTAACCTTGTTTCATGACAACATGTAGCTAGCCGACGAAGTGTGGGAGAAATCACTTCACATGCTAGCATGCTAGTTTTAGTTATTTTTAAGCAGTTTGTTTTTCAAGACGAAAGCCTGGTTAAGATTAAAATGTAATAAAAACATGTTTGTAAATCTATGGGAGTTATAAAATAAAAGTTTAAAACTTTGTGATAGTCTGAAAAATGTGTGTTATTTTGGATAATTTCGAGACTACTGTTCGATTAAAACTCATAACTCCCACCTCCAACTAGGAAAGACCAAAGAAAACGCCCTTTCAGTGCAGAATTCCTACTTGGAAATTCCAACTCTTTAGAATCAAAATGGTTGCTCACAGTCTATGGATTACCAGTAAACAAAGAAATAACTTCTTTTTGCTTTTAAATGAGTATATACACAAGTATCTGCTTTATATCAACCAACAAGCAAATATACATATTTCCTCACTAAATCATAACACTGACTACAAGGTTTAAGATTCTGAAGAGGAGAATATGTATTATCCATACTTAATGTTAGCATTTAGCTATTCTATCACCCAGCAGTTCGAACCAACTTCCAGATGAGATCAGATGTGCTAAAACATTAGCCACATTTAAATCTAGACTCAAAACTCAATTGTTTGACTGTACATTAATTGAATGAGCATTGACTGCACTGCATTGTATGTTTAACATTTTCTTTTTTAACTGTTTTCTTTTTTATTTCATTTCATGATTATTTTCTTTTCTTTTATGTAAAGCACTTTGAATGACCATTTTGTCTAAAATGTGCTACAGTCTATAAATAAACTTGCCTTGCCTGCCTTATAGCTATGCTACTGATGGGGGAAATAAAGTTTGTAGCTCAAACTCAAACAAGGTTCAAGTTCTCAGTTTTGACTTCCCACAATCAAGTTCATTTGAATGCAACATAAGGTGGCATCACATGGATTTTATATCTCTCCATTCAGCTAATCAGCACAGTGAGAGAGAAATGCAACCTGATGGGTAAAAATAAGCCCTAACAACAGCACAATGCTGAAGTGGTTTCAACCCTTCACTGCTGATAAACATGACAAATATAAGCGTTCACATGTCTACAGATTTACAGCAGCCCCGCATAGTTTTGACACGGCAATGTTTTCCTGCTGATTTCGGTAAAATAATTGAACACAGGAAGTCGAACTGTCTCAGCTTCATGAAAATTGTTTAACTTTTTATTTTTATTTTTTTTTATTTGAAATGTAGCAACATACAGCAGCTGTTTTCTCTTCACTTGCCATGAACTCACTTCCTCAAATTAGAAGTGCCATTTCAAATAAAAAAATTTCTGAAATTTTTAAATAAAAAAAAAAAATAATAATGCCATATGAATGTGTAATTTTTTTTGCTGTTGTTTTATTGTTCCTTATTATTATTTTTTTACTTTAAACATGGGCCATGTTTCAATCTCTGTCTTTAACTCTGATGTATCATGTTGAGCTTGTACTTTCTGAAGAGAATAAATCTCCCAGTGTTTGCTTTTATGTTATGCATTCTTTTTTCTGATCTTGTAAAATTATTGGGACAAGATAACAGGATGAAATATTAGTGACTGGAGAAAATAATTAAATATAAGCATACTTTATTTAAGTAATATCACACTTGAAGTCATGCTGTTGTACATGGTTGATGATATGAAGTCATAGATGTGAGGCCACAGCCATGTTGATATTCAGTACAACAGCTTAACAGCTTGAGGGTGATTTTGCTTTTATAGGGTGCTTTCACACCTACAGCATTTGGTGCGCACCAAACGTGTTTGGTCCCTTGGTTTGGTTCGTTTGCGTTGATGTGAATGCAATCTCGGTACTTTGGTGCGCACCAAATCAATCGACCGCTTTATCTGCTCTACTTTGGTACGGTTCGTCTGGTGTGAAAGCAACCAAACCAAATCTGACGAAATGATGGCTCTGCAAGCACTAAGACCCAGCAGGGGAGACGATTACCTACAATTCCGCAGGGCAAGAGAGAGAAAAACCGTTGGCTCAGTTGTGATCGCGTGACGCTCGGTGTCAAAATAAGAAGCGCATGCATGATACATGATACTCGGTACTCATAAACCAAGACAATGCTCATTTTTCAAGTCAAAATTTATTAAAAATATTTGCTTGTCTTGCGGAACACTCGTAAACCACGTTACTCGTAATCTGAGGTTCCACTGTACAACAGTTCCACAAACACCACCTATTATCAACATATTATGATTTGTTTCTTTAACCAGTTAATTTGTTCCACAAAAACATTTCCTTTCTTATCTGGCAGAACTAACTAACTGTGACTAGTGGAGCTGGAAATAGACAGTTAGTGTAATTAACAGGGGTGAAAGAAGGTTTAAATTCTTACCAGTACTATGTAGACAGAAGGTGAGGACAATAAATCATGGATGTGGTGGACAGTCCTGAGAAACTTGCGAGATTACTCTTTATTTCTACTTATTCTGCTCAGTGCAATCCATCAAGGCTGCACTTCGCAACCTACAAGACTAAAAGGATCAGCTTGGTGCTGGATACCACTGCACACCTTAAGAGGTCTAGTGCCTCAAAGGGTTAGGGCTGTTTTGATGACAAACGGGGGACCTACAGTAGGTGGGTGGTCATCATGTTATGGCTGGTCCATGGATGTAAATGTATATGATCTCAGAAACTCATTTAATTACCAAAGTTGCAATTAAACATAAAAAGCATTACTGTTTTAGATCTCCTTCAATGGTCTGTGTATGATCCTGCAAAGAGAGTCTAAAGAAATCCATGCATTTATTTTAGAGATTAATCAAAAGACAGTGTGTGTTATGTGTTACACAAAAGCACATAAAAGCTGGATGTAAATGTAGCATCTCAGCAAGGGGGAAACCAGGGAGATCGAAAACAGGAAATCATGATGAAAGATGAAATATAGAAATAATAAATAAAGGGAAAGGGGGTGAGGGGATTTGGTGTCAATGGCACAATGCTGCAAAAAAACATTGCAGAGAACTGGCCATCAACCACTAAGTGGGTCTGGCGTAAAAACTAAAGATGAGTACAGTATGCGGAAAAGCACCCCATACCCACCGTGAAGTATGGTGGAGGGCCTGTGATGCTGTGCGCCTGTTTCTATTCCAAAGGCCCAGGGAACCTTGTTAGGGTGCATGGCATCATGAAAATTTTCACCTCTGAACTACCAGGACATTTAAAATCAAAACCGGATGTCAGAAAGCTGAAGATGGGCTGTCATTGGGTCTTTCAGCAGGATAATGACCCAAAGAAATCTGTGGGGTAAGCTGAAGAGGTGAGTGCATATGAGAAGACCCAGGACTCCCAGGATGATCAAGAAACTTGTAATGGAATGGTCAAAGATAGCTCTATCTGTATTCTCCAATCTTGTGAAATGTTATAGGCGGAGATTAAGTGATGTATTGGGGTTGTACAAAGTATTAACATCTGGGGTGCCAATAATAATACACCCACGCACAAAAGTGAGTACATCCCTCTATCTTCTCAAAGGACAATACAATAGAAATGAAACTTGGATAGATTTTAGAGTAGTCAATGCGCAGCTTGTATAACAGTATAGATTTACATTGACTTCTCTAAAGTAGTTTTTACAGTATTGTCCCTTGAGAACATATAATAAAGAGGGGTGTACTCACTTTTGTGAGATACTATACTTCACCCTAATGTATACTCAGGGTTGCAGGATAAGCGGTATTGGGAGTGAGTGTACAGCATGATGTTTTGAAGTCTGTTGCCTTGCAGAATGCTAGGAGGTCGGCCTATCCTTGGACGCTCAAAGCACGAGGCAGGATACACCCTGGATAAGTGGAAATCCATCACAGGTAACACATAAACTATGGCCAATTTGGAAACACTAATAAGCCTAATCTGCATGTTTTTGGACTGTGGGATGAAACCCACCAAGCACAGGGAGAATTTGCAAACTCCACGCACACTGACCTGAGGCTGAAATCAAACCCTGGATGTGTGAGGCCACGGTGCTAACTACTACGCCACTGCGACACCTACTTCAAAACGGACAGATAAAGGATTGTAGCACTTGGTTACAAAAAATTATATATTTTTAATAATAAGGAAGAATTAAAAATTACAATAACAAAATAATTTTATTTTAACTTTATTAAGTGTGTTTTTTTCTTTATATCTGTTTTGTGGTAATGGCTTCTGTTAAATTTGCTATACAAATACAATTGAAAGGAATACTTGACTTTGTCATGCATTTTTTTCCCAAAAAGAGAAAAAGTAGATATACTACATCCAAATCTATAATCCATAATACACAAAATACACAAAATAATTAAATAAACAATTATACAGAGCTTATCATTTTTTATATCAGCTAAATATATCTATTAAAATGAAGTCTACTTCACCTTAACATTCTTAGGATATTCTTTTTAAATAGACTTATGTTGGACCTTAAATGGACCGAAGTTTTTGTTGTTGTTGTTGTTATTATTATTATTATTTATTATATATATATTTTTTTACACATATACAGCAGTATATCTTCTGTATGAACCATGTATATTCTTCTCACACACTGAATTATTCTGCTATCCAGTTTTGTATCCACATTAGATACAGAATGTGATCTAAAATGACTTTTGAAACTTCTTTAAGGTTTAAACGTTTAAAAATGATTCAAAACAAACAGTAAGTATTGATCGAGCTGAGCGGCGCTGACGGGAAAAAAAGCAGGCTTGCTTCATGCTGTGTGATCTGATAAACTTCTGCTTCTGTAATCGCTCCAAATGCTCAGGATATATTTTTAAAAACAATAAATAAAATATGTATATTTTGATATATAATCCCAAAGATTTCAATAGTATTTAAATTGTTTATGCTTTCTTTTGTCCTGATGGTATTTAAACCACGGTATGCTGAGCTGTTTAAGATAATGCTGCTAGTATTGATCTGTGTGTGTGTGTGTGTTTACACACACAGGGCTGTAGCTCTGTCAGATAAGAGGAAGATTAGTTCTGTTATACGGTTTGATTCTGTCTTCTCTCTCATACCTTCTCCACTGACTACAATGATCTTGCTTCCGACAATCCGGCAGCCTCTGAGCACTGCAGCACTTCAGGCTTTATTCCTCTGGTAAGTTGAAAAGTTTTTGAGGCCAGGAGTTGATCGCAGCAATCGTCCTGTCTCTTTACAGTTGGCTCACTTGTATGGACTTGTGTGCTAAGTTCCTTTGATGGTGTATAGAGGCCAATTAATGACTACAGTGTCAGCGTGGAAGTACTTATGGACCTGAGTGTATTTATTGTATAATGAAATGATCTTAATAAAAAGAAAAAAAATACTACTAATAATAATAATGCAAATATCATTTTATAATAGTTAAGATTAACATATTATTATTATTATTATTATTATTATTATTATTTCGATTCATTTTAACTACATCGGGTAGTTGGGTCTACATCGGGTAGTATAATCATTGGGTCAATGATTATACATACTTAAGCAGCACTATATACATTATACATATACAACACTTAAGCAGGAGATTATTATAAGTTTTAAAAATCAAGCAGCACAGATAGGTGCCGGCAACACAGCACAGGTCAATGACCATTCAAAAAATAAAATAAATATGAAATAAAAATATACAGTATATGCTTATATGTAAGCCTTGTTGGTGTGTGTTAATGGGGAGGCTTCAAATTTCAAACCGTTTGTTTGGGTTTTGGAATATGAAAGGTAGAACAAAAATGTTGCACTCTGAAAATTAGCATATTATTATTATTATTATTATTATTATTATTATTATTATTATCATTATTATTATTATCATTATTATTATTATTATTATTATTATTATTATTATTTTGGTCATAGAATAAAACACATTTAAATCAAGACTTAAAACTCATCTGTTTAGCTGCGCATTTATCTAATGAGCACTGTGCGACGTCCGAACCGACTCCATTGCATTTTATATTTACATAATTTTTTAACAGATTGCATTATTTTATTTATTTTTTCTATTTTAAATGATGTTTTAATGAGTTTTAATGAGTTTTAATTAGTTTTCCATTTTTATTTTAAATTAGTTTAAAGTTTTACTGCTAACTTTTTTTTTTTTTTTTAAGTTTTCTTAAAAAGTTTTACTGATATTATCTTTTATTTCTTTTTATGATTATTTTCCTTCTTCTATGTAAAGCACTTTGAATTACCATTGTGTATGAAATGTGTACAAATCTATACAAATAAACTTGCCTTGCCTTGCCTTGAAATAACCAGAATCAACAATAAAAACATGTGATGTTTATCTGTGCTATTTTTTTATCTGAGCTATTTTTTTGAAAAGTTTTTTCAATTTCATGTTGCATTGCATTTCCTCTTTGAGCTGCATCCGTGCCGCACTGAAATCCAAGCACTGTTCGGTCACAGCGTTTCTCAACAGTACATTATAAAGGCTGCAGCCTTTTTTACTGAAAAACATTAAATAAAAACAAAACAAAAGTTACCATGAATTTATCTAACCTAATAGTTAAAAGCCTTCTATTGGATAATTACTGAAATGATTAATATGGTTCATCTGGCAACAAGTTATTTAACACTAACTGATGCTGTCAGGAGCTTTGCATTTCTTAAACAACCATATCAGAAGATATATCCTGTGGTTGTGGCAAAGACGTTCCTCTGTTGTCCAACTAATGAGATTGCTGAAACGACAAAAATTTGGTTAGAAACTGAAAAACACATTCTTAAAACCCGGAAGGCTAGTGGTGACTCATCAACTTCAAGGAAGAAATGTGTTTGGGAAGACATCCTAAATGAGGGTGGTGAAATCAAATCATAAAAAAGATAGGAAAAACAATAAAAGTAATGATTATGTTTAATGGTGAATCCCATACCGTACAATACAACTGAACTGAAGGGATTGGAACTAAAAAAAAAAAAAAACATTTTGTAAAAAAACATTGGAACATGTGATAGGCGCGTCAAGTTAAGACGAGAGGCAGATGAAGCAATGAAGCCATCATTCTTGAGTCTGCTTTACAGTCCTATGGGGGCAGTGTTATGATCTGCGGTTGCTTCTGTTGGTCTGGTCTAGGATCAGCTATGTTATGTGCCCGACAAATGAGGTGGGCTGGGGTCCAGGGTTTTTCCATTAGCTGAGTTTTTCTTCCCCAATGGCACAGGCTTATTCCAAGATGATGCTGCCAGGATTCATCAGGCTCAAATTGTGAAGGAGGGGTTCAGGGAGCGTGACACATAATTTTCATACGTGAATTGACCGTATGAAGAGCCCAGACCTTTACCCCATTGAAAATCCACTGGTGAAGGCTGTCTGCAGAAAATAAATAAAATCAAATCGAAACTTTATTATTATTCCCATCATTTTTACAATACAAGGTCAAAAATCTGACATTTGGCCACACCCATTACCTCTGTCATAGAAATGCAATACCTTTATTCAAATAATCAGTGTAAAGCTTTATTTCTGCAATAAACACTATAATTCCTGAAGAAACTCAATGAAAAGCCTTTATTTACTTTTGTACATGTGTACAGTAACTCTCTATTTGTGTGTTTGTGTTTAGCACTGTGGTTTTAGTGTGCAGATCCCAGTTACAACGTCCATCTGACCCTGTGGACTGCTCCCTGTCTGAGTGGTCTCAATGGACCCGCTGTGACCCCTGTCTGAAAAAGAGGGTAAAAACGGCACACACACACACACACACACACACACACACACACACACACACACATGTTTCTGTGTGTAAACATGTGGAACTTCACTGTGTTTAAACCTACATTCACTTTGTATAGAATATGAACAATGTCTGCTCTGGTCCCCAGTTCCGCTATGCCACCGTGCTGCAGCCATCTCAGTTTGGGGGAGAGCCGTGTCATGAGCTTGGTCGTGAAGAAGAGTTGTGTACCCCGCCCTCGCGTTACTCATGCCGCAGTTCTGTACCTCTCTGCCAGGGCTTCCAATGTCCCATGACAGGTTACCTATACACCCACCGTAACCATTACACAACCTTTAATAACCATTACACAAACATTACGTAATTAATACTCAGCTGTTAAATAAGCATTAGATAATCATTAAATGACCATTGCATGAGCCAACCATTAATAACAACATAACCGTTGAATAGTCATCCCATTATAATAGAATTACCAACACAAAAAACAACCATCACTTAACCAACCAATGACTACATTAGGTCATGCCCCCTTCACTAAGACTAATGGGTAAAGAGACCACTGCTTCTTTTCAAGTATTTATAGATAAAGAGGTCACACCTCTTACACTTGCACTGCCCAACATGGAGGCCACACCAGGCCTCCTTCACTTGCACTGTCTGAAACAGAGCCATGTTTCCTTCACTGGCACTGGCCAATACAAAGGCCACACCTTCTTCATTAGCTCTTGCAATACAGACACCATGCCTTCTTCACAAGCACTGACCAATACAGAGGTCACGTCTTCTTCATTACTAGTGGCCAATACAGATTCTACGTCTCCTTCACTAGTACTGACCAATACAGAGGCCATACATCCTTTTACGTGCGTGTGCGTGTGTGTGTGTATCTGTGGGTGCGTGGCAGGCCGCTGTGTGCCAGAGGGATTGCGCTGTAATGGGGATGATGACTGTGGTGATGGGACTGATGAACTCAACTGTAAAAAAGTGTTTAAATCCTGCAACCAGCCAACCGAAGAGCTGTACGGTATAGAGAACCTCGCCAAAGGGTGGGTGTAATAATTGAAATGGGAGCTGCATTTGCGGCACAATTGCCCCTGTAGCTGAGCTTGCTTTTGGAATAAAACATGGTTTGGACAGAATATTTACATCACTGATGTAAGGACTCACTACTGGTTTGTACTTTCAGGATTAACGTGCTGAACAGTAAATTGGAGGGTTTGGTGCTGGACAATCGTTACTACGCTGGCGGCTGTTTACCCTATTTTATCCAGGATGTGCGCTTCAGGAAACCATATAATGTCCAGCAATACACTATGGAGGCAAGTCTAAATGTCAACAAACATCACACCTGTCCACAACAAAATAAATCCTGGATAAGATTCACTTTCTCAGTCTAACATTATGACCTGTGTCATTTGTCATCAATGTTTAGGACACCTACTGTATTGTTGGTTTGGGCTCCATGAGATGTAGATTTGAACAGAAATCCACAGCAAAAATCTAGTAAAATACCCTAAATAATGAAACATGCAGAAGGTTACAACTCATACATCTTAAAAGATATAGCCGAAATGTAGACCAATAACACATCAAGGCAAAAACAGTTTAGAGCTCACACTAATGCAAATCATCAAATATAAATCAGCACGACCTTGTGACATGTCTGGATACAGAATGTATGTCCTCAAAATGTCAATAAACAATAAAAAATAATTATTGTGAAACAGTAATTTTATGAGATTATATTAAAATATCCATAAATTCTTACTAATATAACAAAGGTGTCTATGACTAAGAATTACATATGCAACAGGAAGGCCTTTCATTTTCTCATCCTCTAGACAAAAGGCTCCTATGATTTCAAGTTGGAATCTTACAATTCATACACTGAGTACTCACGACACACGATGAAGGCCACCATGTCCAGGACCACAGTCTCCTTCTCTTTTGCTATACCTGGAATCTTTGAAATCGGCTATAACCATGATGAAAGCAAATACAAAAAAGCTGTGCAGAAGCTGCACAATTATGCTGGGAAGGTAAAACAGCGCACACACACATACATACACACATATAGACTTGCAACACAGGAACAAATTTTACATACCCTATAGTTGTATTTAAATCAGCGATCCATAACATTCATTATACATGTATTATTTAGCCTTTGTTGCTATTTAATGTTAACTATCTATCAATAAATCTATTTGACTGTGTTTGCCAACAATATGTTTATTTTGCTCTGAAACAGTAAATTACACTTTATTTTTTTTAATAAAACTTGATTTAGCAAATATATGAAATGGGCATAACTAGATGATGTTTTCTTCAGTTAGCATGATGTTAAATTAATTATTATTTTTTTTCTACTCATATTTTTTTTTTCAGTCAAACAGTTTCATTCATGCGCATTCACGGCTTGAGCTAGCACGCTATTCCCTAAAGGTGGACAACCTGATGTTGCACCCAGAGTTCCTGACACGCCTGCGAGTTCTTCCACTCGAGTACACATATGGCGAGTATCGACAGCTGTACAGTGACTATGGTACACACTACATCACAGAGGCCACGCTTGGGGGAGACTTTGACTACACCCTCATTCTCAACAAGGAGAATATGGCGAAATCTGGTATGGACATAGTAACAATGAATTCAACTAGTGATCAATATATCAACCAATCTGCTATATGTATAAAGCTAGATAATATATAACATTTAATTAGCACTTACGTCTCTAAGCAATGGCATCATTGTGTTTTTTTGTTTGTTTGTTTGTTTGCTTTAGAGTACTCTCTGGATGATGCAATGTCATGTCTGAAGGTGGGCTTAAGCCTCGGACTCAACATCAAGGGTGTATATGTGAAAGGAGGAGTGTCAGTGGGAAAATGTAATGGCCTGCTGGAAGAGTTTGGAAGTAAGAATCCTTTTACACAATTCACCTTACTCAGTTTCTTTGTTTCTTTTTTAAACCTCTTTGGTTTCTTTGCTTTTGTCTTGTCCTTATGTTTCTCCTGGCTGGCTCACCAATAAGGACTTTATTGGAAAAAAAAATATTGATTTCTATAAAATAATTTGAGCTGATTATACTGTATATATTAATTTGAGAATTGCTAAGGTCCAGCTACATGAAGTACAAATTTTAGTTTCTGCTGTGTGTTAATCAGTTGAAATACTTTCCTCCTCCATGAGTCGACAAGAACTAAAATAGACAGACAATGCATAACTGCATTGATTGATTTTTCATAATTATATATTTTTTTCATTTAAAAGGCAAATACTAAAAAAAAATAAAGGAATGTGCTTGGGACGTTGCTCAGAAGTTGCTTAGAGAGTGAGCTACTGTATAAAGTCTGAAGCTTGCATCATTGTATTGTTGCTAATGTGTTATTAACATTGCTGTGTTTTGATTATGCTGCATTCCTCTAGAGTCTAAAAATGTCTCGTCATTGGTGGATGATTATGTGGCCATAGTCAAAGGAGGAGACAGTGAGACAGTTGCACGTCTGGGCTCCAAGGAGCTCCCCACACCAGACATCATGCAGCTGTGGGGGGAAGCTGTCCACTACAATCCTGACTTCATCAGCACTAAGGTACACTAACAAGCACACTCAACTCTACTGGCCTTAATGTTTGAGTGGAAAAAAACGGGGGAAAATGTTATGAAATAACAATATACTGTAGGTTTCCTCTGGCTTTCTCGCTCTGTTTCCTGCTGTCTTGCAAAAACATGTAGAAAGTAGGCCTGTGAATACTCAAGGCAACTCAGCTGAAACTAGTTTTAACGGGACACACTGAAGAAGACCATCACACAATCAAGCAAAAGGGACAGATGGATAGATAAAAAAAAACAGCAATGGACGTGAAATCATTGCATTTTATTTTCTTAACCTTAGTGAACGTACTTTGAATATTTAAATTTAGGAGACCTGATTTTAGATCCTTTTTATTCAAGGATGTGAGTTGGCATGCTGGACATTTTTGGAAACCCTTCACATAAACACTACTGTCCGTATAATATAACCAGCTGTCAGTGCCTTGTGTTGTAGATGTCACCGCTGTATGAACTGGTCACAGGAAAAGATTTCATCAACGCCAACATGCTGAAAAAGAACATGAAACGCGCACTGATGGAGTTTCTGACTGAGAGGGACTCGTGCCGATGCACTCCCTGCCTCAACAACGGCGTGGCTGTGCTTAAAGGTCAGATCCTCAACATCACAAACTCAGCTCCTAGCAAAAAATTCTTATTTTAATAATAATACTAATATTTTATAATAGTTTTCATTTAATTGAGTTTGTTCAGATTGACCTTTAACCTGTCCCATGTTATTGCTCAGGTACGCGATGTGACTGTATATGTCCTGTCGGCTTCAGCGGGCTGAGTTGTGAGAACACAAAGCGATCAGGTTGGTCTTTATGCTAATCTTTCCTTCTCGGGATTGATAATGATCAATGGATTTCTTGTTTCATACTAGAAACCATTCCATCTCTTCTTATCCTAACATACATGGATTTGATTAACATTCACAGGAATTCCAGTGGGTGGAAACTGGAGCTGCTGGTCCGAGTGGTCAGCCTGCAACGGCCAAACTAAAAAGCGGACTCGCCAGTGCAACAATCCGGCACCACAAAACGGTGGAGGTTCCTGTCAAGGGATACACGAAGACACCGCTGACTGCTTTTAACTACCCAGTCAAAAACACAAGCAATAATACTGTCACCTTGATCAGAACGGCAGAATATAACATGTTTATGCTTTGAAAGATAAATGACATTGCTTTTGTTAAATAAATCCAGACAAAAATAATGACAATAAAAAAACTAAAAATAAAAAACTAAGGAATGTTCTGTATTTTCATGTATAAGAATGATTGTCATTTCAGGCAATGGTGTCCACTATAGCGTTTTATTGATTATTAGATAAATTCATCCAGAAAATCCAGAGTAGAATGTTTCACCCATGAAAACTTTCCATAGAATAAACATTATATCACATTTTAGAAGCAGCACACACTCATTTCAGCAGCGTTTCTTTTGCAATGAATTTCCTCTACATGGGAAGCCATTGTCTTTAGGAGGGGGGTTATTACACTGTCGTGTTCGTGTCTTTGTTCCGGACATGCAGGAAGACCAGGATGTCCAGCAGCTCCATGATCCATGACTAGGACCAGCTGAAGAGACAAACAAAAGTTTTAGTCAGCATCAGTATGAATACATCATATTATAATGGTTTACACATATTGGTCTATGATTAGTTACATGCGCTACATCATGATTTATACAACAAATTTGATACAGTAGTGTTGGTAAAAGTACATGACAGATATGGTTTTAAGTTTTTCTTGCCCAACATTTCACTAAAACTCTTCTTTTACAGTAACTATAATATTTTTTTATTTATTCATGGCACTGTGACAGGAGTAAGCCTGGTGGTATAACATGAATAAGAAGCACAATGCTATTTTCCCCCTTTAATTTAACTATTTCCAATTCAGCTCCAAGACCTAGCTTGATTATTTCACTCCAGCTGCCAGTCCTGAGAGGCTGAAAGCTAACACGGTTCATTTGGACACTTAAATCTAGCTAATGCATCTTTTCAGCCTGGTGTTCCTGCATCACGCTCGTACTTGTTCTCTTCAACCAGGTTCCCAGCATATCACACTCGGCTTTTCTGCCACATGTGGGCTTTAACCGACTGTGGCATGATGCGGATTTGAACTTGATCAAGCCACTCAAATCTGGACAAATGGGAAGCCTCTGATAGAAGAGATACCAGCGGTGTCAAGTAAAGAAGTACAAATACTTCGTTACCTTACTTAAGTAGAAATTTTGGCTATCTAAACTTTACTGGAGTAATTATTTTTCAGCCATCTTTTTACTTCTGCTCCTTACATTTTCACGCAATTATCTGTACTTTCTACTCCTTACATTAAAAAAATAGCCTTGATACTCCTATTTTATTTCAGCTTGTCATTCAAAACACAAACACACAAAAAAAAACATCCGGATAAATCCCGCCATCCGGATGGAGCGAATTTGATTGTGGTTGGATGAGAAGTATAAACATACCATTCCGACACCCTATTGGTTGG
>JAQQZT010000001.1:4669919-4689312 GCA_030068275.1 Clarias platycephalus
GAGTGTGTGTACGTCTGTGTGCCCTGCGATGGATTGGCACCCTGTCCAGGGTGTACCCTGCCTTGTGCCCTAAGCCTTCTGGGATAGGCTCCAGGCCCCCCGCGACCCTGAACAGGATTAAGCGGTATAGAAGATGACTGACTGACTGTTCTTAAGTATCACACTTCTTAGGAACGTCTAAGAACCATTTTATTCCATGAAGCAATCAGGACATGTTAACTGGGAAAGAGTATAGAACAAATTCCTTCATTCTATATTGATTATCCTGGATAATGTGTATTGGGTGGGTGAGCCTTGGACTGGACTCTATCCCAGGGCACAAGGCAAGGTGCACCCTGAATCCTGTGCCAACCCACTTCTGGGCACAAGCACACACACCTGAACCTAAATTTGGACTTTGGGAGATAACTGGAGAACCTGAGGGAAACCGACCAAACATGGAGAGAACATGAAAACTTCATGCCCACAGACCAGAGGTGAGATTTAAACCCCCAACTCTGGAGGTGCAAAAGGCAAAAGGTTCTAACCACTAAGCCACAATGCCATCTGTATACAGATTATTGGTCATTTTGTTTCCATTATTTATTTATTTTCCATTTATTTATCAAAAGGCATCCCTAGAGCGTAGACAATACAATATACAATTGTGTTTTCTGTGCAGTGTATTTACGTACCAGCATACGATATGATAGAAAGTTATATGGCTTCCTGAAATATTTTTCATCGTCACTATAGTGAAGGTGTTCGCAGAAGGAGTCATACGTCAGTTCCCTCCACTCTCCATTGTAGATGTAGTCACATATGCCCCCGAAGTAGTTATGATCCAGAACGGGATTCACTTGAACTTCAGATAGAGCATTATAGCTGGAAAAAGTGCATGTGTTTATTCCATGACGTTACAGATTGCTGTGTACTCTGGAGCTTTATGAAAACAGTAACCTGTATAAGTCTTTCTACATTCAACTTGCAGGAGTATTTCACCCTTTCACACTTGCAGGTGCCTTCTGGAATTTAAAAAGTCCTGTCATTATGTTTAGTGAAATATACAGTAAGATGACCGTAAATTATTATAAATGCAATTGTTAACAGAAAAAGCTTCAGGCTTGTACTAGGTGGTACAGTCGAAGCACCTTTTGCCTCAATATCAGCTTTGGGTAAGGTCCTACCAGCCTTGGACACTTTTTGGAAGTCATTCTTATCCATTATTTTTGGCAGATTTACCTCCTGGCAGATTTAAGGGTCTTTAGGTTGGTTCTATTCACATATTCATAATGAGATTCGGATCTGGACTCTAAAGCATTCACATTTATGTTTTTTACCACTGCTGCATTGCTATGGCATTGGGTCACATTGTATTTTGCTTCATCCATTCTTTCTTTCATTTTGATAAGACACCAAGGTTCCCCAGATCTTGATGCCACCACCCCATCAGCACCACTGAATTTTATTGCAGGGCATTGATAGATGGCATAGGTTAAGTTTTTGTTTTTATTTTATTTTTTTTTACATATTTCACTTTAAAACATTACCAAATAAAGGATTTCAATCTTGGTTTCATCACACCAAAAAGTCTAGCCACACTGGTAACAGTGCTTTTGAAATTGTTGTCTGGTTGCATCTTTGCTCCACTCTCCTTCAGAGTAACTGTGTAACACTGAGTCACTGTGACTTCACATGTCAGCATCTGTCTTGTTTTTTTTAGCTGGGTTTTTAGGATTAGTTTTGTCTAGGTAGTGCTTGTGTGATATGATGTAGCATCCACCCTCTCATGACTGTGATACAAAGCTGATTGCGATACCTCATACAGTATGTATAATTTAAAAACCTATTGCTAACTTAAGACTTTTTTTTTTACTATTGCAAGTCACTTTTGTATTCTACCCCTGTACGCCTTGGGCTGTAGTGCACTTGAGTATTCTGATACCTTTTTATTGTGGAGAGCATTTTATGGCGATTTTTGGGTTACATTGACTTTTCTGTGGGATCAGACCGGATGGGCTATCCCTTTGGTCCCCATAGGCATGGGCGATCCTTGGGTGCCCATGATCCTGTCACCAGTTAACTGGTATATAATTGATAATTAATGTTTATATATTAACGTTATGGCTACTTAGTGTATAAAGTTGCATTCACTGTTGTAGAAGTTAGTTCCGGTTATCACTTATGTTACAGCATCTAAAAACATTTAATTTAGTTTAGACAAACTAGCATTATGAAAAGTTTAGAGTTAATGTTTGGGTAACAAAATTTAATTTTAATTCATATTTGTTTGTAGATTATTTTCTAAAAACCCTATAGTGCTGTTGTTAGAACATTTATAAGCCCACAGGGAAAAATATGGCAAAAACATTCAGGATGGTTAATCTAGTAAAAAAAGATTGAAACCAAAGGGTCAGTAAATATTCTCTGAATCTGCATATCTTTAGCTTGTTGTTTGATATCTGAGATTCTTTTCGTTATACGTAGGCTAATGAAGGATGTTTGTGACTGCCCAGTTACTCTTGTGCTACTGTAAGTATTGTTTCTTGAATCCTACCCCTGTGTGGCCTTCTGGGCTCCAGGGATGGGTAACATGCCGACACACTTGGTTTCTAGACTTTTTGTTTCCTCGCAGTCCTCTTCATCACTTCCGAACATACAATCCCAGTCCCCGTTACATCGAAGTTGTTGACTAATGCATCGACCTGCATGAATTATAGACATAAACATACTGTACTAGTCCTCTGTTTCTTAAATGTGCTCAGAACAAAACACTGATGTCTTATTTGAACTTGAGTACAAATAAAAAAACAACACTGGAAGTAATATGCACAGTAGTTATTTAGAACAAAGAATTGAATGCTACTGACCTGTTTCAAGGCACGCATACATGTCTCCACAATCATCCTGAGGATCGCATTCTCCCATAGTGGGACACAGTTTTACATCCCATTGGCTGTGCACACAAGGAGTGCCTCCAAACTGGGAGAGGCGCTCCACATACTGAAAACGTTTCTAAACACAAACAGTCATGTGTAAAAGTTAATGCTCCCTCTTTAAATTATATGTTTTTAAATCATCATCTGATTGTAGCAAGTCTCAGTATTGGGCAAATACAACCTCAAACCTACAACCTTTTCAGAATGCTATATATTTCATAAAAATGAAGTCAAACAGAAAAAAACATGTGGGAAATACAACATACACCCTTACTGCTTTCAAAGGATTAAAGAGGATATGTTGCAGCTAGGTGCTGCTAATCATCACGCCTTGATTAACTGATCACCAGCGATTGTATACGTAAAACCAGACGTTTGGGCTATTTGCTGGTCTGGAGCATTCCGGTGTGTGTTAACATAATGCCAAAAAGACATGAGAAAGACATAAGCAAAGGTCTTAGAGAAGCAATTGTTGCACCACATTATTCTGGAAAACATTTAAACCATTTTCAAACAATTTGGAATTCAATGTTCTATAGTCAAAAAGATTATTCACAAGTGAAAGACAGTTGCCTTTCCAGGAGTGGATGGCACAGCACTTTTACCTGAAGGTCAGATGGTGTAATGCTACATCTTAGACCCTACAATCTTCACTGAGCATGTTAAATGTTAAAGACAATGAGTACAACAGTACAATTAGAAGAAGACTGAATAAGTATGGTTTGTTTAGAGGGGGTTGCCATGTTTGTACACAAAAAAAAAAAGGAAAAAAAAAACTTAACTTGTATTCATGACTGTACAGCTGTGGCAAGCAGAATACAGACAAGAATGCCGTACACTGTTATGATTCCTAATACCAATATCCATTATCACCAAGATAAGTAGGAAGAATATGAAGAGATCACTTTTTGGTTTGGATGCCTTGATGGTATCCAAGCACTTATGAAATGCTAGTGTAGCAGGGAATTATATAGAGGAATTGAGAGAGTTTGAACTTGCAAAACTGCGTTCTGTTATTCTGCACAATCAGAAGTTCCAGTTTCACAGTAGAAGTTTCAAACCACTTCTAAATGTGCAATCTAACCTTGTTAATGCGGAATAAGCTTGTCTCCTTGTCTTTGGGACAAATCTGACAACAATTTTTATGAAAGGAGAAATCCATGATCATGGCAAAATGTTAACAATCCAGTGAGATAGGTAAAGGCTAAAAATTAGTCATTTGTGCAATTGCATGAGGACTGTAAACATTACCAAGTGAAGGGAGAGTATAACTAGCAGGACAAGCAGCCAAATGAAATGAGGGTGGCTTTCATACAGTATTTTCTGTTCCTGTCTTTACCGTTTTGTCTGTGCAGGAGTCACATCGGGTCCATGGTGTCCAGCTCTTCAACTTGCAGTCTATGGGAGTTGGTGATTCAGTACCTCGAGTTCTTCTGGAAAAGACCTTAGTCCTTCAGACAAGGACACAGACACTTGTCAATGCTTACTACTTCACAGCTGGATTAATATGTTGGCTGAATTATAAATATTAAAATTAAGCCTAAATAAATTACGAATATTTTGAGATCAATAAAATAGCAAGCTATACCTCTGATCCTCTCTGTGCTTGTTCTACATCTACAGTATTAAGAGTGATTTTAATTATTTTGCAGATTTGAATGAGGTTTAACGGTGACCAACCATTTAAGAATGGCATTGCCTTTTTACATTATAAAAAAATTAAACTATATAAATTTCCCTATACTATTCTTTTCATTCTGTAAAGCTGCTTTGGGACAATGAGCATTGTTAAAAGCACTATACTAATAAAATGTAATTTAATTTAATTGTTTACATGTCTTCTGTTTTGTTTAACATTTCTTTATCTCTGTGATTTTGTTTTGTCATGCGTTTTATTATTTTAGTCAATTACTTGTTTATTTAGTTTTATTTGTATTGCATTTTATTCATTAGGGTCATTTGATGAGCTCCATGCATCAGCTATGAGCTGTGACCATTATATGTCTAAACATTACAACCACATGATTGTATCAGATTAGAGATGACAGAAGAACAGTGTCCAAGATGTCTGCTTACCTGTTAGAACATGAGCTCCAGCGGAAACCAGCAGACTCAACAAACTGATTAACCAAAATCAAAGACAAAATAACACAAGACCCAGAAGCAGACCAAAAATGTCTCATGGCTGAAACAAGGGTGGATTTTCAGATGATCGCTAAAGCTAGGTTCAGATTCAGAGAAACTTGTCAGTATCGATCAATCAGGGTAAATGTTTGACAGGAGGTAAACAATCAGTTCAGTCTGAGTGCACATGTTCTGGTAAATCTCCTCCTCTGAGAAAACACACTATCCACACAAAAATCTTTTGTGGACATTGCACAATGAATCAACACAGAACAGTTTTGAAATAAGTGCTTTGTTGGCTAGCATAGCATTATGTGATACATTTTGGATCATTTGATCTGACTGCAAAACTATAGTATGGATACGAATACTTTGGTAACACACTTATTATGTGTGTTCTATTCGGTTAGGGATTATTCCAATGCTTTGGACTCCTAAAAAAACAGAAATATTTTTTCTTTCAATAAACTCTTCTTTCAGGTTTAATTTTAAATAGATGAAAAAATAAATGTAAAACATTGATGTATGACGTCTGCAATTTCTATCAATCGGTGATGATCACACATATAGGAGGCATTTTGGTTCTTAGCCAATGCTGTTTCAATCAAGAACAATTCAGCTGTGTGAACTGGTTCATTAAGATGAATTACTGAGAGCAGACTGAAATATATTCACTTTTTTTAGTAGGCAAGGTGGCACTGGTGCCTTGCATTCCAGTGCTGGATAGATGAATGACTGATGTATAGATGGATTGATGAATGGATGCTTAGCTGGATGGATGAATGGCTGATGGATAGATGGATAGGTGAATGGATGGCTGGCTAGATGATTAGATGAATGATGGATGGATGATTGATGGATGATGGATGGATGCTTGATGTATGAAAGACGTATGGATGGATTGGTAGATGGATGAAAGGATGAATGGATGAATGGACGGCTAGCTGGATTTATGCCTGAACAGATGAATGGATGATGGATAGATGGATGAATGGATAACTAACTGGATGGATGGTTGGCTGGCTGGCTGGATAGATGGATTGATGAATGGATGGATGGATGGAGAGTAAATACAAATAGTAAGAAACCTTGCAATAATTTGATTGTTGAAACACTACAAACACAAACTGGATGATATTATACTTATTGCTATTTGTTTGTCAGAACTGTTCAACCATTACTATTTTATCATTTTAACTTTTTAAAATGATGTACTTGCCAAAGTATAACCATTTTTAAAAGAAATAAAAAGTGGCTGAATGATGTTTATGCCAGTTAATGTAGTTTATTGCGATGGATGGATGGATGGATGGATGGATGGATGGATGGATGGCTAGGTCAATGGATGATGAGTGGATGGGTGAATGAATAGGATGGATGGATGGATGTTGTAGAGAGGGTCAGAGATTTCCTATACCTTGGTGTCTGGAAAACCTGACTTGGGGCAAAACATAACAGAGCTGGTGAAAAAGGCACAGCTGAGACTTTATTTTCGGAGGATAACATCTCCTAGAAGCAGTTGGAGTCCTTCTATCATTGCACTTTAGAGAGCATTGTGATACTGTATACTGTCTCGGTGTTTGTTTTTCTAGCTGTACAGTTACACAGAAAAAAGAGCTCCAGAGGGTAATTAACTTGGCCCAGAGGATCATCAGATCCAACCATCCTTGGTGGAACTATCCAGTTTCTGCTGCTTCAACAAAGCTGGCAGTATCTTAGCAAGATCTTTCTCACCCTTTTTGAACTGCTATTGTCAGGCAGCTGGTACAAAGCAATCAAAAAATAGACGAAAGGACAGTTTTTACCCTAGAGCAGTACAAGCATTAAATGCTCAGTGAAATTTTTTGGTACATTTATTTTTTCAATGTGTAAATCTTGTGCAATATGTTGCATTCTCTGTGTAACTTTTTTGTGCAATATGCGTAACTGTATCTTGTGTAATATGTGTAAAGCACCTAATTTCGTTCAATGACAATAAAATATATTCTATAATATATATTGTAGTCTATTCTATGGATGGCTGGATGGATGACGGATGGATGATGGACGGCTAACTGGATGGATAAATTAATGGATAGATGAACGGATGCAAACCCCCTTTTTTCTTCAGTCCAAAATCATTTTGCCTCCACTTTCAATCCAAGTTTTTCAAATGGAAACAGTGTTAATTATTTATTTCTTTATGAATTCCTCCTTACAAATAGTACTACTGTGTCGATCAGACGGTAGAGTAAGATTACATGTAAAAACAAAGTCTGATCATAAATGTCCATTTTATGGAGAAATAAAATGCTGTTTGAGAGCCGAAAGAGTCGACTCACACTGGTGAGCTGAATCAAAAGATCCGATTCAGTTTAAAAAAAAGAAAAAGCCACCATAATGAAACGGACTAACAGGGTGTGCTAAAGGAAAACGGACATGTTTTCTCCTAACTCGATCTAAAACGTGTGTTTTATTCTGTTTTACTCAGACTGTGGAAGGATACAGAACCCAAACCCGCGTGCACAGAGCGGTGCGCGTTCACGGAATCTCGCGCGACGCGCGCGCATTAATTGCCGACGGAACGTGCGCGGGCACGAGCTCCGAGTGGTTTGTTAATGGAGACGCGGAGGCGGTGTGGCCTTCTCACCCGCAACCCTGCTGAGTATCAGCGTCATTAGTAATATTATTATCATTAGTGTTATTATATGAAGAGGGAAAGGAAAAATGGTAAGGAAACCTTGCAATGATTCAGTTGTTGAAACTCTGTAAAGACAAAAAAACTTTTTTTAATGATAGTTTTTAAATGCAAAACACGGAGCTAATGTACATATCGGTGACTGTTATACACACACAAACACAAAACATGTTTAAATCTAATTTATTGCCATTTTTCTTTTCTCAAAAGTGATTTATATAGTATAAAGCACCACCTATAAATTTAAATTAAATTAGTCGGTTTGTTGTATGTGTGGACTTTTTAGTTATAATTTGATATTTAATTATATATTTTTATATGTATATTTCTGTTTACTTAAACATATCATTGCTATATTCTGTTTTAATAATTTCTTGGTAGCCATGGGTTCCTTTTGAAATTAATTATTGTAACTTTAGAATCAGATTTGCACATGAATATAAAAAGATCTGTGTAATCAGATCTTTTTATATTCATGTGCAAATCTGATTTGAATATTACCTTCCAGAATGTGGGCCTGTTGTTATCCAAATGGGTTTGCATGCAACATGTAATGCTCTTTTCCTTTGCAACTTCCACTAATTTCTCATTACAACACATTCTAAGTTGTAAGTTCCACATCTTGGGGTGTGAGAGTGCTGTAAACTAGGTGATCTGATAATCATTTGGTATTTTTATTAACTATTTTTATCAACTTCCACTAGGGGAGCACATTTGGCATTGCAGACTCAGTCATAACAAAAACCTAACTATATGACATTATTGGTTTAGGTTGCAAACATTTTAAGGCATTTGAGCATTTTAATAAAGGCCTAAAGTGCCATTTATGCTCTTTTTTTATTTCATTTTATTATTTTATTTTTAACTTGCTGCAGGAGGCTGCCATTGATTTCAAGTCCCTTCGGGCCAAGTTTCAAGAGAGCAACCAGCCGAAAGACCGGCCTGTAGTTCTGGAAAAACCCAAACATTTCCCTCCATTAGCAAGTCGTGCCAATTCCTTAACTAATTCATCTACTGGGGACAAAATTCTTACCAACTTAAGAGACGAACAAAAGGTGCTATCAAGGAATTGGCCCAATGCTGCCCCATCTTATTACTGTCCACCTGACATGAACGGCATTGGAAGTGGTGTTAGAAGACGCTCGCTCAAAGATCGTCATTTGCCTATTGTGCTGCCGGCTTCATGTTCATCTACCTCTTCTTCTAACGTTCTAAAGCAGGAAGCCACCTCTTCCTCCAAGCTGGTAACGTCCCCAATCAAGTGCAAAAAGAAGGTCATGCCTACACCGTTCAAACCCGCCAAGTTTTCCAAGTCCATTAAGGACATTCTGAATAATGCCGAACAACCTGAAAGCAGCAAGCCACAGTCTGAACGCTACTCTATGGAGAACGGAGTCAGCCCTCAAAATGGTGGCTCACACTCAGGGTCATCCTGTCCCAGCCCAGATCAGCCATCATCACCATCACCTACAGCTGAAGATCAATCTAATGGGGGTAGCTTTCCTTATGTCCTCAGCACTCTGGAAAGAGCCAAGAAAAAGTTCTCGCCCAAGAACCTCCTGGTCTATACCCGACCCAAGAGCTTTTACTCCAGTAAAGAATCATCGGAGAGCCCTTCTCCTCCTGCAGAGTATGGAAACTTTCATACAGAATCTTCATCTAACTCTCCAATGCGAAAACTACCACACACCAATGGTATAAATCATAGTAAGTTGACCAAATAGAGTTATATCTCAGGTGTCTGGAGTGGATAAAGGGTTGGTTCAGTTAAAACATAACTAAAAGCATGGCAGTGTATTTACATTGTTGTACATCAAGCGTTTCCTGACCAGATGGCTGGCCTAATATCTGTAATTATCACATGGCCTTAATTAACAGCCATTTCATTTATATTTATGTTGTTGGCAAAAGTGCTATAGTTACATAAGGTAATATTACATGATTGGTACTGTATGTAGGTAAATAGATGTAAATATGGATGTTTACACATCACGCAGTATGTTATACAATGTCAAGAAATTCTACATGTCAGGTGTTCTGTGTGTTTGCTCTGAATCTGAATTACTGTAAATGAATCTAAAAGCATGTCTAACTTTTTTTTAATGGCTAGAACCTGTTTTGCACCTGAATGGTGATATGAAGCCAGTACGGCCTGGTGCTTGTGTCCCTCCTCTGATTAAAGTCTTGCCAAATGTGACATCACTAGCCCCCCTGCCTAAGAAACCAGCAAGGCCACCACATGTTGATTTGAATGCTTACAGGACCCAGAAGCTGGAGAAAACAGCTAAAAAAGCCTCCACAAGTAAGTTGTTCATCTGAGCAAGGCAATTCAAAGCTTGTATAATCAAACGGGTAGTTTTTATTTAAATGGGAGGTCTTTAGATTTATAATTGGATCAGGTTGCTGTGTCGTTTTTAGGTTGTGACAATATTTGATTAGCCTAAAATTGTAGCTTAAGATAGGGGTGGATGATGTAGTAGCTTGGTGGTCAAATGGAAATCCCAGCAATACCCAGCTTACATGGTTTGGTCATTAAACAAGGACCTTAATCCACAACTGCTCCAAACCACTTTGGATAAAAGTTTCTGAAAAGATGTTAAGATCAAGGTTGGAAAAGACCTTCTTGTCAGGAACCAAGCAACTGTCCTTGATGTTGCATGAAAAACAAACTCTACTACTTTAAGAAAAGTTTTAAACGTCTTTTTTTTTTTTTTTTTTTTCCAGGTCTTTTTTCCAGGTCTGGAGGTCCTGAAGCTGTGGCTGCTGAGAATGCGCCAGTGCCTCCACCTCCTCAGTTTGATTCTCCTCACTTTCAAGATTTTGCGAGTTCTGTGTTCGAAACAATTAATCCCAATGTAATCAATGTTTCTAGTCTGGAGACGGAAGCTACAGACTTGAGTGCCACCCCTCCAGGACCCGAAGAAGGGAGTGATGGTGGTCTTCACAACGATGAAGTCCAGATGCATGGTACAGGTCCTGCAGAACCTGGAGATTGGAATCTGCAGGGATCCAGTTTAGGGCACATGCCTGATTCACAATCGATCACGGCACTTGAAGCTCAGCTCATGGAAGCTGCGACTACTGAGATCACAATGCACTGCCCTCAGAACCTACTGACCGATTCCTACGTCAGCAATGAACTTCCATCAGACCCAAGGTATGTTCATAACACATTTTCTTGTGTTATTAAGCGTTATGTATAAGAATGTAATGTTGGTCTAATCTGTAGTGATATTTTTTTCATCTGTGCAAAGAGTAAGTGTTAAGGTACAGAAGTTGCACCTCAATCACACAGCAGTCATGCTATTTCACTGGGTCTGATGGATATAAAGTCCACAGCTCCTTAACTGTTACTGACCATCAGCTGTATTAGAACTGGACAAACCCTCTGACATCACCCATAGGTTTTCTGAAGAGCACTTTTGAAGCTCACCTGTGGGAGCTCTGGTCATCGCCATCTTGGCAGGAGCTGACTCCACCTAAACTCTGGTTAATCCATAAATAGGCAGAATGACCAGATCCTGGTTGTTGATGGGAGAACACTGACTTACCACAGTTGCCATAAGATGGCTAGATTACCTTTAGCATAGCAAAACGTAAGGTGACTAACATTTATTTATATGCTAACATCGTCTCGTGTCAGCGCCAACAGTTCTTTGTGGTAAGTTAAACTACAACGATTTGAGTTAGCTAAAGTGATGCATAGCAGAGAGCTGGCGTTTTGACACCAGCAATGCAGCGGTCACTCAAATAGTCCACACCCAAATTATGCATAATTTTATGACTTAAAACTTTAGTTGATGAGTTTCATTAAAAAAAAAAAAAAAAAAACACTCTCGTGCAAGTTGTGCAGTTGTCATGAATAGAAAATATAAATCCGAAAATATGAGTCCAAAGTTTCTTTTTATTTATTTTTTATTTTAGTGGACATTTGAGGCACTGAAGTCATATTATAAATATTGAGCCTAAATGATTCATCGCATTGTACTGGAAAAAGATTTTTTAAATGTGTTGGAATTTCTTGAAAAATGTTCCTAGAGCAACACGTACAGCAAGTGTGTAGACGGTGATTCATTTATTTTTTTGGTTCTTTTCAGCAGCATCATCCATCGGGATGATAATTACGAAGTCTGTGACAACGTCTATGAAGAGGTGGAGGCAATCAGCCGATTTAATTTTGGTCATTCCTCCCGTAAACGGAAAGAAACTCCAAAGAGTAAGTGTTGAGACTACTAATAATCCTTAAGGTGATAAAAAATCTGTTGTTTATGGTGATGCTAACCTAAAGAGGTGCTTTACTGGACATTTGTCTTAAAGGCGACATGTAATGCAAAGTGAAAATTGTCAAATTCAGATGGGCCGAATAGTCAACCCACCCCCCAATGTGATCTCGTGTATATAATGTGACCTTGAGAGCATGAGTCAGCAGTAACTCTCTTACATATGTTTGGAAGTTTGAGATAGTACTAATGCATTATCTGATGGTTTCAGATCCCTATGCTGAATCACCTGGGGTGAGTCAAGTTGCATTCACATTTTTTTATTGAACACAAAAGTGATCAGACATATAGTATGTACGTATTTTCTTTTTCTTCTTACTACAGAAGGAGGAAAACAGCAAGAGTATATGGCATGTTGCGCAGGGGTATGTAATGTTTGTTTCCGTCATATTTAATGTTAAATCTGGCTAGCCTTGCAATCTGTGTGTTTTTAATTTCATATCTCATTTCTGTTTCCTGCAGGATGAGCATGAATACAGAAGCCAGTGGTATAACTCCACCTGTCTGGGATAGGTAATAACCTGAAGTTTTGGCTTTAATAAAAAAATAAATAAAAATAAATAAATTCATAATGTGATTGTCTGAAGCGAGCTAGTTCCTGTCGCTACATTGGTGTTCATCTTGTGACCTTTTGGAATCTTAGATGCGTACCCTTTCATAGTGCTTCATCTGTCAGAAAGGATCGCTCGAGCCCTGACCACCAGGAAGAGAAAGAGGCACGGAAGAGAGAGAAGCAGCGTCTGGAGCGAGAGAAGAAGGAGCAGAAAGAGAAGGAGAAAAGGGAAAATGAGATGAAAAAGAAGTTCAAAGTGAGTGAGCGATTCTATCACCAAGGACCGATAATCCGTGCTTTGTGAGATTCATCACAAAGCTGATTTGACGGATGTCGGTGATCTATTTAATTTTGAAAGCCTTAATCCAAGCGTTTCCATCAGTCCTTTTGTTGCCGTATCCAAGCAAACGACGCTCACAGTCGTATAGAGACATCCGGCTGCGCTGTGCTTATTATCTAACAGTTGAGCATGACACATGTATCCGAGGATAACAAAGTACACCAGAAAAATCGAAATTAATACCTGTCAAGCAGCAAAGCAATGCAGGCTCAGCATCCATTTTTAAATCTTTTGAATTACTTGTCTCATCAAAAGCTACAGTGACATTCACTCTTGACTATTCAGACTGATTCCTTGTTCCATCTTCATTTTTACTGGCTCTTCTGTAGCGTACGCTGTTATTACCCTCAGCAGAAGTGGACGATTCAAAGAGGCTGGTGCTTTAATTTATTGTTTCGGGGGAAGGACAGTTAAAGATATTGATTTTCTTTCATGTGGATCATGCCAAATGGGTATGAGGAGAGAAATTGTGTCTGAAGTGCTTTATTTAAAAAAAAGAAAAGAACATGCAGTGGGCTACAATTTAGTTTCCTCTACTAGAATGTATGACGAAATTCAAACATATACCAGATCGAATACAGTGCGCATATATAATAAAACGTGGTCAAAGGGGCCAGGGTTGTCTCTTCGGTGTTGTAGATTAAGGCCCAATTCATTGTCAAATGAAAAACAATTGTTTGATCATTTTTAATTTGCATTGCGATTCTGAAACTATCACAGTTTTATAAATATCCCAATTCCTTATAAATAATAATATAATGGATCTTTTCTGTTGATACATTTTGTAAGTTTCATACAAACATGGAAAATAATTTGCTACCACACAGGATGATGTGCTGCCTGCTAATGTGTGAATAGAGCACCATCTATAGCATGATAAAGGAATGGCAATATTTTGCAACCTCAAACATAGAAAGGTTAGAGTGATTTCAATATAGCGATTTTGGAGTTGGTGTTGCGATACGTAAATTTCTGACACAAAATAATTGTGTTAGAATTATCGTGTTAGAATTTTTTTTTAAATACGGGACTTTTAATAAACCTAACATGCTGGCACCTTGTCTAATCGGACACAGGCAGTTAAGCTGAATGGAGCAGTAATGGGGTTTAAAAAAAAAAAAAAAACCTGGTCTTGTAAATCCTGTGATGTAAAGGAAAAATATTTTGTATTAACTAACATTGCTTCGCTCGTTACTTTTGTATTCATTCCTTACGATTACATTTCATGCACATTTCTGCCTATATATTACAGCATCCTGTCAGAAGGTTCCACTTCAACAAAACTTTACTATCTAGACATGGAATATTATTTTGTTGCTTTTGTCGTCTCTCTCTCTTCCCCAATAGATCACCGGAGAGGAGGAGCCCATGTATCATGCTCGTGTACTGCTGGCTAGCAAACTGCGTAAACATGATCTGCAGGTGACGAGCGGAGACACCATCAGCATCATCCGCACCACCAACTGCCCCAAGGGCAAATGGTTGGCCAGGGACTCGCAGAACAAGTGTAAGGAGGACATGCCGATAAACTATACCTAAACTATTTGTGGTATGTAGGCTAGCAAGTGTAAATTCTGGGGGGAAATCGGGTAAATCATATTCTAATTTTATTTAATATGTCTACAAATTAAAATATCGCACTAGACAATACAATCAAAGTATGGAATTTGTGATGGAAGACATTTTTAAGCTGGAAATTAATTTGCAAAATAACTTAACCCTCCATAAGGGTTCAAATAAGAATTTCTGGTTATAGTTGGCTAAATAATTTGGCTCCTATACTGTAAAATAAAAAAAAACTCGCACAAAAACAGTCAAGTTGCTTCGTCAGGCAGGCCAAGTCCGTGGTATTCAGGGTCAATGCCGCCCCCTTGTTGGGAATCTCTACCATTTCCTGTAATATATAATGAAATCATATTGTATACATTTTAACAGCCTCCTTCTGTCCATCCCACAATACTGTGCAGTGGGCTTGCTGACAAATGGTGTAACCTGTGTGTGTAGATGGTTATATTTCAGTGATGAATGTGGAGTTGAATATGAAGGAGATGTTGGAGTTGGGGAAACGAGCCTCGCAGGCTATTGGGAGAGGACACGGCGAGGGCGACACACTCAGTCTCAGCAGCAGGTGGCGCATCAGACACACACCTGATATACTGTATGCTTTATAAACACACACCACTGGGGTGTGAGTCTGCCTTTTGTTAGACAATATGATGCATGTTGATGTATGATGAATGTTGTACGGGAATCAAGTAGTTCATCAATATTGTTTACATGGATAGATGGATGTAGATACAGATGCATTTTTTTTTTCTCAGGTCTTCATATTACAACCCTGTTCTCACAAGCAGCTGTAAGTCCTTTTGTCTGTCTGTGTGTGTACAAGTGATGCAGATTAAGTGTTTTGTTTTTGTTTTTTTTTAAGTGCTGTCTTGGATTTTAATGCATTTTTATGCCTTTTCTCCTGCAGTCACTGATGATAGTGAGGAGTGGAGCGGGGATGAGGAAACCATGTCTCATTCAGTAGAAAACATGTAAGTTAGAAATGAACCTGTCTAAGCTGGACTGCTCTTATTTATCTGATTCAGGTTGGTAGTTGGTCAGCTTTTTTTTTTTTTTTTCTTGTCTTCCCCCCCCCCCCCTTCCCCCTCCTGTGTATCCAGAAGCTCAAACAGAGCAGTCTCGATGCCTGACATGTGTGAGTTGTCTTCTTTTTTTTCTATTCAGAGTTGATTCCTTGCTTTAATTTGTCTGTGCTCTAACTAATGCTTGTCCATGTTCTAGTTAAGGCTATTGCCTGCAATCGCCAATCACCCAGTGACGGCAGTGTGGAGGACGTCCCCTCACAGTAAGCTTGCTGATTCAGTAAATCATACTGAGGTTATTAAAACAACAGAGGATACATCTGGAAAAGGTTCTTTAACAAGTATTGATGATCACACACAGTACCAGTCCAAAACTTGGGACATGCCTTCTAATTCAGTTTTTTTTTGGTTGATTTACAAAAGGTTGAATAATGGAGATTTCAAAACTATGAAATAGCGTACATGATGAAACTGACTCTCATGGAGACCTTCTCAGGAAAGCAAGACCAAAACTGCTGCAGAGGAGACGTTCATTTAGAGTCACCAGCCTCAGAAATCACCAATTAACAACCAGCACCTCAGATTAGAGCCGTTATGAAGCTTTACAGAGCAGAAGTATCAGATACTGATCATCTCAATGGCTCACAACATATTGCACGTGTGTTTATTCCCAGAGTGAATCACGAAGCTCTCCACAAGCTTGCAGTTTTCTTCCAGACCAACAAAGATGAGCTGAACACTGTAACAGAAACCACGGACCTCATTTCCACCAAGTACAGTATCCTCATTCAATTCACTAATATTTTAATGAGATGCATCCATTCTCATTTGTGACTCAAGCTTTGAGTCTAGGTTATTATTATTATTATTATTATAATTATAATTATTATTATTTAGCAATTTCATGAAAAAAGTGAAACTATATTCTAGATTCATTACAAAAACTAAAAAATGTCAAGCCTTTTTTCAGTTTTGATGAGTGATGGAATATATATTTATTTTTATGGAAACTTTTCTTTAGTATTCTATTACATATTCATTCATGCTAATATTTGTTATGGTTTGCAGCATTAACAGTCCAGGTAAGTCTTTCTTTTTGTTTAATTGAGCTTTGACCACTTGAATTCCATTACACATATATAATTTGTCCAACTTTGCACGTGGTGATGTATTATGGGATGGTCCAAGAATTAAAACAACTGCAAAGCTTAGATCTCGATCAACTTAGAAAAATGTCTTTTTTTTTTTTTTTTTTTTTTTTTTTTTTGGTGTGTTTCCAAAAAAAAGGGTTTTTTTATCATTTGCTTTCATCATTTAAGTTCTTGTATAATTGTGAAACACACAAACAAGATCCAAGCACTGCTTTAATGCTCTTGGTAAGCTTTTAGTCTGTGTTCTCTGACAGGTTTGCTGTATGATGTGGAAGAGCCTCCATATGTGTAAGTATGCGTATGAAAGGGTGAGGGTCAAGAGTTAAAAACAAATATATTCATATGAATTTAAGTCTGAGACTTGTGTATCTAAATGAAATGAGGGAGGAGGGTAAGTGGTCTGGCGTTACAGTGAACATTTCTCTCCAATGACTATCCGTTTTTTTCAGAGAGGAGGACCAGTTCAGTTTCACTGACGTCGACCTGCTGCCTCCTCCTGAGCTCTACGCCGACTCCTCCTGAACTGAAACGCTTTCAGAACTGAATACTGAAATGTGCCCCGACATTGATCAAATATTAATCACCGCTTCAGATAATCTGCACAATTCCTGCACTTCTTTTCCAGACTCCAGGCTCCTGTAAGCACTCAGGAAATTCAGTCCACTTCTCTGCAACATGCTAATGTTACTACTAACCAGACTGTATGACTTAACACTGAACTCTTCTAGCCAGAAGTGCCTGTGTGTGTGTAATGGAACTTCAGTTGTAAAAGAAGGCAGGGTTAATTAAAAAAATAATAATCTGTTTATATTAATAAAGGAATGTAGCACTTTATGGGTGTGAATTATGTTGTGTAATTATTGCACCTTGTTTGGAATGCAAAGACGTTGCACCGTCTTGTAGAAACTTGCTTTATGTTTTCATTTGAACACCGTTTTTGTCTTTTCTTTTTTCTTTCTTGTCATGTTTGTATTAAAACTAATTGAACGAATGCAAACAAATATATTCATATACAAAATCTGCTGAAATCTCTTCTGATTTTTAAGATTTTCAAAGTGGCGTTTGCTTACTTACTGAATAGGTTCCTTTGAATTTCTACATCAAATTCAGTCTTTAATCACGCCTCAGCATGCCTATGCCTCACTCATACAGTAATTCATGTTAACGGAGCCCCAACCAAGTATTAAATGCATAAATTAACATTTTGTTTAACATTTTTTGTATGGTCGCTCTTTTTTGAGTGATCTTGGGAAATATTAAAATATTTTAAAGTAATGAATTTTGTAAGAAAAGAATAATTTCTTGAAATATTTCACTAGCTGTGAAATGAATCTGGAATATAAATTTATTTTGTTTATTAATAAATTATGAAAACCCTCATTCTATTTTTTTATTTAAAAAAAAAAAAAAAAAATTTACACTGATTTTACAAATAACTCATATTGTGGACTGGGTTGGCCGGGGGCTCTTCGAATTAATTTTACAGTTCAGGGAGCCCCAATGGTTAATAACCACGAGGTGGCGCCATTGATTGATTTGACTGATTTTTTTTTGAAGGATGAGAAGTTTTAACAATCACAATACAATTTTGGTGTGTATAAATCTTAACCCGTCAGGATCTACTGTACTTACTTTCACCCTGATGGTGAGGTGTTCCCATAAGCACATTCATTATATTCTCTACATTTTAGACTCCATTCTTCTATAATGAGTCGTTTACTGGCCTGTCATGTGTGTTTTATATGAATTTATTCATATGAATACTTTCTATGGATTTCTATTTTAAATAAAGTCTGATCATAGTGTTTGTGAACTAATATGGATGATGCTAAACAAGTCATTAATATACTCTGCATGATCGAGACAACCAAAAGCAGACATGATTGGGATCATCACTGAAGGTTAATCTCGCATTTTCTGTAGATATGTTTTACAGTGCTCATCATCTTTGGTTCATACAGTATGATAAGGAGCTTAAAGCAGCAGAGCTTACTGAATGAAGATTCTACTGTGAAAACCTCTAGCCCAAGATTATCTCCAATTACGAGGCATTAAATTATTTTAATGTGACGAGCAAGACACCCAGCCCCCAACACACACACACACAATGTAACATAAAATGTAAAATTCTGGCAGTCATTGGGTGCTACGTGAGAGCCAAAAGTTTTGCTCTACTTCTCCATTACCGCACAGCTGATAAAGTTCTACTTCTATCTATCTATCTATCTATCTAGGGTTTGTATTTGTGTATGTTTTTAAAATTGATGTTTTTTCCCCTTTTTAGTATAATGCAGGATACAAGATGAAGGAAATGTGTAGGAGGTTAAAATGTTAAAATACTGATATTTATGGTTAAGCAATACTACTGTAGTAGCACTTCTAATCATCATCATCATGTCATCATTTGTTGATGTGCAGATTTTTAACTATCAAGAAATAAGTTTTAAACCACTTTGTATTAATCTCTTGTAGGACATGTCTTAAATGAGTAGAATTATTATTATTAATATTGAACTATATATATATATATATATATTCATTCTTTCCGACAAATCAGAACATCATAAGCATTATACAAAGAAAAAAAAAAACTTGTGGACAGCATACAAAGCAATCTAACTAAATACACAAAGAAAGAAAAAAATACTGATGTAAGGTTAAGAGAAAAAAAAAATGTTTTACCAGTTTATATACAAACCGGATTCCAAAAAAGTTGGGACACTTAACAAATTGTGAATAAAAACTGAATGCAATGATGTGGA
>JAQQZT010000001.1:4695494-4714735 GCA_030068275.1 Clarias platycephalus
AACATGCAAACTCCATGCACACAGAGACGGGAATCGAGCCTTGCCGGGAATCGAACCCGGACCCTGGAGGTGCAAGGTGACAGTGCTAACCACTACACCACCGTGCCGCCCATCTTTAGTGTAATTTAACTAAATAATCTATTGTATACTTTCTGATGGTATTAGGCAGTAGAGAGGGGGGCAATTAATTCTGTTACATATGGAGACTCTTTCAAGTGGCAATTTACATATTTCATCCAAAATTATTATTATTTTATTTGCAATTGAGGTGCTAAAATCATCTTCATCTATAATCCTACAGGTGGCGTTCTCTAAACTCTACACACAGCACAGCATCCTTTGTAGTTTGTTTAAGTGTAAGATTGTTTAGATTTGAAAACTTAATTTGAAATCAGGATATTTATGAAATTGTGATACAATCACGCAAATGCTAATCGAATCGGCAACCCTAGTATGCAGCATGTCTTTGGTACAACTTTGAAAGAGTTATTTTCAAACTATCAAATAATAAATGATTGAATTTTATATAATATTTGTTGTGCATTAGGATAAAAAAATAATAAAACAATGTTTGATCTCAAAAAAGTGCATGCATCCAAAAATCTGAACATATTGGCATTTGATACTTTGTGATTGTTGCTTCATATAAATGTAAATGTTTAGTCATTTAAGAAGAGTGTTTTGCATCATTTTGTTCCGTCAGTGTAAAGTATGTAGACCTCTATGCACAAAAATCTTTTTGTTTTTGTATGTAATCATAATTGGAATCGTATAAATCCTTTTCAGGTCTGCTAATTATTATCACGTTTAGAACTTAAAAAATTTACACTAGTCGAGGGTGAAATATTACATTTGTTGTGTATTTTTCTTAGCTTTTTTTAATTTTATTTTTATACCTTATTCATTATCAAGCAAATCACTCAACTGCAATGACTAACCTTCCATACAGTTCTTACATGGAATGTGGTTCTTGCTTGTTTGTTTGTTCGCTTGAGAGAACTCCATTTCCTGAGGGTTTAGCAATGCTTCTCGGAATTTCCAACCTGCTTTTAAGCCTGAACAAAGGAAATGTGGCAGAAAAAGAGAGATAGGGATAGGGAGAGAGAGAATTGTATATCTTCTTTGTTTCTTTTTTCTCCGTTATCTACTCTGGAGCCTTATCAAAGTTCCCATCAGCACTTTTCACTTTTATTGCTTAAGACCATTTACGATCTGCTCGTAATTTCTGCTCGAGTTAGACATCCCTACAGTAAACACTCGTAGGCTATTAAGCTTCTAGCATTTCTTGCAGTAATGATCTCTGGTGTGCTCTGGAGGAGCGCTGGTGCGCTGAAGGCTTTCCAGCTGTGGGAGCAGGGCTTAGCATGGGAGTTTATAAAACCCTCAGGCTACTTGGGGGGGAGTCAAACTCAATTTGTTCTTTTTGAAAACAGACTCCACACATACACGCACATACACAGATCGATATCTACTGTAAATAAGCAGATATACATGAGCCAAATGACTCCAGGAAATCTCATGCCATGATCTCTTTTCTCTTCTTCTTCTCTCTCGTTAGCTGGTTTGCCGTTCCTGATCATCGAGTCCAGCGCTGTCCGGCCGTACCGCCGTGGCTTCTATTGCAATGACGACTCCATAAAATACCCAGCCAAAGATGGAGAGACCATCAACGACGGGGTTTTATCAGCTGTGGGCACGCTCGTCGCCATCCTCTCAGTAAGTTTCTCTAATTTGTGGTCTTTTGGGATGGTTTTGTGGGGTGCGAGTGAGTGTGTGAACGTTATTATCCAGGGTTTGATCATGTCCATTGTTCCCAGGATGGGCTCTGGTTACAACAATTGACCTTCTCAATGTTCTCATTTTTAGCCAAAGTGAAGATGAAAGCTTCCATTACAAGCTTTACTGCTGTACTTTTATCAAGCAGTTTGTTCATAAATAACATTTTCCTTAGGATTCTTCTTTCCCGAAAATAAATGCTTGTGGAAAGACAGAAGACTCCCTGGTCTGGGTCCCATTTAGTCGTTTTTCATTTTCAAAAAGGCATTCTCATTTCCAAGAAAGAAGCAAGTGTCTTGCGGTCGACGGCAAGTTAACGGGTTTTGAGGAATGTTTCAGACGGCGCAGAGCTGGACCCGTACGGGCCAGGTGTTTCCGTGCGAGGGATCTGATGGAGGATTGTATTACAGCCTTCATCGAATTGAGACACTGGTCCCAGACCAGCACTAATACTCTGAGAGGCCCCAGATTTCAGACTGGGAAACAAACAGCATACCATCAGAGTGAGATTCAACAGCCAGCTCAGCGATTCTCTTTATTAAAACCAGCCGCATCCCCCCCAGTTCTCCCTCGCACACGTTTCTTAGCTTCGCCTGTCGGGGAGGAGGAGAGCTGAGCTGAGACATATGGTTTGAATTATATATAAGTGAAGAGAATGATGTTTAAATATGACTAGAATACGTACAATTCCGTAACTCGCCTGGACAAAGTTGTTTGTCCAGAAACTGCGCATGCAAGGATTGAGATTAATGCTGTGAAAACAGATAGAGTAATTACAGCTGAGGAGAGCAAACAAAAAAAAAGATGTACAGTTTCGGTTTTAGTGTTTGTTGTACCCTTGAGGATTGAAGTTTCAACCTGACTTTTCTTCCTTATTTTTCCAAATTTTGGAAAGTGTTCTACTTAGTGCAAGAACACACTCTAATGCTAATATACTAAATCTGGTGTTTATTTGTCTAGCTGGATATTAATGGATTTAGGTGTGTATATGTGCGTTTACACAAGAAATTTGGTCGTCAAGAAAATTCCATAGATTGGACGAAAAAAAGTGCACAGAAGTACACTTCCTGATGTATTACTCAACTGACTCATTTCAAATCACATAATTTGCATTATAATATCAATAATAATAATTAGAATTATTATAATTATAATAGTTAAAGCACACAAGAGTACCACAGAAAATTCAGAAGAATTCAGAAAACACAATGTTTTTCCACAGTTTTTACCATCACCAAAAGATCTGCAAGATAGACCGAACATGTTTCCATTGCAGAAACATGTTTGTTTTTTTTCAAAATGTACTCGTATGCAATAAACAAGTACCAAGAAATCCAGTCATGGTAAAATAGTTACATGCACACGAACGGTTCGGGATTTTTTTGTGTTGCAAATAATTTAAATTAGATGCAGTGACAAATATTAAATTATAACCCAGATTTCAGACTCAGTAAAAAATCATATTGGTTCCAACCTACAGAGACCCTAAAGGGACATGAAATAAAAAATACCCAGAATAAAAAAATTAAATTCCGTAAAATTTGCCGAAGAAATAAAGTGCTCAAGGTTGCCAACCAATCATAGACGTGACTGAATTATTGCAACCAATCCGAGTGCAGAAGGATCTCAGAAGGCATTTTTGACATTTTACAATCCAGTAACTTTTTTCTGACAAGCTTGAAGTGTAAATGAGCTAATGAGTGAGCACTAGCAATCAGCTAGCAACTTTTAACCTTTTATTGCTTTTAACCCTTTCGCCTCTTCATTTTGACTCTCCGTCACATATAGATCACGATAGGCGAGAGCTTCCGGATCCACTACCTCCACGAGGGCTCCAATGCTTTTGTGAGGAACCCCTACCTGTCGGCCCTCTACAAGCAGGTCGGGGTTTTCCTCTTTGGCTGCGCCATCAGCCAGTCCTTCACGGACATTGGCAAGGTGTCGGTGGGCCGCCTGCGTCCTCACTTCCTGGATGTGTGCAAGCCCGATTTCTCCCGGATTAACTGTTCGCTGGGTTACATCACCGACTACATGTGCACAGGGGACGACAGCAAGGTTCAAGAGGCCAGGTATGACACAAGCAGCATGAATGGACCATGTTCTCAGTGTAAATACATCTGGAATGCACGCTAGTATCTGACTAACTTAACATATTGGAAAATTTCTGCATGTGAAAATCTATTTGATATATATGAAGATAAATGTAGCAGCTTTGCATTATTGTTCTCTGTACGTGGAGTTACATAAGGATATTAGCGTGTTCCCTTTAATCTGATAATAGAGCTGTGGTATCTAGGCTAATGCCTTTAAGCAAAGCGGATGATGTGCAAAAGTGCACCAGTTAGCGTTACAAGAATCCAGTTATCGTACTAAACCATTTAACGCTCTCTCAGTGAGACAGGAAAGCTATTACTTCCTCTCTCAAGGAAAAGAGTTTCTAGATATGTTCAGTCAGTCCTTGACACTTTGTCCTGTTTTGTCTTAAAGTCTATAATTCAGTGTTGATGATCCCAACTAAACTTTCTCTCTTTCTCAACAGGAAGTCGTTCTTCTCAGGGCATGCCTCTTTCTCCATGTACACCATGCTCTACTTGGCTGTAAGTACCTCAAATCTTAATCTCTTTTAGTCTATGCATTCAAATTGTAAACATTCTGTTGTCTGAACTAACTCCAGTCTGGTGTGTGTTCTGTGTAGCTGTACCTGCAGTCGAGGTTTACCTGGGAGGGAGCGCGCCTGCTACGGCCTCTGGTCCAGTTCACACTTCTAATGATGGCCTTCTACACCGGTTTATCACGGGTCTCTGATCACAAGCACCACCCCAGTGATGTACTGACTGGCTTTGCACAGGGAGCCCTGGTGGCCTACTTCATTGTAAGGACACAAACACACTCACATTCCACTTACTACAGCTGTGAAGATCTCCAACTGAATAGTGAATTATTAATGAGAAATAATGCATAAGTTTAACCCTAAACCGCAATAACCATTTGACTCGTTTGTTACCATTTTTAAAATGTGAAATATGTAATATTGAGGGGGAAGAAAACACTACATGGGAACCAGTTAATGTTCATCTCCTTATAAGGACAACATTTAGTATGGATGAAGATACCAAAACATTCCACTGTGGAATTTAAGTTATTAACGTTGGAAATGTATTTATATAATTTGCTCCCACATTATCACATGTTTGCGCCTCCATTTCTAGGCATTTTGTTTCTCAGTTGTCCTTCTGTTCTTCCAGCCAAGATTCTTGTGTGTGTAATATCTAAGCAAGAAGTTAGTGAATGTTTATATGGAATTATCATCATAACCAACAGATGAACTGAGCTAGTTTTGGAATTCAAACAGAGTCAAAGTCACCTCAAGGTCTAATGTCTGTAACAGTGTTTCTTCAATGGTTTCCTTTATGTTTCTAGTATATTTATAGTTTTTTTTTTTTCATAAATAGAAAGATGAAGAAATAGACTTGTTTGCAGTTTTCTGAAGTGTTGTTTAAATAGTAACACTAGTAAACCGTGAAATGTGTTGTTTAATAGAGTCCATAATTTATCCATATTTCCTACATATTTTTTTTATTATTTCATTCTGTGCTTTTCAACACTGGCAACATTGTTAAAAGTGCTATGCAAATAAAATTGAATAGAATTAAATAGTATTCTTTTGGCTATATATCCTTGTAAGATCTACATTTTCAGGCTATTGAGTTTTACTCTTTTGCCAAACCTCTTCTTTTTTTGAAGACATTCATTGAGTTCATAGTTACCAGGTACAAATAAAGAAAAACATATCTATATATATACACATATGCTTGGACCCTGACCGGCTATGCACTTTCTCACTCACTAGCTCTGTTCCCCTGAGTACCTCTAATAATAATTTTTCTCTCTACTTTTTTGTCTCCAATTTTCTAGGCATTCTATGTGTCTGACCTCTTTAGGTCAAAGGACAGATGCTCTTCCATTCCACCAACTCCTATTAAGAAAGACCTTATACCCAGTGTGGATCGGAACAACCACCTCACTTTAGCATGACTCTAACAGCCCCGGATAGGCTGAGGTGTCCAGTGGACATGGACTGAAGTGGTCACTGGCCTAACACTGGCTTTGGCCATCAGCAGACTGTTCTACACTGGACAGATCGAAACCACATGTGAATCTTAATGTGCCACATTGACTGCATGTTGGCGTTCAGGCCCACAATGCTATCTGTGAGCTGCAACACTTAGAGGGAGGGAGCCTCTTGTTTTTAGTTCTTCACTCGAATTGTGAATCTCGACACCTCAAATGGACAAAGCGACATGGTTATTTAACCTCAAGTCAAACAAATTCCTAGCTCACAGGAAGGATTTTTTTTTTAATGGAATTGGTACTTGGTGGACTGTGAATGTTATTTGAGAATGTAGCACAGTATTCAAACCTCATGTTTTTTTACACTTGAATGTTTGGTTAAGTATAAAATACCTTGATCTGTTACGTACAGAAGCCATGAATCACATGTTGTGGCAAAATAATGATATGTACAGTGCATATATATGCCAACTAAACAGGCATAAAGCTCATAGTTTCTATTGTGCATTGTTAAGAGGAAGATGAGAAACATCTGTAACAACAATACAGACGAGCTGAGGGCTGCTATCAAAGCAACCTGGCGTTCAAGATCCAAGAGACTGGGGGAAAAATGTGATGTCAATGATTTTTAAAGCCAAACAGGATGGTTCCAATGTTCCAATCAGAAACTGCAGTTCTTCTTGGATTTTTAAAGATTAATGTGTCTAGACTCTAAAAAATAGTAAGCAGTAGTTCTGTTGGAAGCCTGTTAATGAGAGAAGTCAAAAACTTGTCGAACCTTAAAAATATTCACTTTTTACTACATTTGTGAACAAAATAGCATTTTTTCATACACAGAATGGGGTCCCTTTATGTATTATAATATTTTGCGGACTTATCATGAAATATAAGATATTAGGTTAGAAAAAAGGAAGAGATATTATTTTAAAACAAATAGATGAATTAATATCTTGTGGTTCAGAGCTTGAGCAGATTCTAAGTCATGGTACTAGAGAGATATCAGACTGCTATTGGCTAATGTTGTGCTATCAGATAAAATTAGACTATTTTGTATTAGATTCTGTTACGTGGTTATTATTGCACATCCTTGTTTATGGGCTGATTCTCAGAGCTCAAAAAGTGAATAAGACAGGCAGGGGCTGGTTTTCAGATCTCATTTATACTCGGTATTAATCACCACCACCAGTGCCTGAGTGAATTGTTCTTAACATAGTGTTCATTTGCGGTTAAAATGTGTGACGTGTGACAGGAGTGGGATTTCATCCTGCTGGTTTAAGATGAGTCCCGGCAAAAAGAAACACTTGTATTATTTACCTTTAAGCCAGTATTCTTTTTACTCCATGTATTGTATATACTGAATGAATTGTATGAACGCGTAAGTGCGAGAGACCACTATAAAAGTGTCTCAGTGAAACTTTTGTGGCTGGGAACCTACAAAAAAAAATATATATATATATATTTTTGTGTAATCAAAAAGACTGTGGAAGCATGTTATGATACCACTTGATGAATAAATTGCATTATGACCAAAGTGTTAAATAAAGAAGCAACAATTAGTTTTTCTCTAATCTGCATTTGTGTTTTTTTTTTTTTTTTTGCTCAAAAAGCCTTTAAAAGAGCATAAACAAGATAAAATATGATAAAGTTTATGAGAAATATATAAACTGTGTTACGTTGCAGACAGGCAAAGAGGTGTTCAAACCAGTCAAACCGGGACTAGTGATGACAGTTCCTGTAAATGAAGGAGCAAAAATGATTGACATTTACAAAGTTCAAGTGCAGTATGGTGATGAGACTCTTAACTGCAGTAAAATATTTGAACTATTTTTAAAGAAGTTTGTACGTTTGTGTTTGTGGCCATCCGGCTGAGGTTGCTCAGAGCCCACCGCAGTCATTCCCGTGAACATTCAGCGAATGGAACGCCTGACTCCTGAAAATGAAAAGGTAACTTGCGGAAGAGATGCATCTGTCGTTGAAAACTGTACACACAATAATTCATCGACACCACTTTCACATTACAGGAACTCTGAGAAAACTTTATGTCTAGATGGTATTCAAGCGCCAGTGAAACATTGGGTTAAGTGCATTAGTGTAGCAGAGAACTGTACAGAGAAATAAAGAAAGTTTTTACTTTCATAAGTGTTCTGATATTCTGGTTTGACTTGAATGCTCCTCATATTATTTCCTAAAAAGCTTCCAATGTTATTTCACTTGAATTTATTATTAAGGCTTATGCCCAGGGTGTCATAATACTGTATGATACAAATATATTGTTCCTAATGTTAATGTAAAGTTTTGTAATGAAATGAGAAGTAACACTTCTCATCAACTGTGCTTTTGTACTTTGTGGTCCTTTAGACCAAAAGATTTTCATTAAAAATCTAAATACAGAATAGCAATATAATAACTAAATGAATACCAAAACTGGAGAATTAAAGATATGAAGAAAGAAGGCTTGACTTTTCAATTAAATCTGCCAATTTATCAATTAATGTAAATTTTTAATCTGCAGCTTTAGAACCTGTGCAATTATTTGCTGTTGCAGCACTTCAGTTGGGCAAGCTGCGATACTTTCTGCTCAGAACGGTTGTAAAGACTGGTTGAGTTACTGTATCTTTCCTGCCAGCTCAGACAAGTCATTTTCCTCTGATGTCTCATTGAATAGGCATTTCCATCAAAAACACCGCCCACTGATTTTTATTACTGTTCTTGCTTTACACAACTTTCTGTATGAACTGTTTTTTGTGAAATTCCCAAATCTTTGTGTAAAACTCAAACCAGACAATTCGGCACCAGCAACCACACCGCAATCAACGTCCCCGAGATGACATTTTTTCTCATTATGAAGTTTAATGTGAACAGTAACTGAAGCTAAGTGTCTGTGAAGATTCTTAGTCATCCAGATTATAATTATCCCAAACTAAGCCGTTCAGTGAAAACCGGACTTGCTTGAAATTCCTGCAAATATTTCACTTCTCATTTGAAAAATATATGACTCAGCTTCTAGATAATGAATTGGCTTGGCATTTAATGGCTGTGGAGTCGTTAACACCTGAACACCTGTGGGTTGTTTCTACCCAGCTCTAATTTGTGGCATTAGGATCATCTGAGTGAAGGTATTCATGATCATGAAACTGCTTCCGGAGAGATGAAAAGTTATCTGAAGCTCTTGACGTGTACCTGCATAATTTTATACGTTGCCAAAGAACTTACAAACTGTTCTAATCATGCACTTCAAACAAACGCCTGAAAACAATGTACCTTTTTCTTCATTTTGGACCATTTTGTCCGCACTAATGTGAGGCAGGAGACGGGAATTCTAAAGGAAGTGGCTTTCTTTGGAAAATCACAGTCTGATTCGAGGTGCTTTTTACTCAAGTGGTATTTTAACTGGACCCAGACCATTGGAATGCCCTTCATGTGGCAAGCTCACAACAAACTTTCTCATACAACCCTTCAGCCTTAATTTATACCCCCACCCCTGAACCCCAACACCACAATCACCACTACCACCCCCACCAACCCGGACATGGGGGCTTTGAGAATAAAACATCTGAACCGGGCATTTTTCCACACTCAGCTTCTTTAGTTCAGACGTTCTCAGAGTTCAAAGATGATGTTTATCTCATGCATCTATGAATCACTTTCTGCTCTTTCCTGTGAGAAACGTTTTTCTATTTTCGACTTTGCACTTCAGTCATCTCGATCAGCATGTTTTTTCCCAGTTTAAAACTCCCGTTTGTTAAATTTCTTGCAGATGGTACAGCTTGATTTGGATCACTGCAGAACGAGCAGACAAAACACTAGAACAAAACACTATTTACCAAAACATGTCTGGGATTTAACCAGGGCAACATTACATATGCATGCCTTTGCTAACCACAATAAATGATTTCAGTGTAAACTTCCAGACTTCATCATTCATTAAAGAATAAAAGCTTAGAATAAAAATGGACAGATTAGATCTTTTTCGTGGGATAAATTTCACATAGTGGCACAAAACTCTAGCTCTTTCACTGAACCAAACATAGTATTGCATAGAATATACTGTATGTAATGTGTACAAAGCTTGATTTGTACTCTGAGGTCTACAATCTTCCTACAGAAATCAATGTACAGGAATGTCGAGAAAAACATCTCGCGCTCTCTCATAACACTGGGTGTGCGCAAGGAAACCGTTTTTCAAACCCACACCCAGAGAAACAGTAAATCCATACTCAACGCTCCTCATTTTCTGTTTTCTTTCTTCTGTTTTTATTCCGATGAGGAATTCGCGCAAACGACCTCCACATGTCACGGAGAAGCTCCCATGGGTAGTCGGCGAAGCAGCATAATATTGCTGACTGGACACAAAAACAAACTTCATCATGGGGCGACCCCTCTGCCAGTCCAGACAATTCAAACCATGTGTCGGGAAAATTGGTTTGAGATGAAACGGACAAAATATTTCTACATGTGTTTAGAAACCGGATTAAAAATCGGCTCTCCGGGTTCCTGGGTAGTGCAGAATAACAAGCCTGACAAAACCTGTGGTTAAACTGAAGTAAGTCAGGGGGCCTCACAACGTTCTGGATAAATGTTTTTGTCCTTCAAACCAGACTGAAAACAAGTGCCAGGATTTACAAATGCTTTAATATTGCTGATTATATTTATATTTGTGCATACACCCATTAGCCACAACATTAACACCATAACAGAATGAATTAATAACATTGATTATTGATTATATACCAGCAAACTGATGACAGGATAATGGGCAGCCAAGGCTCATCTACACCTGTGGAGTGCAAAAGGCCAGTCATTCTAATCCCACAGAAACACTAATTCAGCCCAAATTGCTGAAAATTTTTTTTATGCTAATTGTGATAGAAATGTACAAGAACACTTAGTGCTTGTGTCTTAGCAGGCAAAAGGTTCAAAGTTCAAACATTGCCTCCAAATTTCCCAGATTTCTATTTGATTGTGCATCCATGGGATGTGTTGGACAAACCTCGTATCCATGGAGATCCCATCTCGCAACTTACAGAACTTAAAGAATCCGCTGCTTATGTCCTGGTGCCAAATAATGCACCAGAGCAAACCTTCAGAGGTCTTGAGGAGTCATCTCTCAAGGGTTCACCACACTGTTTTAGTGGCACAATGGGAACCTAAAACCTAGGAAGTTTTAATGTTAATGCTTTATAAAAGCCAAGGTTCACAAACAATGGAATACAAGATGAGTTATAATTAAAATATATAATTATAAATTCAATAATAAATCAAATAAATGGTGAAATACTGCCATTTACACATAGGGTGTGCTAATTCTTCTGATAATGCAGCTCCGCCAACGCTGTTATCAGATACCATAGACTTAGGCTAACTCTTTGCCCTTTAAGAGCATGCATTACTCCCTCAGTCACTCATTTCACTAACGGCTTTATCCTTTTCAGGATCATTATGCAGCCAGGGTCAATTCCCAAGCTCATTGAAATCCATGCCGTTCACACTTTCCCAGGCTCAGCCACACCTATGGGCAATCTATCTTAGTCAGTGTTTTCTGGATACAAGAGAACTCTGAGAAACATGTTGAGAAAAGGACGGAATGAAGCCTGGAGCCTTGACCTGGCAAGTCTACCTGCTGCACCACTGTTCTGGGTGGGTGCCATTATTTTTGTAAATAGAGAAGAGGTTAAGTTTTTTTATTAGTTTTTTTCCCCATCAAGAAACTGGATGTTGCATGAATAGGCCTACCATATGTGATGGTAACTTATTTACATGCTATGTATGTTTGACAATTTAAACTATTTTCTTTTTTTCAGTTTTTATTTTATTTTAATAAATCAAGAAAAAAGTAATGTATAATTGGTTTGGGTTCTGTTCCATCAAAAATAAATATAATGGGACATATTTGTCTAACTACATTATTAATTGAAGTAAGTGCAGTACAATATAAAATATAGAACGTTTGTAGACATGAATGAGTCCCTAGATGCAAAATGTTCTAAACCTCCTATACTAATTAATCCAGGGCTCCATAATGCACTGTACAGGCTTGTTCAGGGAATAAGGTGCCAGTGGAAAGTTATTTTGGATCTGGGATTTTTTTTTTTTTTATAGCTAAATATCTCATTATCGTTAAGTTTTTTTTAATATAATATAAGAATATAAGTATTTTTGTGTTATTAATTTGCCATTTATACACTATACATACTGTATATATATATGAGGGCTGTACCAAAAGTAATGCAAAATGTGGGTGTATTTTTTTTTTTTTAGTAACTAGCACAGGTTATTCAAATTGGGCATATTGATAGAGTGACTCTTCCTTTATACGAATGTATTACTCAGTAGTCTCCATCACAAGCTATCCATTTGGACCATTGTTGAACCCAACAGTCAAATCCTTTTTGAAAATCCCTTTTGTTGTAGTTGAAGGTCTCCCAATGTGCTACAGAATGATCATAGAGATGAGACCATTGACAAGAGCAGTGTGCAAGTGAAGAAGTGTAATGAAGGGGAAAACAGCCCTGAAGACAATAACGATGGCGATGGGAGGCCATCAATTGTGACAAAGGGGATTCAAGAGTCGGATTCAATGATGGTGCAAATGCATTTCTTTTGATGTTGAGAAGTAGCTAAATATAGAGGAAGAGTTACTCTACCAATATGTGCAATTTGAACCACCTACTATGGCCGTTAAAAAAAAAAAGTTATGCCCACTTTTGTATTATTTTTCATACTGCCCTGGTATATCATATGCAGTACAATTGTGTAACGACTAACCCTATCTGCTCACAACCTCTCGTTCTCAGTTTTTCATTCTGACCCCAACCTGATAACTGTGGGGAAATTTGCATTGTCTCCCTGGGCTCATGTGGGATTCGTCATCTGTTCAAAAACAGGCAGTTAAGAAAAATAGCCACTCTACACTGCCTTTTAGATATAGTATATGAGTGCCTGTGTAAAGTATCCCCCAATTTAGAATGTAATCTTGCCTTGCTCCGGTGTTCCTGGAATAGCCTCCAGGTCCAATTCCACCCTAAAGCAGAATAAAAACAACACCAATGATGAATTAATTAATCATTTAACTGTGTTTAATGAAAACAAATTAGAAAACAAATTACCTAATTCCACTGACATACAACAGAACAAATGTCTGTTTGTCCAACCCCTTGCATTTCGAGTTCTGTCCTAGGGGAACAGGGGGTGGACAAACCCTGTGCAGCTAGTCCATCCCCACTAAAACTACATTATTATGAGTGATTAATAACACTCATCTAGAGTAAAAACTCCCCACTCACAGCTCTGACCTTGACTAGTGGCCAAGAATGCCTGAGTCTGGAAATATTATGAATGAACTATGGCAGCAGTAAATACTGAAGGGTTCCAGCTCTACACTGCCAGAAGGCAAACGCATGATCACGGCCTGGTTATTATAAAGCTCTCAGGTAAATATCGTGGCCAGAATGTAGGACACTTCCATCCCTGCATATAGTCATAGTGAACACTAGTGAAACTATCATCACATCCTGTAGGGTCAATGTTATGGTAAAACCCTTTGGAGGGGGTATAATAACTCCAAGGAAAATACACAGATATCCCCAGGGTGCTTGAGTTCTCCCTGTGTCTGAGATCCATCTGGGTTCTTCTGACTATCCAAGTCTAAACACCCCCAACCCCCACCAGGCTATCAGTGTTGTCATTGGGATAAGCTCCAGTTCCACCACTAGCCTTACCAGGATAACTAGCAGTTGCTGAAGCCAGGTGAATAAATACTCTTTAAATCAGACGAATTTGTTAATTGTCATGCACAAATATGTAAAAGTAAATCTTAGATGACTTTTAGTTGTTTCATTCTTGAAAGTTGCCTTCATTTTCATATCCTAATAACAACAGTACGCAGCTGTTCTTGATTTAACGCATGAACTACTTCTGGTAATAAGTCAGCGTACCGAACCCCTAAATGATAGGGCACTTAATAATGTGGACTATGTAATTTCTACAAAGCAGATCTCAACTTGAGCAAAGTCTTGTTTAATGTAAACACTTGAGTGTAGATCTTCAGGTAGTGCTCTGAATCACTTGCATTTGACCTTCACCCTCCATGAGCTCCATGTGTACAAAACAGAGTAACAGGGTCAGATCTGAAAAAAAGATTCCGTATTTGTCAAGATGATAAATGTGATTTAGATTTATGCACTCTGAGAAACATTATACCAGACGTACTCAGAAACACTCCTGAGGAAACTGTTTCCCCATTCAGGCGTATCACACTCATTGGGTTGCCTGTCAAGTGTTTCCGTTTGACGTTAAAGCACAAGAAACACTGTTAAAACTATTAATGTTGAACACTACATTATACCACAAGGATATACTGCATATACATAATAATTATGACTTTAGTTTCTCATCAAGTACAGCACATTTTGAGATAAAATGATGAACACTTCAGCTTGTGTACCTTCATTACACACATGCTCCTTCTCAATCGCTCCTGATTATGATGATGCGTTACAGATACGTCTAAGGAAACCTGCGGAATACAAATCTGTGCATCTTTCTTGTAATTAGTGCTGCTGTTAATCCCGATTCCACAGAATTTCAAAATAGCCTTCACTAAAACATTTCACATCTGCTAGCCCATTTATTTCGCCAGCTGCACCAACAATATTTCAGATGCCGTCCTTAATGTATATGGAAGGTTGACTTCCACCAAATTGGGAATGAAAAAATTTCTTTTTTTCTATCCTCACGCTTCATTTGAAGCCATACCTAACATTCTTTTATACAGAATTTAGGAAAAAAACTTTTTTTTCTCCTTTTATTAAAGTGAGAAGAGAGAACCCGCCAAGATTCTCTTTATAAATCAACTGAAAGGTAATTTGGTAATATAAAAATACACGATGTAGGACATCCTAACAGTGTTGTACAGTAAATTATTACAGTACGACTATAGGTTTATCGACTGAAGAGCATTCAGTTCCATGCACCTGTAGAATCGTGTTAACCCACATCATTAAACATAAAAAAAGTTTTTGTTTTTCCAAGGGCTGTTCAAGTCAAACTGGGACCTTTGATTGTGCAGAGTAACAGAACAGTAATGAGAGTAAAACCTCCCTTTATTTCTTTATATAATAAAATATTCCACTACACTAACACACTTATCCCAGAGTTCCACTAGTGCTTGGATACCATACAAACTTTCCCCAATATGCTGAATGCCCCAACTATGTGGAAATGCATTGGAGTGAGATCAGGATGTGGCAATGACTCCAAACTGAGTTCCTGAAATGTGAAAGTGGTTTTGGTTCATAATTTTGCATACAGTTCCCACAGACAGATTTGTCTCTTCCGGAAGTTGGCAGCAAGTTATCCATCGATTTTCAAGGATCGCACTGAATGTTCACATGAACGACTGCAGTGGGCTCCAAGAGGGCTTTTGGCTGGGGTCATCATTCATTGAGGTATGATCATACAGGAGTACTGTGCTCGAAGACTTCTGTAAATGTCAATTACAGTATTTGTATGCTTTGTACGTCTTTATTCACTTGAAAGTTTATTACAAGTCCTGGTTTGACTTGAATATACAATAAAAGAAAATGTCAACCAGTGGCCATTAATGACAACTGAGACACCTGATATATACTGTTTCATGTAGAGACAGAGCAACATATTGTATAAACACATAAAGGTGAGAGCAAGTGCATATGCTTGGTGTATGTAGGTTCTATTGAGTTCAACCCAAGTGACATCATTAAAGTCTATTATGGGGGTCAATACACTAGGAGAAGTTTATAATCATTATTGGAATATGGTCAGTATCTACTGAACTAGCTGTTCCAACAGCTTACCAAAAGTGCAGCAAAAAAATGCATAAATAACCCCTATGTTTGGGTTTATAGACTATAAAAAATGTTTTGCTTCACTTTTAAATGATGGAGGATAAACACTGTCTTAAGTTACAACTTAAACTTATACCTAGTCCTTAGTGGGTTAGATCAGGGAATGAATTCCGGACAGGCAGGAACAAATCAGAAACCAAAACAAAAGCATGTTGTGCTTGTCACCATGGGAACCATAGGAGGAAGTGGGAATCCATGGCCACGATTCAAGTCATGTCATCTCACGAGCTTTGACATAAGCCTTATACCAGTACTGCTTCACTTAATATTATTGTAATGGGGTTGATGGAGATATGAAGACCTGATGCTTGTACCCTTCAAGTAAATTGTTTCCAAAAGTAAATGTAATAATGGAGCGACATGAGCACATTTCTTATGTGCTGACATTCCAAGCAGGAACTACGATTTGAGTTGTGTAAAGAAAAAAAGTTTTATTTTTCAAGGTCCAACTCCCTTTTACATGTTATCCATTTCCTGTCTACTCCTGTTCCTCGTCCTCTAGCTGAGCCTCACACACTGCTCCTTTCCACCAGATATCTTGGTTGATCTGAAAATAATAATAATAATAAAATAAAAACGAAAGCATATACTATGCATAGACTGTTTATTATGCTCTAGGCTCTCCTGACTTACATGCAGCTCTCAATTTCCAGACATGATTCAAGAGCATCTGTCATACTGAAACTTTTTCTTTAATAAACAAAAATTCCTAAGCCGTGATCGCATGCTTTTACAACTGCATAAATCTGTGCTTATTACTAATAAATCTACATTTCCTGTGCACCAGCACAGATCGAAAAAAGTGACATCATACTACGTGTCATGTTTTTATTTATGTTACGATTTCCTAAACTTGTGAGTCAGAAGCAGAATGCATAAAAAGCGTGTCTAGTGCGATATTTTATGATCCTTTCGTAACACCTTAACTACCTACTCAACACAACTTTAGTTCATGCCAACCCCCGGGGTCTAACAAACTGTAGTGGCTGTATATGTGCTAAGGAATTGATGTGGTTTACGGTCAGCCACACAGTATTTTATGAAATAATACCTTCACATGAAGGGATATGTATGCATGTACAGGGTGAGAAGGACTAAGCAGCAGTTATGGGTCTAGTGAGATCAGCTATTAATGCAGAAATGCGAGATGATGTCACATGCACATGAAATGGGCAAAAGGTGAAAAGGTAGCAGACAAGACAAAGCTGTGTGAACAGTAATTATGTTTTTCATTATTCCTCATCAGTAGATATTGCATTTTAAGACTTACTCAAGTGTGTAATATTTTTTTTCCACCATCTAACTAACTGATATCGAATATAAAATACAACTGATTTTGACGCTCAACTCACTGTGTAGAAAAACATGCAACACAAGTCTGAACCTCTACATCTGCCTTTGTGGTACAAAAATATAATGTAATACATCAGTGAATAAGATACAGTACCTAATTCTTCATGGTACATTCTTCATGGTACATGAACATAGATATTTTAGTCCATACTGACATGAGAGCATCATACAGTTGCTGCAGATTTGTCGGCTCCACATGCATGCTGCGAATCTATTGTTCCAGCACATCCCAAAGCCGCTCGGATTCACGGATGATCGGATTGACATTTGTTGACTGTGGAGGCTATTTAAGTAAAGTTGACTCATTTTCATGTTCAAAACACCATTTTGAGATGACTTTGTGACATGGCATGTCATCCTGTGCTCATAAAGGGATGGACATGTTTAGCAACAATACTCAGGCAGACTGTAATTTAAACCATGCTCAATTGGTACTAAGGGTCCCGAAGCATGGCAAAAAAAATAAAATTATTCCCCATATCACTGCAACACTACCAACAACCTGAGCCGTTGATTTAAGGCATGATGGATCCATGCTTTTATGTTGTCTACGTCAAATTGTGACCCGACCAACCGAATGTCAAACTAGAAATCGACTATCTTCTATCTATTGTTCAGTTTTGGTGAGCTCATGTGAACTGTAGCCTCAGTTTCCTATTATAAGCTGACAGGAGCAGCTCCTGGTGTGGTCTTCTGCTGCTGTAGCCCATGTGACCCAATGTTCAACATGTTCAGAGATGCTCTTTAGAATACCTTGGCTATAACAAGAATTTATTTGCATTACTGTTGCGTTTCTATTAGTTTGACCCAGTCTGGCCATTCCCCTCTGACCTCTGGCATCAACAAGGCATTTTCTCCAAGAGAATTGCCGCCACTGAATTTTTTTTCTTTTTCTGGCCATTCTCTGTAAATCTTAAAGGTGGTTGCGCATGAAAATCCCAGATCAGCCGATCAGAAAATCCCAGATCAGCAGTTTTGGAAATACACAGACCATCCTGTCTGGCACCAACAACCAGGCCATGTTCAAAGTCACTTAAATAATCTTCTGTTCCCATTCTAATGCTTGGTTTGAACTTCAGCAGATCGTCCTGATCATGTTTAAATGCATTGAGTCACTGCCAAGAGATTGCCAAGGTTGATTAGATATTTGCATTAAAGAGCAGTTGAACAGGTGTACCTAATGAAGTGCCTGGTGAGTGTATATTTACTATTGGGGCAACTTGGTGTCAAAAAGAGCTGAAAACATTTAAATCCATCCACCCCATCTTGCAGTCATTTAATGATGAAGGATTCAGTGTTTTTATATTAAATCAGTGACAATGTTGTGATGTTTTTACTTGGAGACCTAAAGTGGAAATCAAGCTCCTGCAGGCTGAAAATTAAAAAATCATCTTCATTATGAAGACTATTATAATGCCCTGATAGGTTACAAACACTAAATGTTTAAGTGTTTACATGCAATGTTACATTAAATGTTACAAGCACTAAATGTATAAATGTCTAAAAATGCCACCAATTCAATTCAATTCAATTTTATTTATAGCACGTTTAACAATGGTCATTGTCTCAAAGCAGCTTCACAAAAATGAAAGAACATTTTTTTTTAAGAAAATTTTTTAATTAACATGAAGACCAGTTCATCATAGGTTCGAGTCAGTAGGTGCAGAGGGCAGATGAGGTGTGGATCACTGGAAGCACAGGAGCAGCATGTGTAGCTCTAACCATCATAAAGCTCAATCCAGTGGAGTTGGTCCTTCTCTGGATGCCTCAGAAACCTCGCAGGGTCAGCCTTTGTCTACTGAAGCTGGCACAATCTCCAGATGCCTCGGGATGGGTAGAAAAATACAGAAGAGATGGAAAGAATTAGCGTAGTTGCCATTCAGTATAGGTGTACTGGGGTATGAGGTTATGGGATGAGTTACGTGTATGACAGATTAAAGAGATGCGTCTTGAGCCTACTTTTAAACTGGGAAACCGTGTCTGAGCCTCGAACATAGGGGCCCCGAAGGCTATTCCAAAGCTTTGGAGCTAAATATGAAAATGCCCTACCCCCTTTTGTAGATTTTGAGATTCTAGGAATTACCAGAAGTCCGGAGTTTTGTGATCTTAAGGCGCGTGGTGGATTGTAGCGTATCAGAAGACTGGTTAGGTATGTGG
>JAQQZT010000001.1:4718456-4730569 GCA_030068275.1 Clarias platycephalus
ACACACACTGTATAAGCCTCCCTAACATGTTTTTTTTTAAATGTTTTTTTTTATGTTTATCCATATAAAAAAAGTAGTTCAAAAACCTGAGTACATAGCTGTTATTTCAACGTTTTTACAGTGCATCATCACCACACGTTTAAGTAATCCCCAGCCATGCCATTTTATTCTTCCACAGTTGATGGCTCAACACTATGTTTCCAGGTTTAATAATAAGCAACCCTTTAAACCCTTCTTACATTTTAGTAATATCCTTAGTTGTTCTCTTTGCTTGATGCAGGCAGACATGGAGGAGCAGGACATCTAGGTTAAAATATTCAGCTAGAAACCTAATATTGTGTGCCACCAGAACAGCTCTAACCCTGTGAAACATGAACTCTACAAAACATCTGAAGGAGTTCTAGGTCTGGTACCAAAATGTTAGCCGAGGATCTGCTAGTTGTGACATACTGTAGAGCCTCATAGAGTTCTAGAAAGAAGGTAAACTACCTGCCATTTAAAAATAAATCTATCTATCTATCTATCTATCTATCTATCTATCTATCTATCTATCTATCTATATTTTTTATTGTATATGTAAATTTAACATGTTTATGTTATTGTCATGCTAAATTAGACTGAACTTTAATTATAATAATACTCACTTGCAATCATGACACTTCTATATCTTCTTTATGTCAAGCTTAATTGTATAGAACTGAAGTCTGTATCTCAGCTATTATGTTGGATTGTGACCCCATGGCAGAGACCATACATTGAGAATGAGGTAATGATCTAAATACATTCATACAATTATATAGAAAAGGAAACTGTGCAGGTCTGGATCTATTCAGACTGATGGCCTACATCAGGTAGTGGTTTATGAGTCAAAAAAAATAAAAAAAACTCTAATTTCATGCTCTAATATTTGTTTCTTTAATTTTTAACCAGCACACTTTGTGTTTGTGTGTGTGTGAGAGTATTCCTATTAAAAGGTTGATATGATGTAACATGTAAGCTATTTTGTATCAAATTTCATATTTTGTAGTTGATAATACACACATCTACTACAGAACAGTGCATTTGAATCGATTTGCATTTTATTGTTAGGAGTTAGGAGTTTATTGTACTGTGGAAAGTAGCATAAAAAGTCGGGGAACATTAACAAAGAAATAATTGTGAAGCTCAGAGCATAGCAGACACTTGACAGACGCATACTGTACATACATGTATATTTCACGACAGACAAGCAGGCAAGCACGTATCAGCACAATTACAACAGTCTGAAAGGTAAGACAAAATTTAAAACATTTATGATTTCTTTTTCATTTCAGGTCAACAATTCAATTATTTGAAAACAAATTTTATATATATATAAATATATATATATATATATATATATATAAATGCAACCATTTATTGACTAATTTAAATAAAAAATAAATCTCACTCACGGATCACAGTGTCTATACACACTTTTAATCTTAACAAAAAGCTCAGTGAACCTTTTTCATATTTGGTTAAATTGCAATTGCTATTGAATCTGAAAAGATTTTAGAATGGAGACATGATATCTGTTGTATAACTACTTTCACACTAACAGCAGCACTATAAATAAGACCCTGCTTGTGATGCTTGAGTATTACACAAAAAAAAAAAAAAACATCTTCTATAGATTTGAATAATTTTATGAATATAAAATACTAATTTACTACAATAAATTACCTTTGGAACTGTACACATACCTATTTAATGACTTTAACCTAAACATTGCATATTTAAATTAGCATTTTATACCATTATTTAGAACCTTAACACTTAACACCTGTATCTGAGTATATCTATACTCAGATATACAATACTGCATGGTGAGATTCTTTCTTCGCATATTCCAGCATAGCTGGGGTCAAAGTGTGGAGTCAGCAATGATACGGCACTCTGGAGCAGATAGGGTTAAGGGCCTTTCTCAAGGGTCCAACAATGGCAACGTGGTGGAGCTGAAGCTTGAACCACCTACCTTCTGATCAGAAACCTAATGCCTTAACCCTCTGAGCCACCACTGCCCTTAATTATAAACATTAATATTTCTGTTTAAAATTACAAACGTTTACTTGACTGCAAATCAAGCCCTTGTTTTATTAAATGTTGATACATGAATATTTTTCCATCATATTTCATTAAATATCAATGTATTTATTAACATAAACATCTAATGGTCACACATATGAATACCTGATATTGTAGAAATTGTACTATTATGTCATGTCTGATTTTTCCCTCTGTTGTTCTCCACAGTTATGGATCCAGCAGTGCACTTCATTCTGCTTTTCTCAGGTCAGTTTACATGTTTGCTAATCTGTAAAACTCTCTCCTGCTTCATTATCATTATACTCAGATCATGAGGTTCTTATCCCTGCAGGACTGAGGGCTCTGGCTTTCTCTGCATCACGTCAGTTTTATATACAGGACACAGGAAAGGAAAACTGGACCGAAGCTCAGAAACAGTGCAGAGAGAAATACACTGACCTGGCCACCATCGAGAACCAAGAAGAAATGAACGCTATAAAAAACCTCCGCAACAGAAAACAGCAAAATTTATGGATAGGACTAAAGCAAAACCTGACTGTAAGCAGTTATTAGATTTACAGTGTATAATTATTTAAAGACGTAGAGGATTGCTGTTTGGGCTAAATCATTAATTTTTAAATTTGCTTAAATAAAATGTAATTGATAATCCAGCACATGGCTTTAAAAGAACAACAAAAATAGCAGATGTGTAATATAGCATGTAACTAATTAATTTATCAGTTGCACAGTTATATATTTTAGTGGAATGCCTTCAAGAACAAATCTGCCAGGTAAGATACATAGATAGACATTTAATAAGTTGTATTGCTTTGTTTTCTGTAAAACTCTTTGCGTTTGTGAAGATCTAAATAAATGTTTGTCATAGATATTTTGAAAGTTAAAATATTATCTTGAATTATGTAAAAATCAATTAGCAGATTAAATTGTTTTGTTTGTTTCTTTGTTAAACAGCAATGTTTTAATAAAACAGTTTTTAAAGGTTTTTAATATGCTGTTATTGTCACTTTTAAATGTTTTGTTGTTTTTCCTAGGTCTTGGAAAATACTAAAAATGTGTCCTGGTTCTGGTCAGATGGAGCTCCGTACAATTATAGCAACTGGAATTATCATGAGCCAAACGACGGCAATGAAGGAAATAACTGTGTGGAACTTTACCCTAATTACACATGGAATGATGCACGCTGTGATCATCAAAATTTATTTGTCTGCTATAAAAGTGAGTAATCAAACATGATGTTATTATCGATTTACTGCACTGGATATATTCATTTAAAAGATGTAATTGTGACTGGAAGTAAATGTGAATAAATATCCAGCTGTATAACAGGCTGTCTGTTTAGATGCACTAGTACAATGTAATAGAGATCAGACAAACAACAGTGCATTTTAATTTTTATAGGATATTTGCATTGTTTTTATTTATATTGTAAATATATTTTATATATAATGTAAATCCAGAACAGAACTTCTCTCTCATCTCCATCAGATAAACATATAACTTATATAATATTATTTCTAAACTATTGTGCTTATTGCCGCTATTAGGTGTCTTTTTTTAAATTTCTTTTTAATTCTTATTTGAGTTCGATTTTATACATAATAAACATTAACACATTATTTTCTTAATTCATAATAAGTTTTGTCAAACTGAAAAAAAGCGTGCATGGTGGGTTATGGTAAGCACTGTCTGTTGGCCTTGCACCTCCAGGGCATGGGTTTAATTTCTCTCCTCGGGGTCTGTGAGGATGGAGTTTGCATGTTCTTCCATTGCCTGGTGGTTTTTTCTGGATACTTTGATTTCCTCCCACATTCCAAAGAGATGCAGATTAGACTTGTGTGCACTGTGATAGACTGGCAACCACTGTCACTGAAGCTTTAAATTACAGAACAGATGGAAGGTAGTGTGTTCAAATCCCATCCCAGACTTCTGTGGTTGGGTAGTTCAGTAATACCCCTAACCACCTTTTCAGCTGCATCCTGAATCAGCCAAAAATATTGTGTGATTTATTATGTACTAGGGTTACTACCCTTTGTTGACGGGAAAAGTATTAAAATACAGTAGTTATTAAAAAAAAAGGTTAAATTAAAAAATAAGCGGATCAGCTTTAATGTAATCAGGGATATTATTATTTCAGATTAAAGCACACGTATATGTCTTCTTGTCTTTCTGTATGACAGAACTTTCTGTCTAACTTATTAATATGAAGAAATTTGAAAAACATTTGTGAAATTTTGTAAGGTGGAGCATCTTAGGCCCTGTTTACACTAAGTTGTACTTCTTTCATTGTCAGCCAAATACACCCCCTATTGTCGGCACATCACTGTTCATAACATCACTTTTACTCAACATTTTAATTTTAGTGCATAAAAATCTTAGTGAGGATATTTTACACACCCTCACCTCAGACTTCTGCAGATATGTTTGATCCAACGACTCATGTTTTATCTTATAGTGGCTCTTCACATTACTGCTTTAATTAGCACCAGGGTTTCGGAACATATGAAACAAACTGTTTTTAAACTTCCAGCAGGAAGAATTTTAAATTCACATGCGAACGTACCAATGTATAGTTCTTTACTGTCTATATGTAGAGTAACAGTTGTTTACTGTCAATTACATGACGTAACTGACAAACTGGTTCCAAACTGGTTGGCTTGAATTTTATTTTTATTTATGTATTTATTTGTTAGCATTTTATGTTACACACTTTATGTTCACAACCCACTAATTATTGGGGACTAAATTTATTCTCACCAATATTGACCATCTGTAAAGTGACTTTGGCTTTACAGAACCCCCCCAACAAATCACATTTAGTGATAGCATGTGTGGGCCAAACAAGAGTCCTGTATGCCTCCATGAGTTTTTTTTTTTTTCTCCTATTGATGAACTTGAGAATAGAATCTGAGATTGTTGTTGTTGTTGTTGTAGTTGTTGTTGTTGTTGTTGTTGTTAATAATAATAATAATAATAATATTATTATTATTATTATTATTATTATTGTTACTACTATTAGTAGTAGTAGTACTAGTAGTCGTCGGGGGTCAATAGTAGCTCAGTGGTTATGCGTTTGGAATCTAATTGAAAGGTCCCAGGTCCAGACCCCATCACCATCAACTTGCTTCTGTTAATTGTTATAAATATATTAATATTATTAGTTGTAGTTAATAATCTTATCCAAAAATTGGCTTATGGGCAACTACTTAACTATCCAATACTAATTAGTGTTTAATCGTCTTTATTCTCTGATTGCAGAGCGAACTCCACTGATCGTGATTGAAGAGGAGAAGACGTGGCGAGAAGCCCTGAGTTTCTGCAGACAGAATCATGTGGACCTGGTTTCTGTTCAGTCACAGGAAATGCAGGACTGGGTGGAAGTAGTCACTCAAAATGTCTTCACTAATGCCTCATCAATGTGGGTTGGTCTGCGTCACACCTGTGCTCAGGGCTTCTGGTACTGGGTGACAGGAGAACCCATCTGCTACCAAAACTGGGCTCCAGGTAACGGGACCGGAGTGGAAGACTGTGGTGATGTGGAGAGAACCGGAGCGATGCTGTCTGACAGTAAGGAGTGGATCAGCCTGCCAGAGACTCAAACACTCCCCTTCATCTGTGTCACCTAGTGGAGGTCAGAGATCTAGATGTGTGTAACTTATTTAAATTATGCTTAGAGAAATTAACCTGATTCATGTTTTTTTTTTACAGGATGATAGAAGTGGACGCATGGAGATCAGGTCCTCATACGTCCGGACCAGATATATCTTTCTCAACATAATTTTAGTTTTGTGGTTACTTTATGCTGTGCTTATGTTACCTACTGATCAGAACTAGAATATGTAATGCTTTCCTTTCTTTCACATGGGCTGTGTTCCATTATCAGCAATAAGTAATATGTTGCTTAGCTGTTTTATACATCATTGATATTAATATTGATTTGTAGTGTTGGGATCTAGTTAGCTATATGTTGCAATCCAACTTTCTTAATAAAAAATTTAACAGAATAACAGTAGACAAGCTCAATTCAATCAATGTTTAATTTGATGGTGTTTTACAGTTTATTAACTAAGCACTTAAGACTAAATGCTTCTCAGACAAACAGAAAAGATCATTCTAGTTATGTACAAAGCTGTATGTGTCTGTGTGACTTTGTGTAATAAATTTGCCACATAATAAATATTTTACAGTTGAGTTTTCTTAGTGACAATCTACTTCAGTGAAGCTAGCTCATTATTAACACAGTAATGACTAATAATTCAAATAATTACCAGCTATTGTATTGACAAAGTAACAACTCTAATGTAGCTGATCTTTTCTATAATTGTTGATCTTTCCTATACATTTTCAAACAAATAAAGTAACTTGATATTCTGTTTCTGGTTTGTAATTTATTGTGCATTAGAATTCCAGGGCCATTGGTGGCTCAGTGGAAGGTTTCTCGCATGCCAAGTGGAAAGCCTGTGTTCAACTCCCTCCCAAATGCCAGCCACTGGATGCAGTGTCAGTTCCAAGCTGGATATAATAGGAAGGGTACAGTACATCATTAATGGCATCTGTGCCAAGTTGTGGGTGCAGATCAGATGGTCTGCTGTGGCGAGCACTAGATGGAAGCAGCCGAAAGAATAACAATAACAGAATTCTACCACATGGGCAAACGTACAGTATGTGCACACCTAAACGTCACACTTATATGTACTTGTTATAAATCTCATTCTATTTGATTGCCCTTTTGCGGCTAAACATGATAACCTCCAGGCTTCTGCAAAGACTTTATTAGCTTTTGGAGTCTAGCTGTGGGCAGGACACCTTTCACTCCATCCTTAAAACACCATGTATTCATAGTGATCTTCCTTATGGAGGTTTTGGATGGACATTATACTGCATGCATACAAAAAATATCTATACTTCTTAAAGCACATTTTGTCATTTTCAGTTGAAAAACATTCAATGTGTCTTAGTCACAAGTTTTTCTTCTTAATTAAGGTGAAAGCATGCGCACATTCAGAAAAGATGAATATGTTTAATTGAACCTACATTCATGTGCATACACAAGGGTTGTACATTCAGAGTTCTGTCTCTTATCTGATCACAGAAAGAATAAAGCTCCCAAAACACCTTTTCTAGATCTCCAACCAAAGATCAGTTCAAAGATAAATAATACGTAGTCTCTCTAAAGCACACTCCTCTATATAATATATAATGTCCAGTGATGTGGTTTTCATTAACACGTGAGTCTTGAGACATGAATAAAAGACCTTTGTACTTATGAAAGCTAAATTCTAAATTTTACATCAGATATCTGATAAATTCAGTTTAATTGAGGATTCAGGACAAACCACAAACCCGGGGTAAAGCGGCTGAGTGAATGTGGTGTGAACTCTGTGGAGGAGCTTCATCGTGTCTGAGACGCTGTAGAAGGACAGACTTCCGGCCCTGTAATCCACATACACTCCTATTCTAGAGCAGCTGGATGTTACTGGGATTTTAATTTGTTTTTTAACGTGTCTGAATGAGTAGCCGGAAGGAGAGCAAAACAGTCTCCAAGACTGATTGTTTCGACCAAACAAACATTCAGTACCTCTTCCTTTCCTGCTGATGGTTTTATATGACACTGCTATAGAAACGCCATGATGTCCGCTCCACTCCACCTCCCAGTAACAGCGTCCACACACACTCTCTCTACACAGCGCCTGGAGATAATAGTCAAACCTGTCCGAATGAGCAGAATATGGTTGTGCTGTTTCACTGCAGGTCACCACCGTGTTCTTCTTAGACAGACAGAGGTGTGTGTTTACTGTGTTCAGATCCAGAGTGAACGGACAGGAATCTGATGGAGGTGAAACACAATGGGGCTCATTTATCAAAGTGGTTTGCAAAAATGATTTGCAGTATCATTTAGTCCAAATTGTGGTGTTTATGAATATCCAGCTGTGTTCTGAGAGTAAATTAACGTGGCTTTAAAATGGCTTTAACACATACAACTGGTGATAAATGACTGGAGGTTTATATACACTGTCAAGATTCATTCACTTATTTCATTCACACACTCCAATTTGTGAAAACTCAGTCGATCCATATTAGGGAGTTGAAAGGCATTGACTCCAAAATAAGCCATACAGTAACCCAATATAACCATTAGCTTGTGACTTTTGTTTTGGACAAAACTAATGGCACCCTATAAAAGGGGTTTACTGTATGTAAATGTAAATGACCGTTGCTGTGACAGGGCTTGGCGTTTTGTGACTAGTGAGAATATTAGTCATGTTCATTCACAACTTTGCTTATAAATAAATGACATCTAATCTTGACATTTCAGTTTTAAAGCATAATATTCACACAAACCTTAATTTAAATAATAAAAAAACAATATGGTCTCTAGAATCTCATTGTTACTGTGCACTTAGTAGCATATATACAGTATAAATGTGTTTGTGGTGTGTTGAAGAAGGAAACTCACAGTGAAGGAAGTCTTCTCTGGTTTGGGGTTGGGGAAGCTGAATAATCTGGGCTTCTTTTACTGGAACGGAAACACAAGAAATCTAAATTACAGGACTATAATCAAAATTATTTAAGTATTATTTACTGTATACTTACATATTTCCTTTACATTTAGCAACATTTCAGCTGTTCTCACAGTTTCTAGATAGAGCCCTATTGACCTTTCACCTTTAAATAATTCTTTATCTTAAGAATATACAGTACAGTGTGCTGTTCAGGAGCTATTAACCAAGACATCACATTAAGCTCAGCAGTCCATTCACCTGGACTTACAGTTCTATGAAAAAGTATTTCCACCATTACTGAATTTTTTTTTGTGTGCATATTTGTCACAAAAATATGTTTCAATATTACACAAAGAAAACCCGAGTAAAATACAAAATGCAGATTTTAGATTGTTTCATTTATCAAGGAAAAAATGCTGTCCAAACCTACCTGGCCCTACGGGAAAAAGTAATTGCCCCACTTGCTAAATCGTGAATTATCTGTGATTTTTTTAGTTAAATTCCAAAAAAATAATTTAAATAGATCCTGTCTGAGTATGTTATCAAAATGTTAAAATCTAAAGAAATTATCTAAAGACATTCAAGAAGTCTGAAAATGTTAGTGCATCAAACTAAAAATCTTTGTCATCCCATGACGTTCCCTTGACCTACCTGCATTTGACACCATTCTGAGGTCCTCGTAGCAGATATTTTCCACTTTGACCCTCAGCTGAGATACAAATGCAGTTACATCATCAAGAGAGAGCAGAGGACTGAGACTGATGGGGTGTAGGTCTGAAGATGCAGGAGGGTCCAAGGGAGACACAAAAGTCTACAAAGAAATTAAAGATAATATACTGTCAGGGCCATAAGTATTTGGGCAGCAACAGTTTTTCACTTTTATGCCTCTGTACACTAACACAGTTCATTTAAAATAAAGCAATGAAGATGTGATTTAAATGCAGACTTTTAATTTTAATCAAATGTTCAGAAATAACCACCAGATTTTTACAAACTTCTTTCAGGCTAATACGGAACTGGAATTTTAATATTTAATATAATTTTAATATAATAATAATAATAATAATAATAATAATAATAATAATAATAATGATAATGATAATAATGAATTAGAATCTCATGGGCCCAACTCTGGTAGCTTGGTGGTGTTGGGGTTTAAATATCTATACTGTGGGCCAACACCTTCAACACTGAACTACCCCTGCCCTTGCTGTAATAATTATACCCAATGCCCTAATAATAATAATAATAATAATAATAATAATAATAATAATAATAATAATAATAATGTGTGGTGAACTGTGTCAAAGCTTGGTGTTACCTGGAGGAAATGGATAGGATCCGTGTGTGAAAGCTCCTCCAGCTCAGCGTCTCTCTTCCTCAGCTCTGCAATCTCCTTCTCCAGTCGCTTCATCACTTCTTCAGCTCGACCCACTGCCTCCTTCTCCTGACCTCTGATTAGCACCCTCACCTCACTGCGTCTTCTCTCAATAGTTTTGATTAGATCGGTAAAGATCATCTCAGACTCCTGCACTACTCTTTGTGCAGAGCGCTGTTAGGAGATAAAGAAAACGAGAGAAAGGATAACTAAACCAGGTCACACTCTCTGAAAGAAACACCAGAAACACTAGACTTAGTAAACATAAAGGACAGAATGTAGAACCTGAATCTAGATTCTAGCACTTAGGATTTTTTACTATCATAATTAATTATGACTGATGTCTACAATGGTAGTGATTTCTGACTAAATTGCTGATTGACAGATTCAGATTGAGGTTGAATCATGGCTGATCCTACAGGGTTGTTTAAACTCACCTCATAGAACTCCACAGCTTCTGTGAGCTCCTGATGCTCCTTCTCTCTTTCCAAGATTCTCTCTCGGCATTTTCTCTGAATCTTCAAGAGTTGATTCTGAATTAAGAACAGAACTCACAGTTTAGCTAATTCTAGTGTTGTGTTAAAGTTTATACAAAATACCTGCCCTTCTCTAAATGACCACCAGAGGTCACCTTGCCAGACATCTGACCTACAATAACTGCACACATTTTGCAACTTGTTTGGTCTCTATATACTGTAGGTGTATATGGCCTGTTGCTATAATTGTTATAGCTTTGTCCATATAGCTGATACAGTATATTGCATTGTGCTGTATCACACTACAACCTTTTAGTCTTCAAGAAGCTTTCATGTTTGATTGACATTTACAGAAGTTTGAAATGTACAGAATTTACTCAAGCACATTTTAAAGAAGGCCGTACGTCTGTGAATGATGGTCCTGAGGTAGCTCAGACCCCACTGTCCTGTGACTGGAACGTCTTATCCTTGAAAATCAACAGATAACTTGTCACCAACTTGCGGAAGAGATGCATCTGACTGTGCAAACTGTACACACAATCATTCACCCATATGACTTTCACATTACAGGAAATCACCTGGGAGTGATTTCCACACACCACATACAGTCCTAACCTCACTACAAGCCATTTCCACATGTTTGGGCCTTTAAAAGGAGTTCCTGGGAGGCCAGCATTTCTGAGAAAACTTTCTAACTTGATGTTATCTAAGCAATAAAGCAAATTTTTATTGACTTTATTTAATTATTTTTGATTCCACGATGATGATGGGAAAACAAAGCTTAATGAAACACTGAAGTTTTGCACAAAGAAAAGGAGAGAAGGGATAACTAAAGCTGCCCTCTCTGAATGAAATACCAGCACCAGAAACACTAGATTTAGAACATAAAGTACAGAACTTAGAACCTGAAACTAGATTATAGAATCATTACAATCATAATTAAATAAGAATGTTGTCTAAAATGGTAGTGATTTCTGACTCAATTACTGATTGACCGATTCAGATTAAAGTTGAATCATGGCTGATCCTACAGCAGGGTTGTTTAAACTAGAGGAACTATCTGCACTTCTCTATATGACAACAAGAGACATCTGATCTACCTGCCAGACATCTGATCTACCTGCACACAAGTTTGGCAACTCATTTCGTTTTGTTTCATTTTGATACCAAAAAACTCAGTTTTGTTATTGATGTTGTTTCTTTGTTTGCTTGCATTTGTATTCACTTTTTTTTTTTTTTTTTTTAACAAATCTGATTTCAATGATGGTGATGGTTAAACAAAACTTAATGAAACACTGAAGTGTAAAAGAATGATCCCTCAGGTCTTTATTACTGTATCTGTGTCTGTAAGGCTTTAAAACCACAGCTCTCAACAAAGATAGAAAACTTCAAGTTTCCAGCACACCATCACTAATAACTTGTGTTCCCAGTGTCTGAATTGTTTGTAGATTACTGTTTTTAAAATGAAATGCTCAGTTTCCTCATTTATGCTCATTACACTTATCATATCTTTGCTCTTTTATACTGGATACTGCATTTCATTTAAACCTCACCTCTACTCTCAATCCTACAATTCATATAAACTCTGGAGGTTTTTACCTGTTTCTCAGCTCTCCCTGCTGCAGCTGATACTGTATCGTGTCCTTTATGCTGATCCATGGTACACAACATGCAGATACACTGCTGGTCAGT
>JAQQZT010000001.1:4785038-4797266 GCA_030068275.1 Clarias platycephalus
TGTTTATCTCTATTGCACAATATTCATTACTGGACTACTTTTTGCACTAATTCCTCAATTCTTGCTGCTGTGTTAAGAATGTTTACTGTTTCTCACTACCTCAACACCATATTATTATGTTATGTTATGTCGTGTTCGTTGCACTGTCATTTTGTTGTTGCTCTGGTTTGCACATTTGCACGAGCACTTTATGTTGTCTGTAGAACCTGTAGTCTTCCGTAGCTAGTTAATTTATTTTGTAATTTATATATCTGTCTTGTCTCTGCTAGCCAGCTAACTAGGCCTCTTAGTTAGCTATTTTTTTTTTTTTCTGCTAATTTGTTGTATGTAGCACCTTGGTCCTGGACAAACGTTGTTTCATTTCACTGTGTACTAACTGTATATGGTTGAAGTGACAATAAAGCCAACTTGAACTTGTGTGGTGTCCCTTTTTCGGCGGATTTTTCCGCTACTGCATATCATTTTATCAACTTGTAATATATTCATTTTGTCAGGATATTAACATGTGCTTTCTCAACATTTTGATTTGAGGGGGCAAGACATTCATTTGAGGGGGCGTTGCCCCCTCTTGCCCCTGCGTAGAGCCGGCCTCGCTGGATAGACTGGTACTTCCCCAACTATTAAACTATGCAAAACAACCCATAAAAAAACTAAACCATTCTTAAAGTAGTCCCTAAATTACCCTCTAAATCACCATTGATTGTTTCATTCTAACTAGAGGAAAACAGCAGTGTTGAATGCAGCTTTAATGGAAAATTTCCTTCTTAACATTCTGCTAGAAAACCTTGGTTCCTGCCATTTATTTGAACACATACACAAACATTTATGTCACATTACTTTGACACATATAACCTGCCTAAATATTGTTGCACACTAAATTCATCACTTCACTGAAAAGTATTCCTTGATGGCAGTGGATAATGTTCAGAAATTCATTAAGGAACATGATATACAATTGAAGGTGTTGACTTGACCTAAAACATCTTTAGATTGCAATCGGATTGCGCATCTGTGTGCTATACTGGAAAACAAGTCTGATCCATGGAGGCCCCACCTCACACCTTCCTGGACTTAAAGGATCTGCTGCCTTGGTGCCAGATACCACAGCACACCTTCAGAGCTCTTGTGGACACTATGCATAGACCAATCAGAGCTGTTTTGGGGGCACAAAGAAAACTTCCACAATTATTATGAAGGTGGTTTTAATGTTCTAGCTGATCAGTTTATATGTATGCTGTACAGTATATATTATACATCTGTGTAGTATAGTCACTTTACCCCATTAATGTATTACTGTCAGTTCTACTTTATGTAATGCCACAACATTCATGTTTCTATCTAGCATATGTTTTAGGAAATGATTGTAAGTCAGGCACTATATTATCTTCGGTACAAATTTTACTAAAGAACCTGCATTATGTACAAAACCATTTAATATTTGAAAACATAACTTTAAACATAATAAATAACATTACAGAGGAACATTTGCATGTGTAAAGAATGCAATATTTTACATAACCGACCACTTTTCAGTTGGAAAAAATAACAATGTACACTATATGCAAATACAAAGCAGCTAGTGTGACAAGCGATATAAAGATAACTCAAATTAGTAACATTATAAATGGCACCAATAGGTTATTTATTCATTGTCTGAATTTGACTGTTAAAACCTGTGTGGATGAAATAAGGTTTGAGGATGAAATGTATTTTGACCTTTTTTATGCTTTGCACAGCACACTAACTCTATCTTGTAAACCAATGCTGTTTGTTTCCTGTTGGCTCGAAACTGCATTTCCTGTTGCTGTACTGATGAGTGTTTTGTCATCTTGGATGGATTCAAACCTGCACAATTTCTCTTTTTTTTTCCTTTTCTGAATTATCATATTCATTAATATACTATGACATGAAAAATTGCTCGTTCCTTTTTTGTTTTGTTTTTTTTGCATATTTGTCAGATAAATTGAGAAATTATTTTACACAAAGATAACCAAAGTAAATACAAAATACTCGTTTTTTGTTTTAAAAGATTTTATTTATTAAAGGAAAAAAACTTCAAACCTGCTTGGCCATATGTGAAAACCTAATAAATGGTTGTGCCACCCTTGGCAGCAACAACTGCAAACAAGTGTTTGCAATAACTGCAAATTAGTCTTTTACATTGCTGTGGAGGAATTTTGGCCCACTCTTTATTTCAGAATTATTTTAATTCAGCCACATTGGAGGGTTTTCAAGCATGAGTGTCCTGTGTAAGGATCAGAATCGGGTTCAAGTCCGGGCACCACTCCAAAACCTTAATTTAGTTTTTTGAGCATAAAGTGAACATGCTTGTGTTTTTCAGATCATTATCCTGAACTGCTGCATAACCCACCTGAGCTTAACTTGGTCGTTATGACCTGATGGCCAGACATTCTCCTTCAGGATTTTCTGGTACAGCGCAGAATTAATGGTTCAATCAATCACGGCAAGTCATCAACGGCCTAAAGCTGGAAAATAAACCCCAGACCATCACATTGACTGTTGCCTGAGTCGGTATCCGTGAAGCAAATATCAGGTAAAACAAACCCGAAGCGATGAGCGAAAGCCGTCAAACAAATACACTTGGTCGAGATATACATGAATCATAGAAAACAACCACGAGAAACCTGGGCTGTGGAGCGCGCAATAATCCGACAGCAGAGAAGCGCGCTGCGCTTCCTTCAATGCCGGGAGAAATGATTTGTGAATGAGGAACCATTGTGTGTGGGAGGGGCGGTACGGAGTCGTGGGGGAAAAAAATGTGACAGCCTGGAAAAACATGACCTCATGGGAAAAAAAACAACAAAACAACCAAAAAAAGAAGTAACAGGGGTTTCGAGAGGCAGATGTTACAGGACATCACACCTTCCAAAAAGTTTAACTTTTGTCTCATCAGTCCACAAAATATTTGCCCAAAAATCCTGGGGATAATCAAGACATTTTTAGGCGAATGTGAGATGTGCCTTGTGTTCTTTCAGCAGTGGCTTTTTCCTTAAACTCATGGATGCCATTTTTGGCCAGTGTGCAGATAGATTTTCTCACAAATGCGCCCAACGTATTTTCTCACAAATGCAATGGAGAAACTTCCTCTTCCAAAACAGCAGATGGCGCTATCGGTCAGTTTACTCCATTCTCCCAAGACCTCAAACAACGTGTTTATATGGTTTACCCTTATGTCCCTATGAGCGGGGAACAGGTGAGTTTCTTCCTTTAATTAACCCGTTTTGAGGTGTCTATTATATATCCAGACAGCCAGACATATTAACAATCCACTATCTTTAGGATAGAGCAGGGGAATACAGTTATAGCAAACCACAGTTACATTTTAATTAACTATAGAAGGCTGAAAGAACTGCCATCATGTTTGGCTTTTTATATCCATAACGGACGTATGCGACATGATGCATCAAAATCTTTTATAATTAGTGATCATATCTACATTTAAATAATTTGTGTCTGTAGTACATTACTACATTGTAGACAGCTGTTGCAGTGCGAGGTGTAGATACAGTAATATACAAGAATCATTGTATTAGACAGCATGCATGATATTTATGAAACTTTTTACATACAGGTTTGTAATAAAATTGTGCCTGTAATTCAGTATCTTTACTGTTTATTTAAAGCTTTTTTTCCCCTTATAACTTTGTACTTGGCTTTAGAATTTAGAGAATCTAAAGACTTTAGATTTTAAAAGACTTTTTTTTTTTTAATCTGAAGATGTTTTTGCAAAATAAATATTTTAAAATGATTCAAAATATTAAAAGTTGAACATGATTTAAATTAACTTACATACTGTATGTGTGGTATATATTTCTTAAAGGTGCTAATATGGCTTCTCATGAACAAAATATAGCTTAGTTAAAATTTACTTACTACATACATTTTAATTAACTTAATGAGAACATTTCATTTGATTGAAAAGGGCAATGGGGTTATCCGTTTCTGCCAAAAATTGTGACTTTATAGTAATGTCATGGGTGAGTTAAGAAACATTTCTTTCATTTGTTTTTGTTCTTCATATTCATTTATTGTTGTTTTACTTTAATATAATTATATATATATATAAATAAAGTCAACTGTATTCCAAATTTAATTCCAAAGGGCTAGCCTAATCATTAGATCAGCATTCCAGATTTTTTAGCAGATTTTAATATCTATTAATTAATCTAACAACTTATCTGTGTTTTTCCATTGATCACATCTCCCAGGTGCTTCGCACAGTGATGGAGCGTCTTCAGTTGCAACTTCAGCATATCCTCAGTCGACAGCCTCTGGACTTAGACTACTTACAGTTCATATGTACACAAGAGATGGTGCTGTTTAGTGCATTTTATGATCAGATTGCTCTTCCTGGGTGTATTGTGGTGGGTCTCACAGAGCTGTACAGATTAGTAACAGAGGAAAAATCAAATAATGTCACAACAGTGTTCATTCAAGTTACTTATGGAGCAGCTGGACGTCCACGTTTGATGTGTCGCAAGATTATCTACTGCAGCTGCTCCGTCAAGGCCTTCCTGTGTCATGTATTGCCAGTCTTCTTGGAGTGTCTAGGCGAACCGTATACAGACGGATGTCAGATTTAAATGTCACTGTTAGAAGTCTATATAGCACTTTATCAGACTCAGAACCTGACAACCTTGCTGCTGAAATAAAAGAAAACATGCCACATGCTGGCTATCGGCTTGTTATGGGAGGCTTGCAAGCCAGAGGACATTGTGTTCGATGGGAGAGAGTTTGGGGATCAATGCATCGTGTTGACACCATGGGCATCCTTTCCCGTTTGAACAGGCTGGGGTGTGTTGTACGGCGCAAATACTCAGTTCCTGGACCGAAAGCACTTTTCCACATTGATACAAACCACAAACTGATCCGGTGAGTATGTGTATGTATCTGTCTGTCTGACACAAACTACTCAATATAGTTGATTTTGTTGTCTAAAAGGAAATGCTAAATTCTTCAAGAGAGTTGTTTGAGAGTTGTCAATTGTATATCTAGGTACAATATAGTCATCTTTGGTGCCATTAATGGGTTTTCCCGAAAGGTAACAATATATTTTAAAACATAAGTCAACGCAAAGTCAGCTTGACCAAACTTTTTGTCACTCATTCATATCCTATTTATATATTCCACAGATAATGTACCTAGGTGCAGCAAATAACAATGTCATCTGCAGCCTTAGCTTTCTTCCAGCAGTCCATTGAAGAATATGGATTTCCATTGAGGTATTAAAAAATATTTAAAACAAATATTTACTCACCTCATTCCCAACATGTATGACCTGATTTCTTCAGCAAAACCTAATGATAAATGTTTTTGTAACATATATTACTATATTTATTCTGCATGATCATGATTAAGGTTGGTTAATTCTATTTAGAGTAAGAGGTGATCATGGCATAGAGAATGTCGGCATAGCACGCCTCATGTTCACTGTACATGGCACAGGAAGGGCCAGCTTTAATGCTGGAAAGAGCGTGCTTAAACAAAGGCAAGGTTTTTTTTTTCTTCTCCTTAAGTCAATTGCTTGTGGTTGTTTGTACAACAAATGTAACAGGTTCCTTAAAATTAATTTACACATTATAATGTAAAAAAAAACAATGTTTATGAGACTGGTAATGAGAAATATTGTAGTACTTTTTTACTAATTTATAAATCAACTTTTTTTTAAATAATAATCTACAAAACCTGTTTTGTTAACTACTGTTTGCTTTTCTTTTTTTTTTAGATAAAACAAAGGAATTATGCATCATGATTCCTTTTTGAAAACACGATTTAAAAAAAGGCAATTATTTGATGTATCTCTTTTTTTCCCAGGATTGAGAGGCTGTGGAGAGATGTGTGGTGTGCTGTAACTTCCATATACTACAGTGTGCTGCACTCACTGGAAGATGATGGGTTCCTTGACCTATCTAGCAACATACATCTTTTTATTTCAAGATAAAGGTGAAAATAATTGTAAGCATTCTTCTGTCGTAAAAAGACATTGTAGCTTGCTTACCAGTCAATGTTAAACAGTTCAGTCAGCTATGCAACATCACACAAATTATTATAAAGAAAAGCTATGGTTTTATCCATAAAGGAATTGAATTATTATTCTTTTGAATATACATTTTATGCTATATATTGTAATGCTATATCTCTCACCTCTTCATGATTGCTGTTGTCGGGTAAAGAAATGTGGCATTTACCCAACTCTGCCATTAACAGTTTAAGTTCTAGTGATCCTTGCGGAGTCCTATAGGTTGTTGCTGGGATTTAATAAAATTGCAGACTAGTATGCTTTGAGGGGGCTGGAACAGATTTAGTCACTCGAGTAGAAAATCTACGTTTTCACAGTTTTTTTTCTCTTCTGAACATACTAGGAAAGGACCTGTAAAAGTGTTCAAAAGATGGTCATTAAATATTTTCAAAACAGTTTGTTTTGCTACTTGATATTACAAACAGGTGTGTCTTACCATATTATTTTAATGTATTATCTATTAATTATGAACACAATGGTTTGTAAAGCAAACAGATTTTCTTCTCATTTTTTCCCTACAGCAGCTTCTGAACCAGAAGTCTAACACAGTACCAGAAAACATCTTACATCCGCATTGAAAAATAAGGTGGATAATTTGAGATATAATCTATAACCTAGTCATCTCCTGCTGGACACTGGGCTGTCTCAAACTCTGCTGATTCTGTCTGCCAGACTGAGTGAGAGTCAAAACACGGGATTGGCTCTGCCCCTGCCCCTGAACCTGCACCTGTTGTTCTTGACCAAGTGTGCCTGTTATGAGAGATAGCAAGTTCCTTGCTGCACTTGCAATAAGTGCATACTCTGGCTGTTGATAAAAAGAAAGTGAAAACATATTAAAGATTTTTTTTATATATGTTAGGGGTATAACAATACACTAGGGCTGCACAGTATACTTATTAACTAACATGCAGGAACTTACATGTAATTAAGGTGGTGCTGCAGTACTGCATTCATGCAGTAATTCATATGACTCGTCAAAGTTACATTAGTTGTTCATTAGTTCTTGATTAATACATGTCTTAACTAATCATTAGTTAATTGTCAAGAAATTACTAATTCACGTATTAATGCATGATCATTCATGTACTGTTATTGTAAATGTTACCTGCTGAATGTTCTGTGCAGCAACAAAAAAATCGTATATGGACAAAATTACATAAAAGTATATTTTTATATCCCGCGATCCAGCATAGGTACAGAGAACAGATAAATGTTAAAAACACCTAGCTTAAATGTTTAGCCATGCCAAGCCATTAACTGATCAGTAGCGTTAACAACTTTAAAGCAGAAATTGTGAATTTTACTGACATTGTGGTAGAGTCAGCATTGTGAAAACATCAAATGGTTAATTATAAATATAGTAAGACAGAAACTCACCTGTTACCCGCTCATATTCCTCTGGGACATAAGGGTAAACCATATAAACTCGTTGTTTGAGGTCTTGGGAGAATAGAGTAAATTGACCGATAGCGCCTTCTGCTGTCTTGGAAGAGGAAGTTGCTCCATTGCATTTGTGAGAAAATACGTTGGGCGCATTTGTGCAATAATCTGTCTGCACACGTGTGAGAAAGCCAAGTTTTCCTCATAAAGAAAAAATATATTTGCAACACACAATGCATATATTTGTTATACCTCTCTATTTTCTCTCAAATTGACCTGTGTTTGTGCATATTACTTTTTGTTTGTTTGAAAGTCGATTTTTTTTTGCAAAGCAGATTGTGTTTGTTTGCCAAACACTGGATTTGTTTGTTTAATTTTGGCACATAACTCCATACACTACGCCATTCGGGCGTCTGTAAGCTCGTCCACGCAGAGGGAGTGGATAGCGCTGTTAACAAAGTGTGTTACGCCGCCCCTAGCGGTGCCTGAGCAAGCAGTTTGGAAAAAAAGAGGTCGGCTGGTGTCATGTAGTTCGGAGGCCCTCCTGGCTGAATGGTAGTAAGTAGCCTTAATGTGGGAGCTCCCCTAGTGGCGGGAGAGAATTGGACATGACTAGATTGAGGTGAAAATCGGGAGGAGAAAAAAATAAAAATTTAAAAATAAGCTCCTGGATGAGTCGTTGTTGTGCTCTTGATGTAATTTTGATATTTTGATATCATATTTTGATAATTTTGATTGTCTTCATTTGTGTATCTTCTAGTCTGAGCCATTCGTTCTTTTAAAGTGCCCCTATTATGCCATTTTAAAGATTGCTAATATTGCTTAATGCGTCTCTTAAAACAGGTTTACATGTATGCAAGATCAAAAAACACTAGTTTGTTTCTTCTTTTTTTTTTTTTTCAAAATTTCCCATCGACCGGGTAAGACTCTTTACTGGTAGATGTCACAACGTTCACACACATGCATTCAGATTCAGTGAGTTTCCTGCGCATGTGGAAGATGTCACGCTGTACAGGTTTCTAAAGCTCTACAGAATGTTCTGGACAGTGGGAGGAGTTTAGCTGTGGGAGACAATGGGAGGAGTTAACCTTTTCCTCAGAACAACACTGACACTCTGACAGAGAATGGAGGAGGAGAATCTGCTACCATGGGTAAGTTATTCAGTTTCATATAATCCTTATTCTGATAATATAAAACTCATATTTTATTTTTCCTTGTTTTGGCTAGCTTTGGCCAGTTTATATGTAACATTTTCTTTCAATATTAGTGTAGTCCAGCTTAATCAGACTTCAGCTATTTATATGTTTATAAGTAACTGAAAAATACACAAATGTCAGGACATGTCAGAACTTCTTTAGGGCCTCAAAACACCTGTAGACTCATTAGGCCATGTCCACACATAGCTGGGTATTTTTAAAAATAGAGATTTTTATCTGCAAAGTGATAGATTTTCCAAAAATCCATTTTCAGTGGTGTTGTGTGGACACGGGGAAATGGAGATCATTTCTGTGTGCTAGTCTACATGATTTGACGCCAGATTTGTTTATGAGAATATTTTGTGCAATAGTGGACTTATGTACAGTAAACTAGTGACAGTTTTAATGTTGCTTACTGGACTTTCTACATACATGTACATACACACGCAGTGACTCACACATTACATTAATGTACTATGAAGCTCACTGCTGCTACGCACAAACTCTGACGACAAAGACCGCGCAGACAGCGACGGCAGTTTCGGAGATGAGACCTGGTCGGAATTCTACAAAGCGCAACAGGCAATGATGTTTTGTCTAGGCTTCTGATTGGCCCCCTGTTGATTAATGAGGATCCTAAAACTACTTAACACAGTGTTTTGCGTTTTCATGTGGACAAATATATTTTTTAAATGTTGGTCGTGAATTATTTGAAAAAACAAAGTAGAAAAATCTCTAATTTTAAAAATACCCAACTACGTGTGGACATGGTCAAAGTGTTAAGTGATTTCTTAATTCAACAGGTCTGGCAGTAATCAGGCCTGGGTGTGGCAAGTGAACTTTTACTCAGCTTTACAAAAATCGAAGTTTATTCATGATTTAATATAATAGGGAAATATTTTTTTCTTTTCACAAAGGGCCAGGTAGGTTTGGACTGCTCTTTTCCCTGAATGAATGAAATAATTATTTAAAAATAATTTTGCATTAACATGGATTATCTTTGTGTAATATTAAAATGTGTATGATGATCTGAATCATTTAAGTATGACAAATATGAAATAAAAAAAAAAGATCGGGAAATGGAAATTTATCCTATGTTATTCCTCATGGTGACCTACAGTAGTGGTTAGAGTAATCTGGTTCAGGGGCCAGATAACAACCATGAGCAAGTTGTTTTCATATACTGTATAGTAGGTATAGTGTGTTTTAGTTAATTTGCATGTTGTTATTTGGAACTTTATGGAAGGCAGCACAGGAAACAAGGAAGCAATATATATATGTAGAGCTCAAGTTACAGAGAAAACAGGACACGGAGGTCATCAGATACAGACAGAGAAAACAGAGAATCTTCACCCTCACTTACAGGTAAGAAAGAACTTTTATTATGACTAACAATTTCTGGTTATGTCTTTTTAAATTCATGTTTAGTAGTTCAATTCTTTAAAAAAAAAAATCTTCTTTAACAAAACCATGATTATTGGTCATGTTTGTTTGTAGATTAATTGATTGATAGATTAAAGTGTTATTAGTCGCCACTACATCCTAAGTCAATAAAAAAAATAATGTATATTTTTAATTAAATTAATTATTTCAATTGAAAATATAAATCTAGTTTATTGCTAGAATTGTCAAAGTGAACAACTTATTACTAGGAGGAAATTTATTTTTAAGTATATTATATACATATTATATTTGAAAAAAAAAATTCGTACAGTTGAAACCAGGTAATTACATACACTTCAGGAAAAAACACAACGTTTTTTTTCTTTACTGTCAAACATTAAATCAGAGTAAACTTTTTATGTTTTAGATCAATAAATATTAACATATTTTGCATTTGTTAAAAGTCTTGAGCAAGGGAGAATTTTTATGTATTTTTTTTTATCATTTTCATCAAAGTCAAAAGTATACATACATTTCCTTAAACTGTTTCACTTGGGCCAAACGTTTCGGCTATCCTTCCACAAGCTTTCTACAATAGTTTGCTGGAATTCTGTCCCACTCCTCTTGACAGAACTTGGTGTAAGTGGGTCAGATTTGTAGGCCTTCTTGCTCGTATTCGCCTTTTTAGTGCCGCCCATGAATTTTCTATGGGATTGAGATCAGGGCTTTGTGATAGCCACACCAATACCTTGACTTTGTTGTCCTTAAGCCACTTTGTAACTAATTTGGAGGTATGCTTGGCGTCATTGTCCATTTGAAAGACCCATTTGCACCCAAGCTTTAACTTCCTTGCTGATGTCTTCAGATGTTGCTTCAATATATCCACATACTTTTCTTTTCTCATGATGTCATCTATTTTGTAAAGTGCATCAGTCTCTTCTTCAGCAAAGCAGCCCCACAACATTATACAGTATTACGACCCCCATACTTCACAGTTGGGATGGTGTTCTGAGGCTTTAAAGCTTCGCCATTTTTGTTTCGTCAGACCACAGGCCATGTCCCCAGAAATTATAATTTTTGTTCCCATGTGCAGTTGCAAATTGCAATCTGGCTTTTTTATGGTGGTTTTGAAGTAATGGCTTACTCCTCCCAGAGTAACTTTCAGCTCATGGTGGTACAGGACTCATTTACTGTGTATAATGACACTGTCTGACCAGTTTCAGCCAACATCTTCTCAAGGTCTTTTACTGTTGTCCAGGGGTTGATTCACATTTTGCACCAAAAAACGTTCTTCTTTGGGACTCAGAATCCATCTCAGTATGATGGTTGTACATTCCCATGTTTCTTATACTTTTTTTTAATATGTGAGATATTGTACATTGTATTGACTGCAGCTAATTAATTTGCATAATCTCTGTACACATGACTCTGTAACTAACAAAAATAATAGTCTTTGTAGTTAGGAATACTGTACATTACTAAGTTACCCATCAGCCTTGGTACCTGAGATTAAGTGCACCTGTGTCAGGTTTATTTCTAATGAGCTTTACAGTATTTAAGATCTTTATCTGCTATCTGCTGTATATGTTGTCTTCTAGTTGCTGGCCTCATGTCGTGTTCTTATGTTACTGCGTTCACCTACTTCTTCTTTATCTTTCTCAAGTGTTTATATTCCAACAATTAAACTGTATTTGTACCTGAACCTTCTCCTATTCCTGATACAGTGGAACCTCGGATTATAAGTAGCGCGGTTTACGAATGTTCCGCAAGATGAGATTGACTTTTTTTTTACTTGAAAAACGAGCATTGTCTTAGTTTACGAGCACTGAGTATCATGTATCACGCATGCGCTTCTTGTTTTGAGGCCAAGCTTCACGTCATCACAACTGAGCCAACGGTTTTTCTCTCTCTTGCGCTGCGGAATTGTAGGTAATTGTCTCCCCTGCTGGACACACACATTAACGGAGAGACCGTTTTTTAGTACTTCCGTTAGTACTTCTCATTCTGAAATGACAGAAAAGTCAGAAATTAAATATGTTTTGATTTTGGCTCTAAAGCCTCGTTTACACTGCAGGTCTCGATGCCCAGTTCTGATTTGTTGCCTATATCTGATTTTTTTGAACGTCTGATTACACGTTCTTTCAACTATGACCCATATACACTCACCTAAAGGATTATTAGGAACACCTGTTCAATTTCTCATTAATGCAATTATCTAATCAACCAATC
>JAQQZT010000001.1:4849207-4859765 GCA_030068275.1 Clarias platycephalus
ATGTACTGAAACAGGTTGCTGAGAACAGAGCTACTTTTTACCAGGTAAAAGTAGTATTTTTTTTACACAACAATTGAGAATTTTTTTTTTAAAGTCTGTTACAAACTTTTCATTGGGACACTAAAAAATCATATTATGATTATGCCCATGGCGTTGACATCAGCCCGTTACACCCACGAACGTGACAGTCATCAGTGGGTTTCCACACTCTCATACTACCCAGCCACTGCATGCAGTGCCAGTCCCATTTTGAGAGATTTAAATTTAACATTTGTTAAATGTTCATTTGAGATATTATAAAACTGCATAATGTGTCTCCCCTAATCAGTTTGTCTTGCAATTCTTTATTCCAACATTGCACGTTTATAGTACAAGTAAATCTGAGTCTAAAGAATTTTGAAAATGAGTTAGGAAACATCATGTCTGCGCTATTTTGCAGTGTATAAAACTGTAAAGCCGCAACATCACCATAGTGCATCTACAAACAAAAATATAAGAAAAAAAAATCCCTCTTTTTTGTGTCACCTAATCATATAAGAAGACCAACACGCCCTGGATTGCTCTTTGGCTCTGCTGTCATACAGAAGTGTTAGGGTATTAGCGGTATTACAAAATTATTGGTGATTTAATAATTACCTATTAAAGATTACTCATACAGTACATGGGGTGTTCAAGTCAAACTTGGACTGGGATGAAATTTCTAGTGAATGAAGTCATAAATCGATTAGCATTTAGAGAAGACTTCAAGTACAGTATGGTGATGTGTCTATTAGCTGCAGGAAAAACATTTGATTGGTGCGAATGTTTTAAATCAGGCTGCACATCCATGAGTTACTATACACGGCCGAGGAGCCCACTGCAGTCATTCCCTGGAACACCAAATCTTTGAAAATTGGTGCCAGGGAGAATAGCAATATTGTCAATTTTTTTCAATTTCCAAAAGAGTCTGTGTAACATCTTTTCAATTAAAAAATCGACAAAATCTGTTTATATCTATTTATCAAGAGGTGCCTAAACTTTGCATAAGCTTGTATTTATTGGCAAGCAACATGTCAACTTTAAACATAGCAGCTTGTGCTAGCACTGTTGCCTCGCACCTCCAGGGTCCAGGTTCGATTCCCGGCCAGGCTCGATTCCCATCTCTGTGTGCATGGAGTTTGCATGTTCTCACTGTGCTTGGTGGGTTTCCTCCTGGTACTCCGGTTTCCTCCCACAGTCCAAAAACATGCTGATTAGGCTAATTGGCATTCCCAAATTGTCTGTAGTGTGTGTGTGTGCCCTGCGATGGATTCACATCCTGTCCAGCGTGTACCCTGCCTTGTGTCTTAAGCCTCCTGGGATAGGCCCTGCGACCCTGAATACAGGATAAAGCGGTATAGACGATGAGTGAGTGAGAGAGTGCTTGGTGAGTAATTGGAAACAGCTTAGAGCTTGACAAATACAACTTTCCTTTAGATTATATAAAAATCAATAAAATAACAGACAGAACAGAGTTTTAAACTTTAGCCTTAGGCTACTTTAGACTAAAAACTGCAACAAGAAGGCTATAGTCAAAATTGTGTTTCAACTCATTTTTACCTTAAGGACCACAGGTAATAAAGTGCACAACAAAAATAAATAAAGAAAGAAATACAAATAATAAACAACTTGTATCTTCATATCTGTATCTGTCTATATCCGTCTACAGGTTTAACTCACTTCTCAGGGCAGACCTAACAGTTGTAGGGTTTACATAATAATGACAACGAATGACTGTCACATTCTCCACCAATTTATGTAGACATTTTAATGTGGACACAATTAAATGTATATATAAACAGTTTGGAAGGTGAAAATGAATGAAGTTATTCTAGTACTGTTTACCAGATCAAGGGAAGTCACAAGAGCAGAGTCTTGGGTTTAATCTTACGGTTTAGTTATGAATCGAGCATTAATTTTCAGCAAGGTATGCAGCTTTGTTTGTTTACTTGCGTTATGTTTCGTTCTCATCCGTTGGGTCGCCTCCAGCGAAGGGAATCACGGCGTTGCTGATTGGTTGGTGTGCTGTTGTAGAGATGATGTCTGTCGGGAAAGCCCTTCGGTGAGGCATTGGTTGCCTGGTTACCGATGGCTGCGCTCTGTTCTTGAAGAGAACTTGAAGAGCGAATGACGCCAGCAGCAACAACGTAGCGCCCTCGAGGGTGGAAGCCCGAGCTGCTTGGAAGAGGTTGTTGGGGGTTGCAAGTTGTAGAAGTTGATTTAGACAGACAATTTTGCTTGAGCACGCTCTTTTGATCTTTCAAAGTCAGTCCATCTCATGGGTGATTGGTCCAATCGGATACGATTGCGGGGCTTAGCCACACCTCACGTAAAACTGTCCGCTTTGTTTACTTTTGTTTTAAATTAATAACAAATCCATATATGCTACATGGTGCTTGGTGAATACCAGCCTCCCATAACAATAGTTTTATGCATGAGCAAGCATGTTAATGTACACACATTAAGATTGTTGAGATTGTCCATCTCATTTACAAGCAGTTGTGGGACAAAAACATGGTAGAGTGACAGTCGCCTGTACACAGACACAAAAGAAATGAAAAGATATCCACAATTTCATGATAAAATATATGCTTTACATTTTTTATCATTATACCATAAAATTAAAACCACCAGCCTGGTGACTGTACTAGGTAACCTTTGTTACTAACTATAAATAAGCAGAATGAGAGGACCATTCATTTGACCATGGCACAAATGATCAATAGCTTCATTAATTTTTTTTCTTGTTTATTCTCTATGATTTTTATAATTAAATAATTTCTATTGCTATTTTCTTTTGATAAATTTAACCTAGGTGACCAGGTGGAGAAGACAGAAGTGATCCAACCCAAAATGTGTCAACAGTGCCACCTACAGACCTGTGAATTATGGAACAACAAAAAGACAATGGATTATAGCATTTATACTGAATTTCCTTATATCCTGTGGAGGGGGGACTTAGTATTGCTGTTTTTTTGTTGTTGTTTTTTTTGGTTCATTTTTGTTAAATATATAATGGTCCAATGAAAAAATAAAAGTTATATGTTGATATTCAGCTGTGGTTGTATTTGATGAATACTAAGAACTGCTACATTCAGATGATTTTTATTATGATTTTACAATTTTACCATTGTCTCACCATTGATCTGGAAATTAAGTTGCTTTGATTGTGTAAAAGCTCACTTTCAGCTTTTGGGACTAGTGTCTAACAGTGTCTGTTGTTACTGTAATCATTAAAGGCTATGCTCCTTGACAACTGATGTCGCTATTACAGTGTGATTGGGTTTAAGAACCTTTTTTTACCCTTTGGGAAACAGCAATGTGGTGCTGCTCTGAAGGCCTGTGTTCTGGCTTCTTGAGTGTTAAATACTTAAATAATCTAGCAATTAATGTAAATAGATAAATAATAAATAAATGTTTTAGAGTAGTAAATTAGAGCATTGATAAACATAAGGTTTAAAAGTATAAAACAAAATCAAGCCCTACCAGTTTTAAAGCTGTGATTTTCTTCCCTTTAAAAACATTAGTGTATTTTAATTTTTGTTTTGTTCAAAGTATCGTTACTATGAATAAAATGTTTTTGTTTGAAAGCTTTGGAATAGTTAGCTTTATAATTTTATAGCAAAATTTTTAGTATCTTTAATTTTCTTAAGTTCAGTATTTTCAAGCTTCTGTGATGATGATAATAATAATAATAATATTGGTATGTAGTAGTATTATTTATCAGGATTATGAATTACTTACAGTATAATTCAATGTTGTTTGTGTCAGAAAGAGGCGACTCAGGGTCAGTGCAGATATATTTAATGAGGAAATCTGAGAAATAGGCATATACAAAGAGAATACAGGTGCTAGTGGAATACAAAATATGCTATTTAAGTAAATCAACGTAAAAGACATCTGTCCATGAACAGTATAGATTCACAAGTAATGTTTTCTTTTTTTGGTTCCAGCTTAAATACATTCATTTAAGGGCTCGTTCAAGCATTTAATGTGCATTAACAAATCAAAGCAAAATATTAATTGCATTTCTGAATAAGCACAATGCCTTTTATTAGTTAAACGAACAACTGCTTTCTTGGTATAGATATGTTCATAATGGTTTATGTATTACATGCTATATGGCCATGATTAATCTCATGAATTCATTTTGTACCAGTAAAAACATTTTTAGTAGACTGAAACCTCTTGCAAACTCTATTACATCAATAACACTACTACAATAATACTACTAACACTACTACTATAATACTACTAATAACATTACTATAATAATACTCTTTATTTAGAAATGCTTACAATTTCTCCTTCTTTGCATGTTACACGGCCATATTTAATCTTTTGGATTCACTTTTTATTAAAGCATTCTTTAGTTTATTGAAATATCCAGTCACAGCATTAACTGTTTCCTCTGTTTCGGGCTTAAGATTCCTCAGCTCTTTCAGATTATGAGCAACTACATCTTTTCCAGTTTCCTCAGTTCGCGGGATCAAGAAGTCGAGAGCCTGAACAATGAAAGCAGAGTCTGGCTTTAAAGCAATCTCACACAGTTTTATGATGGCGGTGTATGCTTCTTCTATCTGGTCGGCTTTTTTCTTTTTAGTCTTGTCGATGTCTTCTTCCAATTCCTTCACTATATTTATTTTTGCCTTTTCCTGGTCCTTGTTGCTTTCAAAGTCTTCTCTGACATTTTTAAATGATTCTCTGTCAAACTTGGTATCTGATTCAGATACATTGTTCCCTTCATATTCCTTTATAAGTTCATAAAGACTCATTACGATGTCTTCGCTGCGTGTGACATATTTCTTGTTCTCTTTGACATGTTTAGTGTAGTGACATTTACCTGTACATGAAGTGCAGTGGTCACTTATCATGACATAACACCACCAAGGATTTATCGCAGCCCAGCAGCCATATTCATGACAGTTCTCCTGACAGTCAGAACAACTGGTAGCCTTCTCGTCCCACCATGAAGCATTTTCAATAGGTACTTTTTTTTTGTAATATTTGGTGACTGTAAAATTAAAGTTTTCATTTTTCTTGATCTTTTCTTGATTTTTCTCAAGTGCTTCCTGAATCTGAGCCAGCTTTTTTCCTTTGCACTCCATAAAGTCAATACGGTATTGTAGATTAGTAATACAGGCTTCAAGTCGTCTGGACTCATTCAGAACCTCTTCAGTCTGATTTAAGCTTTTTGTACTGTACTGCTTTTTCAGTGAGTCAAAGAAACCATTTAAACTCTCCTCTGTTAGTTTCCAAGCTGCCTGGAGAGCTTCGTTATACTTTTTTCTCCTCTTCCCAGTTTGCTGATTGTTAAATAAGTAATGCTCAGGTTCATTTTCTTCATCTTTCCTGCAGGGAATCCTTGCTCTCTTGATGGCATTAAGAGCATTATCTGGTGGTAATCCATCTGAGTGAGTGATACAAATTAGAATGTTGTTCTCTATGTCTTTACCAAATAAGGACAAAACTGCATCAAAGATGTAATGCTGTCTGTCAGAGAGTCGATTCTCAGTTGCCTTCATCACCAGACAAACGGCATCGATTTCTTTCACTCCATTGTCACTGTGAAACAGTTTGAGCAGATTCCCAGCAATCTTTTCATCCCCACCTGTTCCCCTGGTGTCTCCATAACCTGGTGTGTCAATGATGGTAAGACAGATTGGGTTGTCTTGGGCAAAGACCTCATATACAGTGATTTGACTTGTTTGACTTTGTGACTGATCTGACTTTAGATTATCTCCTCCCTCTTCTGTAATTTCAAACCATACTTCATCTGTAAACTTCACACTGAGTATATAATTCACCATGGCATTGATCAGAGTAGTTTTGCCTGTTCCAGTTTCTCCAACCATCAGGAGGATTTTGTTTTGCATGTTGCTGTCTCGTTGTCCAAATGTCCATTTTCTCACTGAGCCATCTTCATTAAGATTAGTTCTGGTTGTAATGAGACGATATCGTGCAGGTGTATCTTCAGAAGAGGAGGATATTAATTGACTCTTCTTAATTACATCACGTACGGCCGCTGATGCTGATTGAAATCTAATAAGTGTAATAAAAATTCATGAACATTCACTTTGATATTACGACATTTTCTGTTTAGATGTGTGCTGTGCTGTCTCAAACATTAGTTCAAAATTACTGGTAAATTACTACATTTTCTAAAATCATACATTAAGCAAAAGCTCTTTTCTCAAAAAAAAAAAAAAATATAATAGATCTTTATTTGTTAATTTTCCCAAAGTACATAATATTTTATTTAGAAAAGATTATATCATATTAAAATGTTTACACACCTAGTAGCCATAATGTGTTTGGGAGTCTGAACTGAAAATCTCCAGTTGATTCCAGTGAACAGAAGGACCTGCGAAGTCAAAAAATATTATTCTTGAGATCTAATCATCTGTTTTCAACACAATTAGGGCTATACTGATTTCCCAAATATAAAGTCAGACACAGATCTTGTAGATTTATTTCTTCAGCTGGGCTCCCAGCATGACAGTGTTCAAGTATACTTAATTTCCTGATTTCCAGAAGTATTTATTTTAAGCTTTTTCTGTTTTGTCATGTAAAGATAGCATTGGTACATAAATAAAAAAACTTTGCAGACTGCAGGGATGTGTGTTCTGACATGAATAAAACTATTAGCTGAAAATGAGGGCATTCCCGGCTTCTGTTTAAAAGCCTGCAAGGGGCCAAAATAAGATTTTCCCCGCCCTGCTCTGGTTGTCACTGTAAAAATGTATATCTGTTATATTTATCTTGCATTTTCTGCTGTTAGAGTCTGCTGAAAAAGGGTACTAATGGATGTGATTTAATGTTCACTTGTTGTCTGTAGTTACAGTTGACTTCACTGTGGCTTATCTCTCTTTTGCAAAAAATTAAAAATAAATAAATAAAGACTCGAAATTACCTTTTTTTTTGCTGTGCCACCATAAATTGATCATACAGGCACAAAAGAAAAGAAGAATGTGCTGACATGAGATAGTCATGGGCTTTGTGTGTTTGGTTTCATGCACTACAATCACAAATTTTATTAATTATGTTAGTTAAACGTGGTGATAATTCTCAAACCAAGCTTAACAAACTCAGGCTTAAACCTGGACTCTGGGTTTACTAACCCTGACCTTACTCCTCTCCCGTGTGCGTTCTGTTCTCTCTGCGTTGTGTGACAGATGAGGCTGAACACGGGACTGATTCTCCGACACTATATTGCTGTAACAAACAAAAATATAAGCTGTGTGTCGGGCTTCTCAAGCGCCTGCACCCCTCCGGTCAAGTAGAAAAAGAGCAAATTGAAAAACCTCACAAAAAAAGCCTAACATTAAAAAAAATTAAAAAATACAATCTGGTCAAATGATCACCAAAACAAAGAAATAAATCCTCAATTGACCTACTCATACAACTGATAAGCGGTGTGTCGAGCTTCTCACGCGCCTGTGTTATGCCCTAAAAGGATCCCCTTCCACGGATTGCCCCCCCATTACACAATCGCTATCTTCAAAGAAAAGCCGCCGCACCTTTTCCTTCGAACGCATTAGCGAGTGTTTTTCTTTCCCTGCGCTCGGTTTTGTGAACACAGTTGCGTTCAGTAACACGATGGAACCAGTTCCCTTAACAGCAGCAACAACAACCATTATGATCACACTTATTTATAAGAATTTATATTGCTTAAATATTTCGCAGCTCTGTCCTCTTTGCATTGCTACGTGTTTATTTACTTCCTATTCGCATCGCACGTATAATGCACTCTAAAATCGGCACCATCAAACTTGGAAATTATATAACATCAAATATCACGTTATTAAAAGTAACAAATTTGTCACGACCCTTTTCTTATGCAGCATGGATAAAACAATAATAAAAATTACACCAATCCTGCCATGATGCTCCCCTACCCCCAACCAACACTGGCTGTGAAGAACAACCCAGACTTACCAAAACTTACTGTACTATTATTTCTCCAGCTGAAAATAAGCTAGGATGAAGAGAACAGAAATAAACTTCCCTCTGTCCAGTATCTAAGCAGAGTGTAACTGGAGCAGCCACGTGGTGTCCCCGCCTTTCTAACTCTGATGAGGAAAAGGTCACAGACACCAAACCTGCAACACTGGTACTGTATATGTCCTGAGTTTACGTGGCTAAATTTATTTACAAACAGCTCTTTAAATGCCTTTAAACACACACCAAAAAAACACATCTAAAAAAAAAAAAACATCTCAAAAAAACACATCTTAAAAGTTAGCGAACACCCCTTTAAATGGATTTAAATTCTTTAGACAGGTATTTAGATTTATTTCAAATTTAACTAACAAACAGCTCTTTAAATATTAAAACCTATTTTTTACAACAATACCAAAGAATAGTAACAGCTTTATAATAAATAAAAAGAAGTGAGCGTAGCATGTCAAAAGAATAACCCAAACAATCAAAAAACAAACCATGATTTTTACATGCAGGCTGGGCAGAAGTATTCCTTTTCGACTGCAGGACATTGAACACAGCTGATTTGAAACCATCGGTCACAGCCATCACAGCAAAACGGGATTTTGAAATAAAGACTAACTTTGAAAAAAATGACATTTTTGAATAAAAACAGCTGGAATAAAAAAAAATGCCTGTTCAATAATCTCTGTCATTGGGAAAAATAATGACCATGAAATATTATTTCATAATGAGTAAATTTATACTGTATAGCAGAGAGCAATACATTTCACAATAAGCTTTTTTTCAAAATGTGTTCCATTATTTCACAATATAATTCTCATATTACATATGTGTCTGTGTCTTATTTATTCATAGACTTATTTATTTCATCATGTCCTATTTATTTATTTAATTTTGAACACTTTAGAGTTCCATATTCTGCAAACTGAAAAAAGTTTTGCATAGTAGATTGCCAGAACTTAAAAACTGGACAACACAACTATATAATTTTTTTTTGTTAAACGAGTAACAATGATCAGCAACTTTTAATGCTAGGACACCACAAGATACAGAGTCCTGCTGCAGAGAGTGAGGCAGTGTGCTACATGACCACCTTAAAATATTGTGGCCACACTTCCGCATAAATGCCCTTGCATACAAAGAGAAACATTTTTAAAAATGCTGTCATGTGATTTAAAGCATACAATGGATATTTGTTCTTTTGATTGTCATTAAGATAACAGGCAGTGGCAAATTTACCATGTGGTCTCCTTTCCGATCACCTTGAGATTCTCCCAGGGGATCCAATAGCAGGCACCGCTTCTCATGAGGATAGAGAACCTATATATTAGTCAAATTTAAATATAAAGTTGTCAATCATAAATGCAATCATAAAAATATTATAGAGCATGTTAGGTGTCTAATGTGTTTGTAGGAGTTTGGGGTAAAGCTATCTTCCTAAAATACGTAGAGAATAACGGGGCTCCCACAGAGAGAGCAATCAACGGATCTTATCATACTCCAGAGAACGTCTCCCCGCATGCATTGTCGCCATCCCAATAATCTTGTCTGGTCCGCGATCAGAAAGGGGCGTCTGTGAAACTAAGCTGCAAGAAACTTCACAAGACCAGATGCTTTGAAGTAAACCCCAAAACCAAGGGTGTAAATCGGCGATCCGGCAAACAAAGCAGACAGTTTTACAGCTTCACCCCGAGCTGGGGGGAGAACGACCACGTCACACCTAGACACTCTCTTGACCTCCGGAAGACATGCCTTTCAGTGAACAAAGGCATACGGCATGGACACTAAACATCTTTAAAGTGTGCCAGTAGGGAAAAATGCATATACATATATTTGCTCAGTATCTTTCATTCCTGTGTATATGTTTGATTATTCTGCATAACTTTAAAGGTGTAATCAGCATTTACAAACCTCTTTTATTAGATAAAGGAAGGAATGAGTGGGTAAAATATGTAATGTTTGGTGTCAATCTAAAGCTGGCTTTATTCCAAGAATGTTGGTGAACACAGGAAATTGGTAGCATGAACCGAGCTCATGCAAAATTACTTTATAAAAAGTATTAAAAACTCCAACCGGATGGGCCCCACGTGACAGCCGAAACACCGTGCTAATGTATGCACAAAAGGAGGAACCACGTGAGGCGTGGCTAAGCCGCGCAACCCCATCCGATTGGACCAATCACCCGTGGGAGGGACTGACCCCGAAGGGACAAAATCCCTAAGGAGTAAGAGTTCAAGAAACGACCTCAACCTACAACATCTTCCAAGCAGCTCGGGCTTCCGCCCTTGCGGACGCCGCGAAGCCGCCGCTGACGTCATCTGCTCTTCAAGAACTCTCAACGAGACTTCGTGCCAGAACTCCAAAGTCCCGCAACAAAGAAACCCTCAGTAGAAGTTCCAGAGTGCAGCCATCGGTAACCTATGACTAGTCAAAATGATAGTTAGAGATATCTGCAATTCAGTTTTGGATAGTCACAATGAAAGTTAGAGATATCTGCAATTAAGTTTTGGAGAGTCAAAACTGAATTACAGATATCTGCAATGACGTCACTGAAACGGATATTCGACGCGTCACACATCCTAAATGACAATTA
>JAQQZT010000001.1:4873185-4889296 GCA_030068275.1 Clarias platycephalus
TGTGCGGGAACAGCACTGGTGGCTCACACCTGCTTTACTTTCTCCTTCTCTCTCTCTCACACACACACACACACACAGGCCCAGAGATGAGGAAGGGAAAATGAAAGTACACAGGACCTATGATTTTCACACTTTCACTAGCCCTGGGTCCAGTGGACCCGAAGACCCTTTATGTAATACAAATGTGAAGGGGGGGTACATGGGGGGAGGTCAATGTGAATGTTTTCTGATTTATGTTCCTCACACAAAATGAGCCAAGGCCAATAAATCTCAGTTTGAAAAAATTAATTATTTTTATAATTTTTTTAAGATAAAAACTGAAAACGGATCCCACAGACCCGAAGACCTTATAAGGGTTAAGATGTAGACGCTCCCAATATAACTATGTTGCCACAATTACTTACCGCTTGCTCATGAAAGAGAGCTGGGCATCTACTTTTAAATTCCTTAACATATGGTATATCCTCAAGGACTTCTCTCCTTCTATAAGCAAAGGTTCTTTCCATTTGGGTTTTGATCAGATGCTGATTGTTTCTTTTAGTGACCTCTGAAAATGTCCTTATTTTTTCCAGCTGGATAATCAGGACAGTAGTTCACCTCTGCTCTTCTTGTTGTTGTTGTTTTTTTTCACATGATTTGGACGTCCCTCGCCTTGTTTGCGCTTCATGGAATTGATGTCCAGGTCTGGGCATCCTCTACTCCTCAATTTTGGTGGTAATTCCCCATTTTCATTATCTTCCACTCTCAGAATCCCGTTCCTTGAGACATGGATGTTTTAGTATTAGAGCTGCAGCTACATCATCAAGATCCTGAAATGATGGGTATGCTTTAAACTTCATTATCTCAGATGCCAATGTCTCTAAAATGCTGGACTTTAGTTTTTCTACTGGGATTCAGTAAAATGCCATCCCTTTGGAATTCAACATTTGCTTTTTGCAATGCCAGCTCTGCATCATAACTAAATTCTGCAATAGGGAATGTGTCCATGTGTTTGTTCTTAGGGAAGATGTAGATGCTGGTGACGAGAGTACAGATGTTTCAGAACATGAGAGTTCAGAAGTTTCAGTGGATGAGAGAATATATTGTCGGCAGATGATTTAGATATGGTCTCATGTAGAGCGGGAGTGTAAGGGGTGAGGACAATAAAGTCAGCAGGTAACTTTACCACCTTTAGTGTGGCTTTGTCATGCAGGTCAGCAGTTGAATTCAGGTTGACAAACTCATTGTCAAAATCCACATCTCTGACCTGAAGTCGAAACTCTCCCATGGGTCCAAACTTTTTCTCAATTTCAATCTTAAGTTCTTCCAGAGAGTCTGGTATTCCAGAAGGAAGCACAAGCTTTTCAGTCATTTTCTCCAAGAATTAAACGAAACTTTACAGGGATGTCCATCGTTCACAGCTTCTACTGGAGATGGAGAAAAGAAATGGATGCCTTTAAGATTAAGACATTTTTTTATTATCAGTTTCAAGGCACATGTACTTGGCTTACTATTCAGCTTCACAATTATTCACTGTCTTACCTCACAATGAATAAATATTTTTAAGGTAACCATCCGGAGGTGTCCAACCTTATAATCAGCAAGAGGATGTGGGTCTTTCAGTTCACTGTGAGGAATCATACAAATTTCTCTTGTAGGACCCAATTCAAATGCTCGAAAATGCTCATGATACTATGAAGTCTTTTTTTTTTTTTTTTTTTTTACAATAAAAGCTAATTAATCTTTAATTATGCACATTTGTACAATCTGAACAAATTCTGGCATTCCACCATGCACAATTACAGTACCATCCCATTCCTGCATTTTATGCCATTAACAGCAACATTTTGGGTAATACTGACTACAGACACACCTGGATATTTCAGACTAAGGCTATGTGCAAGATCTTCTTTCATCACATCAACAGAAATTGTAAAGACATGCATGACTTCAAGACAAGACTTGTCAAAAACCTGCAGATACATCTGGTGACCAGCCGTTAACTGGTGTTTACTTGCTAAAGTTAATGTTATGTTCTTGAAACAATTTGTGTGTCTAACCACTTGTCTGAAATAACTTAGTCTCAAATCTCATTGTCCACAGCAAAACCAAGGGCCCAAAACGACGAATCATTTCCGGGTAGTGTTCCAAAAAAGTATGTTTTGGAAGCAGCTGATTTTCTGGAAATAGATTAAGATAGGCTTGTCTGTGTTCTGAGATTTTGCATTGCAAGTATGAAATGGACTCATCTGTGAGAAAAGAAGACACAACCAGTACTACAATATCTTTCAAGTCCAAAACAACCTGCCACACAGGTTCATCTTCAGGAACCAGATGTCCAATCATTAAGGGTAGTAGCCTGATAAGACATCATCATATGAGGTCTGTTGGTCTTGTCGCTCCACTTGTACGGAAATGTACAAATGGTGTCATTGAGTTGTTCAAGGCTTAATTAAAAAAAAAAATAAGAAGTCCAAAACAGTGTGCATTTTCAACTGGCACTATGTGAAAACAAATCTTTTTGTTTGTTTGTTTTTTTATGCCAAAGCAGCTCACCCCTCTTTCTTTAGCCATTTCAGCATGTGCTTGGTGAGACTCTTTTGATCGGAGAGAAAATTCCCCGGCTATAACTTCCTTTGTCTGAATTTCTGCATGTCGAGCTGTACAAAATCTGCAGAAATGTTCACCAGAAAAGCTTTCCACAAAACCACCCAGAGAATGTGCAGCAAGATTATCAGCAACAATACACTGTACTGTTCCCTTTATAAATGTCCCCAACTTTTGCACAGTCTTTCAAACAGTAATATCTTTCAAAAGAGGTTGAAAGATTTTTTTTTTTTTATAGCCGTAAAAGTTAACATCTTCTGTTTTACACAACAATGCAAGATAAAATGTGGACAGTGTTGAAAATTTGATGGTACAGTATATTACCCAAAATCCAATAGACTTTGGGTCATTTGTGCATTTTCCATGAAGTTCCAAGAGGGTTGCATATTTCAAAATCATCTACAAGCAAATGAATATTCTTAACTGATCTGAAAAGAATTCATTAGTTTTAAAATGCTGACCATCTTGGTTTGATTTGTAGACACAGTCATTTCCCATTTCTTGATGTTTTGTGACTTTCCACTAGTTTATGGGTTTAATAGGTGCTCTTACCCTGGGTGTTAAGTATGTATTCCACAGGATCTACTATTGGAAAATTTTGTGTGTAATACTGTTTCCGTTTAAATGCAGATGTCAATGGACCACCACTTTAAACTGGCCTTAGCAAAGGGTTTGTGTCACATAATGTAGTGGTGAGCTCTCTAATAACAGTTTTATCAATTTGCAGGTTGTGGCAATTAATATGAATATGTCACTAATGACACTCTCTGAGATGGGCTGAGATGCAGAGCCCAGCAAGAAATGCAATTCACCTAACATCTCATCCACAGCTGCACTTGGTATATGGTAATCATTTTCCAAACGCAACAAAATAGAAGCCAACTTCAACACAATAGTACACAACACTATTGCTGACACACCAGCATCAGAATCACCTTCAACATCATCTAATTCTTCTGTTGGGGATGAATTCAAAGAACTTTTAAGCAATTCTTCTGACCTGTTTGTTTGCACTATGTCATCTCTAAAATCTGCCAAGGTGAAGTTGCTATGCTTTCTGTTTCTTGGAGTCTTGGAGGTGGCATACACATTTGTCTTAAATGCACACCACTTAAATATACTGATTGATATATAAACTAACTGATTCATGGTTCATCAAATGGTTGTATAAATAACCATTAAATTCACTAAAAGAGGCAATTCCACCACACAGACAAACATGGCAGTTATACACAGCAAATTTTGAAGGTTTTGAAACGATATGGTTACTGCCGGACCTACTCAAGTGAGATTTTAGACCATTCCACATCTTGAGTCAGCAAGGGCATCTGTAAATGTGCATGGATAACTGAGGCTTCTTCCATAATGGCCATGGTCTAACCTGTAATGTTTGAGCAGGAGGGACCTTGAGGATACTGATCTAGAACAGTCTTTGCACTGCCACATCAAAACCCTGAAGGAACTGAATAAAGGGGTAAAAATATAGCATAAATATTATTGCAATAAAAATACAGAATAAAATTTAAGTCAATTATAAGAGCTTTACTGTACCTAAGTAAATTTTAATTATTTGACTAGGGTTGGGCCAATATTGGATTTCTCTTTATCAATTAATTTCCCAAAAAATCTTGATTATTCATCATCTATTTAGCTAAAATATTTCCACAATATATTTCTAGCCTATTTTCATTAAGTTCAACAAGTAAACGCAAACACCTATTTTTATATGAAAAAATAGGAAATGTTGTATGTTAATACTATCAAAAATATTCAAAAACAGTTCAAAATAGTCATAACTCAGGAATAACTATTATGTTGTTAAAAAAGGTGAATATTCTTATAACGTTAGCGGATTAGTAAACAACGTGTTTAATTAAAATTTGGCCGGGGGAAAGTTCACACTCTACCACCTCCCTCACCTTGTTCTTTCTGTCTCACTCACTCTTCCTCTCGTGCGTGCGCACGATTCCACAAGTAACGGTTTCTATAGTCATTTTACATGGCCCTAATTTAGTGTTTTTTTTTTTTTTTTTTTACCCTTAAATCTCAAGGTAATTCATAACAGGATCATACGTACCAATACTTTATACAATATACTGTAAGGAACGTATGTGATTTTAACACTAACATATGCATCGCTTACCACTATTTTGAAGGACACCAATTGCTTCAGGAACTAAATAATATCACATTAAAGCACGTTTACAACCACACAGCTAAGCTAGTTTGAACAATGCTAAACGTCAAATGTTTAGCATGGTAAATGGAAGTTAAATCCAGAAATGTAATTCTGAAGACGAGTTTACTAACTCAGATTAAACCACAAACCATTCACCTATCAACTATTATAGGAAACGTTATGATATATTTTACAGAGACATATGAATCTTACCTAACATAAGATGTCCTTTTCAGCACAAAGTTTTTCTCAGGCAGTATTTTTATAAAACAGGTATTTATTGGATTATTTAAATGTTCTCTGCCTTCTTCAAATGAACTGCAGCAAAAAAACAAAAAAAAAATTGAGTGTATGTCTAGTCAAAAGTTTGAACGAATCCTCTAATTTCAGGGTCTTTCCTGCCTGGAAATTGCTTTGAACAGTTGATATTGAGATGTGTCTGCTCTGTAAAGCCTTCATAACAGCTCTAATCTGAGGTGCTGTTAACTGGTGATTTCTGAGGCTGGTAACTCTAAATGAACTCTAGTCATTGTTGTGCTCTTGGAGTAATATTGATAGCCAAGATACTCCTGGGAAGATTCACTGCTGTTTCAAGTTTTCTCATTTGTGGATAATGGATCTCACTATGGTTTGCTGGAGTCCCAGATCCTTGAAAATGGCTTGGTAACCTCACATAGGGGTTTGCACCATCAAAGACAAATATTTTATGTCAAATGCAAATAAGCTATGATTCTCTGTACCTCATCTTCCACTGTTAGTCAGGATGGATAAATCAGCCTGCTGTTGTGTTTGTGGTAAATTAAGTAGCATTTTAGTATCAATAATAGGTTGGACGAGTTAAAATAAAATAAAATATAGCAAACTCATGATTTGATTGTAGTTTTGTAGTGAGTCATTTATAGCCTTTCAAAAGGTTAATATTACATCACCACTGCCAGTTTATTTTACTTTAGTAGCTGATTCACTTAATCATAGCAGACAAATCTGTGGTCTAATAAAATTATAACGTAGTTCAGAAATCCCATTGGAGAAGTAGATGTAGTAAGTCGCAACCAGACATTGTGAATGGAACAGCTGCCCATAGACAATGTGTGAATCTTGAGTCTCTTTATATGTAAATGGATGAACATGGTATATATTGTTTTAGTGCAAAAGTTTAGGGCCAAACAAAAATAATGTATAGTGCATCCGGAAAGTCTTCACAGCGCATCACTTTTTCCACATTTTGTTCTGTCACAGCCTTATTCTAAAATGAATTAAATACATTTTTTTCCTAAGAATTCTACACACAACACCCCATAATGACAACATGAAAAAAAGTTTACTTGAAATTTTTGCTAATAAAAGAAAGTACACGTACATAAGTATTCACAGACTTTGCCATGAAGCTCAAAATTGAGCTCAGGCGCATTCTGTTTCCCCTGATCATCCTTGAGATGTTTCTGGAGCTTAATTGGAGTCCACCGGAAGCCACTCCTTAGTAAAAGGTACATGGCAGCCCGCCGAAATTTTTCCGTAACCTTCCCCAGATTGTGCCTCGACACAATCCTGCCTCATGCTCATTCACACACTACAGGCAATTTGGTAGTGGCAGTTAACCTAATCTTGATGTCTTTGGACTGTGGGAGGAACCTGAAGTACCCAGAGGAAACACACAAACCACAGGGAGAAGATGCAAACTCCGTGCACACACACCCGGAGGCCGGAATTGAACCCGCACCCTGAAGGTGCAGGGCCACAGTGGTAACCAATAAGCCACTGTTCCGTCCAATTCCGCCCAGTGAACACATTAGGTTTACCCGCAGCTCTGGCTGCGTACATTAGGTTTACCCGCAGCTTCGCCCATGCAGACCCTTATTATTTAATAAACCAGGTTCTGGTGAAGGAATTATAGTTTATAAGTCTATTCATACTAGTTATTTATTATAGTTTAGAAACTATTGTTAATAATATAGCATATAAGGTCAAAATTATGTCATTTCCCTGCATTGCCCACAGCAACCAAACATCCAGCTAGAAAAATGTTACCAATTGATATGGACCAATTGCATGTATGAATTATATATTAAATTAAATTCTCTATTTGGTTGGTAACGTTTGGTTGACATAACAAAGAAAAAGTGGGAGAGAGCAGGGGGAACACTGCAGAATGTATACGTGTGTGCTCTTTTAAAGAAATGAATCAAACCAAAATCAATAAATTATTAAAAGGAAATTAACAAAAACTAATGTTTTGCTGAAGAAAATGTAAAAAGTATTTTAAGTACTGAAATAAAACATACTTTGGATGTTTTTGTCAACACTGCTACACAATAAGTCACCACCGTCAAATTAATTTCCTGTTGGTGTTAACATCTGACGGTGTGGGCAAAATTCCACATTATACAAGAACCTGAGCAGATGAACAGCTTATAGATGAAATAGGAAGTCATGAAGAGGTCTTTAGAGCTTCGATTGACCACAAGATTTCCTGACTGTATTTATTTTATTAGAAATGTCTGAAGGTGTTCACAGAAACTCACGACACAAATTCAACAAATAAAAAAATTGTAAAAAAAAAAAAAAAAAAGAATATTACAGTACATAAAAAAGTTGAGAACTGTTACAAAACATGTTCAGCACATAATATTGTGTTTTTCTGTAATATATACAGTGTAATATATAAAATGTAAATAATGACTTGGGGTTTGTTACGATCCTTCTGTTCACTATCTAAAGATATACTGTAAATATAGCAGAACATCCAAATTCAGAATAAGAAGATGAAAATTTATACACCAGACTATAGAACACCATCCAGAATGCTGCATGTGGAGATGTCTCAAACAGCTATCACATTAATTAAAATGAATTTTTTTTTTTTTTAATAATAATTTAAAAAAAAAAGAATCTGAAAGCAGCATTATGGAATTTTTCAACAATTTTATTTGAATAAACTTAAAGTGTAAAATAAAAAACTGGTTAAAATATAACCAAGCCATACGAGTTTTAAAACAGTGCTTTTCATTGTCACTCTTGTTGTGGAATATTATATATTATATATATTATATACCACAGTGAAGTGCTCGAGCCTGACTAGCTCGGCTGATTGTTAACAAGCTCCTCCAAGACAGACTCGGATGCTATAACTGATCTGAGTGTATTTTACCTGAAGAAAGCCCTTAGAACTGAATATACAAACAAAAACACTGTCACACACTGTGTAACATATTTAACATGTTCACTTCCATACTTAAAGTTTCATAAATCAGCTCTTCCTTTAAATTACATTTTACATTATTAACAAACAAAAACATTAAAATAAACACTCAGACATATATTCTCAAAACCGTCAGAACACAAACCGCCTCGCAAAGAAATAAAGCGATCCGTGAATTCCTCCTGGTGCAGCACTGACTACGGCAACTCTAGAAGGACACACTTAAGACGCTAATTTCTCTATGGCCACTAGATGTCGCTATGGGACTGTTATCACTGAGGTCGGCACAGGGATTAACAATGGTATTAAACAATTCTTTTAAAAAAATTCATCAAATCATCATTAAAAATTTTTTTTAACCTGTAATGCCCTTGAAGTAACTAAAGATGCTGTCATGCTGAAGTCATGGACTTTTTGCTGTGTGGTGGGGGGAGTATTAGCTCAGTATTAGCAGTAGTTACCCCTGACAGAGCTGGTCCTGATAACGGATGCTGAGTGACATGTTCACCTACAGGGCTTTGATCACAGTTTAGCCTCATGAAGGTCGCTTCCTTCTGGTTGTGGCATGGATTGGTGCGTCTCTTGAGCAGCAGATTTTAGCAAAGAAGCCAGAAGTAGACGGCTGCACTGATCAACTATTAACTATTAACTTCCTGATTGGTTGTTGCCACTGTGGTCTTTATGGGCAAATTCTTCACTTTTAGGTTCTGCAACAACTGAAACTCCCTCTAATGGTTCTGTTACAGGGGCACAGAACTGATTCTGGCTTATGGTAGGATTGTATGTGGCTCTGTGGAGACTGATACAAATAAAACAAATAACCAAATTGAGAAATCTTGACATCAAAAGAGAGCAGAATGTCTACATCACGAGATCCAGATTGATATCTGCAGTTTCAGAAATGCCATTCCAATTCATACACGCTAAATAGAGGAATGATCAAAAACCCACTTGACTTGGTTTTGCAGGTGTAAAAATGCAGTTCATGTGATGCACATTAATCATATCAATGCTTTAAACACTTGCAGTTAGTACTGTTAGACATGAACAATCATTTCTATTCAAAAGGACTTGTTTGATCTGACAACAGATCTGCAATCATGACAAGAAAAGCTAAAAAATGTGTCTATGACTAATATTGTTGCTAATTAACGCAGGACATTAGTATTTTTTATATACCAATCAGCCATAACATAATATTGTGGGGTTCCCCTTGTTCTAACAGGGCAGCTCTGGCCCCTTGAGCATGACTCCACAAGACCTCTAGGTGTGTGCTGAGGTGTCTCGCACTGGGACGTTAGCAGCAGATCTTTTGGGTGCTGTGGGTTGTGGTGTGGGGCCTCCGTGGATCAGACTTGATTGTCTGTGATGCATTGGGTTTTTGTTTGTGGGATCAGACTGGACATGCTGGCTTTTGGCCCCCACAGGCATGGCTAAGCATGGGTGCCCATGATCCTGTCATTAGTGTATTGGGATATGATTGATCATTTTATGGTTGAGTGCATCAACCAGGTCACAATTGGAGGAGAAATACTATTGTGTTGTACTATTGTAACACGATTACTATATTACCTAAATTACAATTGCTTTTTTTTTTTCAACCATATTATCATTTCCAGTCTTTCATTCATTCCAGTTGTGATGATTTATGAATTTTCTGTCCACTGTAGTGGTGAAAATAGAAACATCCTGCCACTGATATATTTGGCTTTAATTTTCTGAATGTCTACTACCTACAGGTCATTTTAAATGTCTATCCTTTTTTCAAATAATTTAAATACTACAGTCTGATTACAGTTAACCTTGTGATGTTAAGCACCGGGTCAGGATGTCACGGCTTTACCAACAGCACTGGGTGTGGAGTGGAGCTTTTTTTTTTTCTTCATGTAGAAGGCCTTCAATTCATATAACCTCTTGCTCCCCAGTGTTCCACAGTTGAATACAGAAAAACATAACCCAATCTAACAACTGCAAAAATAATAAGCAATGAATGACACAATCTCATAGTTTCTGACTGATTTTTATCAAAAATAGCAACATTTTGTAATCAACAATTTGCTTTCACACAACGTTTTTAAATCAAAGATTAAAAAACAAATGTAAAGCATAAGCAAGCCTTACCAATTTAAAAACTGTGCAAATTATTTTCCGCTCTACAAAGCAGGACATTTTAAATCATGTTTTAGTCATGACTGTGATTTCTCTCTGCTAGGCAGATGATATTTGATGATTGTCCTGGTGTCCAAAATGCTGTCCCGAGGCTCACCTGTATATTTCCTACATCCACAGAATACATACAAGTTAAAGCTACCAGTGCAGCTTACCTGTGACTGCTACCACTCAATCTATAGAGATCAGCATTGTTAGCATTGTCAATCTAAACTGTTCTTTCTGGGAAGCAGTGGTCTGTTCGAGTTCAGCTCTGTGGAGCCTGTGATTAAACCATGCAAGGTGAATTTAGGTGCAACTGGCGGCCCGTTACACTTAACAGGCTGAAGAAGCTGCTCGAGTACTGTGTTCCTCTTTTTCAAGCGGTTCTTCTTTTTTGAGCAGCTATTTGCAGTGGGAAGAGGATCACAGAGGCGGCTACAGGAGGCGATGCCACAAAACGAAGGCTCGTCTGATTGCGAGGAGTCAATGGAGCTTTCCTCTGAGGGTGAGTCCCCGAAAGAGAAGGGTGGTGGGCCAGGGCTACGAGGAGGCAGCTTCAAGTCCAGATTGTGTGGACAGTGGTGGTTACCCTGCAATCCTCCATTGGGGACTGCCTTAGTGGAGAGTGAAGCAGGAGGTACCGTCTCCGGCTTTTTGATGGATTTCATCTTACAACGCTTTTTCTGAAAGTACAGACAAAACTGTTTCCATTAGTAAAAAGGTTACACACAGTCAGTGAGTTACACAATTTTTATATTTTAGCCTTTAGACACCAGAATGTAGAGTTTTAGCTTTACATCGATGGGTTTAATAATTTCTGTTTTAACTGTATTAAGAAATTATATACTCCCTCCATTTTAACAAAATGAAACATTATTGCACAACTTAAGAATTAGGAGTACTTTTAACGCTGAGAAACTTTGCAGTCAATGACTGAGGTGTGAAACCACGGTTAACAACAAATGCAGAGTTTCCTTTCTTTACCAGGAAGACGCTGTATCAGGTCTGCTTGTTTGAGGATCTTTGTCAACTGCTCAACTGGGTTACTATAAAGTGACTGACTATGGAATTTAAGAATATTCTGTTGATCTGCCTTGGGCTGCTTTCGTGGTAGGTTTTATTGGGCAATTATCCATATGTTCTCTGGTATCCTATCAGTTTTGCAGCATCTGACTGAATCTGAGCAGAAAGTTCATTTAAAAATGTATCCTGCCACTTCTATCGGCAGTCACACACCAGTCACCTGGGTCCATTAGCAGCCGTACACACGCATGGCATAACCCACTGGTGCTTTGGATCATAAGCCCTTTATTTTCTTCTCCATATTCTACCCATCCACTCATTTTGTCAAGATCCTGTACCAAAGGACTTTGACAATGAAACACCTTGTGCCCTCCACACATGATTTTGTGAAGGAGTCTTTCTTAACCAAAAAAAGATTTTTGCAATCTTCTGTGGCCTTTCAGGTTGTTGTATGTTGCTAGGCTCACCAAAAAATAATCTGCCTTTTTTAAAAATGTACCAAATTGCTGATTTGTAGACACAAAGTTTCTCCTTGATATATATCCTTTGTTTTTTTTTAGACCTACTCAGAGCCACTTTTACTTGCATCGGCCCCTTTTCATGAAAGAACTAAAAAAAAAAAAACAGGCCACAACTGACCATCAAACTGTTTATCAGACAGCTGTCTGATTACTTTTGAGCCTATGAAAATGCAAGGACTATATATAAAAAAAAAAAAAAAAAAAAAAAAAAACAGTTATGCTCTATATCTAAACAGTTAATGCAATATTTTTGTTAAACCTCTTGAATAAAAGATGAAAGTCTAAACTTTAGGCACATCTTGATTACTTAATTTCAAATCCACTGTACAGAGGGAAACAAATTGTGTCATTGTATTTATGAACCTGACTGTTAATTAAAAGTCTGATTTATAAGGTTTATGAAACAGATTGTGTTTGACTTCAACATATTTCAGTTGGAATACCTTTTTATTCCCAGTTGAATTCCGTCTAGTTTCAACATCATACGCTTCAATTGGACCTGTAATAAATGAGAAAACATCAACTGTATTACATCTTATTCAATGAAAAAACTGATACTGTTATGGTTCTTGCCTATGAAGGTGTCAGATTTCAGAACACCTATAGTTCTAGCTCCTATAGGACTACCCTATACTTCCAACATTGAAGTGTTTTAACTAATCAATAAGGAGTTTTTCCATTTTCTTGTGTTCATATATTGTTCTACATATTTACTAATCAACTCCCGAATCCCTAAGTATCCAGGACATGATATCTGATGCTCCTGAGCATCCACTCCTTACTATATAACTACAACATAACTGTTTCAGCATTGGTAATGCTATCCTATGAAAATGAATTGCATTTTTACCTTCAGTGGTTGCAATCTGCAGGGATGACTGTGAAAACGGATAGGACGCTCTGCGCTTTGGGTTCATATTTTCATAACCTGGAGAATCCCTATACAACAACAAAAAAACAACAACAACAGCAGCAAGTCTGGATTAGTCTTAATCAAACCCAGCTGAAATTAAACATGTCTAAACCTTTGAGTAAATCTGTGTAAGTCCCGAGGCTCACCTGTCGGGGTAGCAGTAGCTGTAGGAGTTTGGTATGGATGTGTCAGGTTCTGTCATGACGTTCCCAAGGGACATGCGGCGGTAATTAACGCCAATGAAGATGCAGATGAGCAAGCCGAGGACCACGGACAGCAACAGGTAGCTGTGCCTGTCAGAGACCTATACAAGACAGCAGCACTTAGTAATAGTTCACCTATCAACATATAATGCTATATATACTGTTCAAAACATGTACATATTCAGTAGTTTTGTTAATGGAAATGGGTCGATACCTCACTCTGTAGCTGCCCCACTTGCAGTGACAGGTTAAGTACAAGCTGAGTCACATTTTCCAGTTGCCTCTGCAGTAGGTTAATGGATTCAGTCTGTTTCTGATCCTACAGGAAGAAAAGAAAAAGGAAAAATCAGTCAAGTCCATTGAAACTTTGAGCCAGCTGATGATCAGCCAGTCTGACGAATACCAGAAAGCAGATTCAGATTGCACTTTTAACTTTTAAAGAACCAGTCCACATTTTGCTGGATTACGAGCCAAAACATTACATAAATCAGATGGTTTGGGTTTCTAATAAATGGCATGAAAATCGTTGATAGGACAACTGACTTCACCATTTAGGTGTTGAAACAACTATGGAAAGCTCTGGTATAATATTAATAAAAACTTTGATATGCAGACAATGATAAAATTATAAACTTTGGATAGTACCTCCATATCATGCCACCCTATCATTTATAATTTTCCCATCACATCCTGCACCCTTGATGGTTGATGTCTTACATCCCACTTCTCCAGCTACCTTATAAATCAAAAGAGCAGCAAGAAGTAGTTATTCATTTTGCTGACCTGTTCTTCAGCCATCCTCGAAGTGTTCTGGAGTTTAATGATGGTTTTGTTAAAAGCCTTTTGCATCTCCTCCATCTGCTTTCGATATCTATGAAAAGACAAAAGTATGAACTGAAAGAAACAAGCAAGCAGGATTTAAATAAAAATGCAAGAAGCTAACACACATATACATATAATTTGCTTGCTTCTCTTTCAGCTTAGTGGTTACCTTTGACTGAGCTGTTCCAGGTAACGGCCGCTGAGGGACATGTTCACCTCCAGGGCTTTGATCCGGTTGTTTAGCCTCATGAAGACCGACTCCTTCTGGTTAGAGCTGTGGCTCGGTGCCTCAGTTAAGACAGGGATTTCAGCATAGAAGTCAGAAGAAGGTGGCTGCACTGGTTGAGTATTACTAGATGTTTCAGTTTGATTGTTGCCACTGTGGCCTTCATGTGGAGGTTCTTCTACCAGCTCCTCGTTTTTAGGTTCTGCCACACCTGAAGCCACCTCTAAGGGTTCTGTTCCAGGGACGGCTGTTGGGGTTAGACCTGGAGCTGTGTCCTTGCTTGCAGTTCGCTGGACAAAGGACTGATCTGTTAAGATTGACTGAGAGGCAAATGTTGCCTGATCCATCTTGCTAGCCATCATACTAGGAGTCAAAGTGCTATTTTCAGTGGTAGAGTTCGCTACTAAAGATACAGACACCTGAACCTGATCCATATCATCACTTTGGGTGGTTAAAACTGGGGTGGATGACAGTTCCATGTGAAAGGTGAGAACGGGAGAGTTTTTGTCCTCCACTGGTTTATTTTTGTTCTCCTCATCAACCTTCACATCAAAACTCTCAACAGCTGAAGGGTCCAGAAAATCCACAACATCCGTGGCTCTAGAGGCGGAGGTGTCACTGGATGCAAGTGTCACCAGGGCTGAATTAAGACTTGGTGAAAGATGCAGAGATCCAGCATCAGGCTCATGTTTACTCTCAGGAAAAGATGGATCAACCACTACAGAAGCCTCAATGGAAGAGGTTCTCTCAACAGTCCCAGTGTGGGGTACTTGCATAAAGGATGAAGAGGTCACTGAAATGACTGGGACTGAAGTTTCTGTTTTGTGGAAAATGCCAGGTTGAGACTGTGATTCTTGAGATTTCTTGTTTGTCTTTTTCTTCTGATGAGGTGAAACAAGAATGCAGATCTGCAAGAGGTACTCTTTAAGTGAAATAACACAAGAACAGGAGTGAGAAGTGTGCTCCCAACACTCCCTCACTCCCATGTACTGCTGATCTTGTGGAGCCTTCACCCTCTCCTTTTCTGCCTTTTGGGTTACAGGGCTGGGGGTCTTGTCTGGCCCATCTGACTCATCCTCAGGCAGCAAAGTAACAATCTGATCTTCTTCATTAGCTGTGGTCCTGATGGACTCTGAAACTGACAGTGTTGCAGTTTCTGAGAGTGGGGTGGTGAGGACAGGAGCTGTCGGACCTGTGTCACTACCTTCGGTCATTGAGGGGGTCTCGGTGGGCTTTTTCAAATCCAGCTGGTCTCCTTCTAAACTCTCTGTCCTGAATTATAAAAGAAAAGAAAATTAAAGAAATGTAGTATCCAAAAGACTTGTCTAACCAACACATGATACTGTCTCTTTACCATGTATTTCGTTTTCATTAGTGAATAGCAGCATTCAGTATTGTACTGGAAAACTGAGCAGCATTTTCCACATAGAATATACTTTGGTGCATGCAGTATATGAACAGCTGTTTAAGTACAGTACATTTGCCGAGCCCTTTGTAAAAATCAGTCCCAGGAGAGATTGAGGTCATCTACGATCAATTAACTAGTAGTGCACAGTTCCCTCTTACTCCTCCACGAGAGCGGTGTACTGAAAAGCAGTAAATGCAATGGATGCTAGATGGATGAGGAAGGGAAAGTCACCAACCTACTAACCCTCCCCTCCATCTACCCATATGTTGGTAAGTGAAATTTAATGTTCTACACTAAATTTACAGTATTTTGGATTAAATGTCAAAAGATCAATGTTATTTCATTTATACCACATCAGTCTGTCAGGTCAAAGCAGACTAGCACCAGAAGGTACTGAAATATGCATAGGTGTTGGAGCTCTTCTGAAAAACCCGGGAAGCACTTCATCTTCCTTACTCTTTACATATGGGTAGATGAAGGGGAGGGTTAGTCTGTAGGATCCCTAAATTGTGAAATTAATAGAAATATCAAATATTATATAAAAAAAAACTCCTCCTGGACCTGTCAGCTGCAGTTGACATGGTGAACCACAAGATTCTATTATCTATTCTTACAAGCCTTGGAATTTGCGGAACAACGTGGCAATGGTTTGCTTCTTATCTAGAAGATGGGTCTTATGAGGTAACATGGAGGGGATTTACATCTGCCTCACGTAGACTCTCTACTGGTGTCCCGCAGGGCTCAGTACTTGGTCCACTTTTGTTCTCCCTCTATACCCGGTCTCTTGGGAAGGTCATATCATTGCATGGATTTTCATACCATTGTTATGCAGATGACACCCAACTTACTCTCTCCTTTCCTCCCTCTGACACTCAGGTTT
>JAQQZT010000001.1:4901630-4913508 GCA_030068275.1 Clarias platycephalus
GCTGTAGAACAAATAATTTAAGTTTCCATTATTTCTTATGGGAAAATTAAATTTGGTTTACGAGTGTTTTGGAATACGAGCCAACTTCTGGAACGAATTATGCTCGTAATCCAAGGTTCCAGTGTATCTACGAACCTTTTGTGAATCTGCCCAGTGTGTGGAATAGATAATGAGGACGTATTATGTAATTACAAGTCCACGTATCATGACTCGAGTTAATTACCATTAAATAAATGAATCCCAGACAGATGGTGTAACTTGCTGCTCTTTCACGAGACCTGCATAAATCTGCATGAACTCAAAATCTCATTGCCGTGTCTCAAAACATTGCGCATTTTAATGGGTTTCCCTGCTGCAGCTCAGCTCATTGAGAACTGGAAAATGAGTTAATTAATTAGTTATCTTGATGTAAGGAATTAGCACCTGTTAATGTCTGCGTCATATGAAGAGTTTTCTCCTGCATCACAGGCAGCAGTGGGAGAGACGGGACTGAGCGGAGGGGAAGAGCAGGAGTCATCACCGTCACTAAGGAGAAAGAAAGCACAACTGATTGTGAGGTGGAAAGTCAAATAAGTCGCTTGGAATTCCCAAGTCTAATCAACAGGTTTGTATACGGTTTAATGTGTAAATATGTTGAAGGGAAAGGTATCCACCCCTACTTAATCTTACTTAATCTAGACCAGCCATTTGCAAACTTAACAAGGCTGAAACCCAATTTAAAATGCGAAATTAGAAAAAAGTTAAATGCGTGTCCAACCCAAACCTTTAATAAAAACTCTGATTAGCACACAAAACTAAAATTAATGAAGAATATCACACCGTTGAATTATTGCGTCTTTGTTATAACAATGTGGATTCCGTCCTGGTCGTGGAACAGCGGACCAGCTTTTTACTCTTGCAGGAATCCTGGAGGGGGCTTGGGAAAATGCCCATCCAGTCTACATGTGTTTTGTAGATTTGGAGAAGGCATATGATCGGGTCCCTCAGGATTTTCTGTGGGAGGTACTGCGGGAGTATGGGGTGAGGGGGTCACTTCTCAGGGCCATCCAATCCCTTTACGCCCCAAAGTGAGAGCTGTGTTTGGATTCTCGGCAGTAAGTCAGACTTGTTTCCAGGGGGTGTTGGCCTCCATCATGGCTGTGCCCTGTCACCAATCCTGCTTGTGATTTTCATGGACAGGATATCAAGGTGCAGCCGTGGAGGAGAGGGTATCTAGTTTGGTGGGCTAAGGATTGCATTGCTGCTTTTTGCAGATGATGTGGTCCTGATGTCATCATCATTCTGTGACCTGCAGCGCTTGCTGGATCGGTTTGCAGCTGAGTGTGAAACAGCAGGGATGAGGATCAGCACCTCGAAATCTGTGGGCTTGTTTCTCAGCAGGAAACCGATGGATTGTCTACTCCAGGAAGGGAGCGAGGTGTTACCCCAAGTGAAGGAGTTTAAGTCTCTCGGGGTCTTGTTCTCGAGTGATGGAATATTGGAACGTGAGGTTGGCCGGGGAATCGGAGCAGCGGGGGAGTATTGCAGTTGCTTTACCGCACTGTTGTGACGAAAAGAGAGTTGAGCCAAAAGGCAAAGCTCTCGATCTACCGGTCGATCTTCGTTCCAACCCTCACCTATGGTCATGAGCATTGGGTCATGACCGAAAGGACAAGATCGCGAACACAAGCGGCCGAAATGGGTTTTCTCAGAAGGGTAGCTGGCTTTTCACTTAGAGATAAGATGAGAAGCTCAGTCATCCGGGAGAAACTCAGAGTAGAGCCGCTACTCCTTTTACGTGGAAAGGAGTCAGTTGAGGTGGTTCAAGCATCTAGCAAGGATGTCACCAGGACGCTGAGGTGGCTGGGGAAAGGGAAGTTTGGGGTTCCCTGCTGGAACTGCTACCCCGCGACCCGACTTTGGATAAGCGGTTGAAGATGGGTGGATGTTATATCAGTTCTGGTTACTTTTTAAATGTAATTACTTAACAGAAAGAATTTATGGAAATGTTAATCTAATTACAAAATTGACAATTAAAACTATTTAATTTTATTTGTTATCCTGTAAATGACATCTTGCTGCTTGACCAGTGTTACCCTTACACTCCACTAAGGGGGCCACACTTCGGGAAACACTGATCTAGACAACTGAGGAGGACTGAAGTTATGATGTCACTCACTAGCTCATCATCTATATAGCTTTATCCTGGGGGGCCTGGAGCCTATCCCCGGAGACTTAGGGCACGAGATGGGGCATAGCCTGGACTTACAGGCCCATCAGTTACATCAGTTAGCCTAATCTACAGGTCTCTGAATTGTGGAAGGAAACTGGAGTACCTGGAGGAAACCCACCAAGCACAAGGAGGACATGCAAACTCCATGCACACACAGACCCCGATGTGGGAATCGAACCCAGACCCTGGAGGTGCGAGGTGACAGTGCTAATCACTACGCCACCGTTCTGCAACCCACCCAAACTTTTAATTATGAGACTAAGATAAATGAAAAACATCACATTGTTTAAATACTGTGTGTTTGTTTTATTAGTTGTAGTTACTTTTTAAATGTAAACGACATAATCAAAACTATTTTATTGGAAGTTTAAACCTAATTATAAAATTTAACTTTAACTTCTTTTTCTTTCATAATAAATTCAATTCAATTTTATTTGTATAGCGCTTTTAACAATTGTCATTGTGGCAAAGCAGCTTTACACAATCAGAAGAATTATTTAAGTTTGTATGGAATGTGAATGTGAATGAATAGGAATGATCAGATTGTCCCTGATAAATAAATGACAATGAACTTTCTGAGGCAGAGCCTCTTCCTGACTGGGTGAATGTTAGTGGTTCACGTGATGGGTGTTTTTCTCCCTCAGAACCCAAGGCACCATGAAGACCAGGGTTTACCGTTTCAGCAGATAGTTTATTGGATCCGCTGAAATACAAGGTCACCAAACACAACTGGTTTGATTTTGATCTGGGGTCAGTGTGGAGCGTTTTGTTTGTGTGTACACAGGAACAAAGGTAGCCAAGATGTTGGAGGTTGGAAGTGTAGGATGTACTCCTGTATGTAAATGTATAGCACGGCTCAGTCCACAGAATATAACACGGCAAGATGGACGTTCCTGATATCTCATAATAAAGTTAAGCGCTGTTGTTACCTGCATGCGATTAGTCCAGGTGAGACAGTAGCAGTGGAGGACAGGTCCTCAGTGTCATCAACAGTCTCACTTTCAGTTACAGACGCAACAGGAGGAGGGGGGACCTGTGTGTTCAGAGATCCAGCATCATCCTCAGGGTTAATGGAAGATTCTGGATGATGCTCTGGTATCGCCGGCTCCACAGGGGCCTCGTCAACCTGAATGTCCTGAAGAAGATCGGAGTTATTAATATAACGGATAATGAACAGAAGCATAGCAACGGGAGACAAATGTATATAAAAGTGAGTGTAGGAAGTACCTTATCAACATTGTCCTGTAGTGTGTTTTCCTGAGTCTGTGGATCGTCTGCTGCGTCTGTCTGTGTTTGATGTTCTACAGTGGAAACGGCAGGAGGATCCAGAAGGAGATCCTGTTTAACAACCACAATACAGCTCAGTCTCCATAATCAAACACTATAGTAACAGATAGCAGCAACTATGTGCAAGTAAAATGTGTCCCGCAAGCAGGAATATTTTAATATGTTTTGTAATTTAAAGAACTAATTCTAATTTAGGAAGCAGTGTTACAAAATTACTGGTGATGGTTAATAGTTACCTATGAAAGATTAGTCACACATCTTCTACTCATACAGGGGTAGCTCAGTGGTTAAGGCATTGGACTACGGTTCGGAAGATCCCAGGTTCAAACCCTACAACCACCAAGTTGCCACTGTTGGGCCCTTGAGCAAGGCCCTTAACCCTTAACTGCTCAGATGTGTAATGAGATAAAAATGTAAGTCGCTCTGGATAAGAGCGTCTGCCAAACGCCTAAATGTAAATGTACATGGGGTGTTCAAGTCAAACTGGGATGAAATTTCTGGTGAATGAAGCCGTAAACTGATTAGCACTTAGAGAAGACTTCAAGTACAGTACGGTGATGAGACTATTAGCTGCAGGAAAAACATTTGAATGGTGCAAATGTTTAAAAGAAGGCTGCACATCCACGAATTACGATCCACGAATTACGAGCCACCGCAGTCGTTCCCTGTAACACCAAATCCTTGAAAATTGATGCTGGGGAGGCCAGTGTTTCAGACATGATCATGGTTTAGAAAACTTTCTACCTTCATGGTGTCCAAGCACTAGTGAAACACTGGGATGAGTGCATTAGTGTAGCAGGGGATTATAGAGAGACATAAAGGGACTTTTTCTGTTCTGCTATTCCCGGTTTGACTTGAACGCCCCTGGTACTGCATGATCATTTTCTGCTTCAAGTGCAAGTCTCTCGGGATGGAGCTTATTTGCCTCACCACCTGCTTCACCATCCATATGGCCTAAACCGCCGCCTCCCTGTTATTGGAAGTAAATGAGGACAATAGACTAGAGGACAAGAGTCTCCCATGTGGGGGAAAACCTCAAGACGTTAAAAAAAATATTTAAAAAACATCTATTTGTATTGTATTAACTGGTAGAAGAAAAAAGAGGTAAGGGCCAGATTTAGCACTGCTTTAATATTTAGCTTTTAAGCCACTGAGACTTCATGCTGCAGGTTAACACTACATGTTCAATCCTTGTTAAATGTCAGATTATTACTGTCTGCCTCAAACACCACTCTGTATTTAAACACCGGCATACTGAAGATATTTTCTGAAAATAACCTGAAAGATAAATTTGTATAAAACTAAACACTGAGCATGATTAAACCCATTAAACTATTTAAGGAAGAGAGCGTACCCTGTCGTTTCCCCTGTCCTCCTCGGACTCGTCCTGCTCCTTGGGGACGTCCGATGCGGAGAGCGGCTGATTCTGGAGGTCGAGCTGATTCTGCTCTGTGCAGTGGCCATGATGAACAGGATGCCTGTGAACAGCCCATAATGCTTAGTTTAGCTATGATAGAACAAATACAGCTGTGGCTTTAATACTGCAAAGCAAACATTCCTGTGTAATATCACAAAATCATTCACAACACCACTGATAACGATAAGTGTATACAGTATATTTACTTTAAACTGATATTACAGATAGAAAACACACAGCTTCCATACTTCAGACCACTATAGCACCTATAGCTCTCACTTATGCAGCATTTCAGCATTTTTCAGTCACAAATACATTAACAGTAAATCTAAAATAAATAAGCACATAAATTAAAACACTAATACAGGCACAAATTAATAAATGAACAACAATTCCTAAATAATAATAAAAAATATCATATAGATGACTAATGCATGAATAGATAAATATCCAGAGATATAAAAATTATCACATATTTAAATAATCAAGCGTTAATACGTATATGAATAAATAAAAGGAAATTTTTTTATTACTAAAAAACTAAAAATGTTAATACATTAATGAACAAATAAGCACTAATTGCTAAACATAAAAATAAACAATAAGTATGTAAACCCTCATACAAGAATTAATGAGCACCTTAAACACAAACTACACTCTAATAAACACTAAAACAAATACGATTAAACAAACACTAAACTACAAATAAATAAACAGCTAAACAAATAACGAAAAATAAACAGCTAATACATAATATTTAAATAAATAAATAAATGAATGAATGAATTTTAAATATGTGAATATCTTAAATATCTAAACTGTGATGGTCCAGGCTTTCTGAATGTCCATTGATGATCCATCTTGTTCACTTCATCTGGTGTTGGAGTTGATGTTATGACTGATCTGTGTATTTAAACACTGCGTTCTTAAATTAATTAGTCATTTGTGTAAATTACTGTTTTTTTAACCATTATTTCATTTTAAGATCCGCATGTTCCCGAATGTGTGTAATATCCCGATATAAAATGTGCCTATACTGTATTTCCTACACTTTTTTTTTTTACTGAACACTAAAACCCTGACCATAATAACACCAACACTGTAAAACACGGCCCAGGTTTCAGGCTCCTTATTTCAATAATACTGTATACACAAATGAACAGAACCTGATAAAATACAGGTTTGAGGTTTGAAAAACACACACTGCTTTCTCGTAATCAAACACTCATTAAAGGCGGCTCAGGCAGAACCCGAGACATGTGCCACACACTCACACGGCGCTCAATCCTGAAGCGGCACATAATCTACATTCCAATAAGACAAACGCAGCTGCTGTGGAAAATAAATAAATAAATAAAATAATAATAATAAAAGAAGCTGTTGTGTAAGACAGGCATGAAGTCCAACTTGCTGTAACGGACAGCGTCACCTGAACACGCGTGTCCTACCGGTTGACCCTTGCCATCCCTGTCTGCGCCATAAACCACATGATATTATCAGCTCACGTTTATTAATATGTAAGCTCAGTGATATGAGAGAAACGGATCCCCGCAGGTCAGTTATGTGAAGTCTAGCAGATCAGAAGTGACATTGAACCGAAAAAATATATATATAAAAAAAAAAAAAAAAAAAAAAAGGACTAGAGCGCTGCTTGATGCATGGGGGCTAATACTTTTAGTCACTGAATATGCAGTGCGTGTCAGAACATTGGAAATGAGCATGAGGAGAAACAAGTATGATAATGCAGTAAGAAGATACAGGACATGATGACCTTCTGACTAGCAATAAATAAGTAGTTATAGATAAGATAATAGACAGAACTCTGTGTTTAATGATGACTTCATACTCGTACGTCACCTATTTCAAACTATTCAGTAAGAGATAGGAGATACACGTATATATCTGCCACATAGCCATAACGATATGACAGTTATATGAGTCATACTGACATCTTTAAACATTTTGTCAGCTTTATAACTCCAGTGTTCGAGTATATGGGAAAAACTTTTTCGTACTTTTTGAAGTTTTCGTATAAGAGACTTTATTTGTCCTTTTTTTTTTACCTTCAGTTGAAAAAATAATCCCAAACACAAGTGTTCACACTATAATATACCACTCCTTACAGCACAGCACTGTGGAATGCTTAATGCTGATTGGTCAGATGGTGTCAATCATCGGCTCTGTCAATATCGTGGCTGCAAACCGCATGTATATTAATACAGATATATATATATTCTGGTATGGTATATGTTTCTAATTCACATGGACTAATGAAAAGCTTTAATCTTAAGTTAATTTTTGGAAGGAGTCTCCAGTGTTTTCTGAAACATGTTTTCTTTTGGTTTAATTCTGACTCATTTCCACGCAGAGGAGTTTCTAACGGATGAGTAAGCTTCTCAAAACCAATTTCTGACGCTTGTATCCGAGGATCTTGCCCATAGGTGAGGTTAGGAATGAAGATCAACCAGTAGATTTGCCTTTTGGCACAACTCTCTTCTCATCAGAACAGTGCGGTGAACCAAACGCAATACTGACTGTCAGGTCAACTTCAAGCTCCAATGTCCCCTCACTCAGGAACAAGACCCTGAGATACTCAAACTTCTTCACTTAGGATAATCATTCGCTCCGTACCTGGAGTAGCCAAATTATCCATGCAGTCCATCCATGTCTACTTTTTTTTTGTATATATAAAAAATATTAAAATCATCAGCATCACAAACTGCTGTGGTGTAGGAGGAGTAAAATTTTAGACATAGACACGTTAGAAGGAAAATAATCATCTTTGGACCGATAAAAGTGCCTCAGTTTCATCTCACCACTATGTCGCCATTTTCTGACAGCACAACACTTTATTCCTTATATATTGCTCAAATAAAGTGACTCCACAGTTCTACAGCTACAGTAGTACATGTGCCAGATTAAACATGGACACCATAGATCCTTTCTTCCGAACAAACGCACACTGAACACCATGTACACACACATACACACTGTGCTCGGTTTGTCTTCTACAAGAGTTTACACTGATGTAATCTCTTGAGATCCAACTCATCTAGGCATCTGGATTTCTGTAAATCTGCTTTGTTATACCCTGATCAGCCATAACATTATGACCACCTGCCTAATATTGAGTAGGTCTCCCATATGCCACCAAAACACCTTTCCATCACAACCAGCGTTAACATTTTAACTAGCGCTTCTATTGGACAATGCGGGCCAGCCTTGGATCACTTTTGGTACGTCCTGACCACTGCATACCAGGAACATCCCACAAGAGCTGCAGTTTTGGAGTCGCTCTGACCCCGTCGTCTAGACATCACAATCTGGTCCTTGTCGAAATTGATAAAATCCTTACGCTTGTCCATTTTATTTCTGCTTCCAGCACATCAGCTTCAGGATAAAATAGTTACTTGCAGCCTAATACAGGGTGATTCACTCGAAAGAGGCCTGGAATATTTTGTAATAACAATTGCTAGAACAAAGCAATCTGAACAAAACAATGTACAATGTGGTTCTCAGTATATGGAGCTTCAAGAAGCAGACAGACATCACACCGTTTAACAACCTACCCCTTCAATCAGTTACTCATCAGGATAGTGGTGTACAGAAATGAAGATCATGTCCAATATCGCATGCAATGAAATCGATTGCACATACATCAAGGGATTTAGTGTACTTTTTTTTTTTAGTTATGGGTTCTTATAGGAATAATCAGGGCCTCTTTTGGGTGAATCACATTGTATATCCCACCCACCATGTGCCATTGTAATGAGATATTGTAAATGTCACTGCTGTGAGAAGGTCCACAGTGTGACGGCTACAGGACTGGGTCAGAGCATCTCCGAAACCGAAGGTCTTGTGGGATGTCCCTGGTCTGAATTGGTCAGGATATAACTAAAGTGATCCAAGGAAGGAAAAATACGGTGACCTTTTCGACAGACAGGGTCATGGGTGGCCTGATGCACATGTGGAGCGGAGGCTGCGATCCAGTAGAAGCGCTATAGTGTAGATCAGACTGATGAAAAGGTTAATGGTGGTTGTGATACAATGGGGTCAGAACACACATGTTCAGCAGTGTTTTGGTGGAAAAAAGGGGGACCCACTCCATATTAGAGGGCTGATCAGTGTATATATGGCAGTATGTGTTATCCACATGATCACCACTACAGTGCTTGTCATGTCATGTGATCTAAGCTCATAACTCAGGCGAAATTAAAAGGCTTTCTAATGATTAATGTAAATAAGACACACTGGTGTAGATAATAATCATTACTACACAGCTATAGGATCCATGCTAACTAGTGTTAGCAGGTGTCTCTATATAACTCTACATGAGTTTCACCCACACTAACATGATCTACAATAATAATACTAATACTAATAATAACAATACTAAAGACTCACCAGTGAGACAGTAACACGACGCTCAGACACAGCAGTGCCGCGTTCAGCCTCTTCATTATCAGCACAAAGTGCGCTGTAACATTGTTGCGAGTCTCCGGAAGTGACGTGGAACAGAAGTTATCCCCGAGTCGCGCGCTTCCACAACGGCGGTTACATTGTAGCCGAAACCGACGCCGCGATGTTACGATGTTTCTAAAGTGCGGCGCTTGAGCTTAGCCTTAGTGTTAGCCTTAGCTTTAGCATTAGCAGCGTTACGTGGACAAGTGACAACAGCGCTGCGCTCCAGGCAGCTGACTGTTTGTGTACAGAGTCTCAGCCAATCAGAACAGAGCAGAGCTGTGACGTAGGGTGGTAGGAGGGGGGGCGTGTTTCGGAAGCGCACCCGCCCCCTTTAACCCCTAATGTACTGGAGTGTACACGTTTATTATTTTTTTTAATTGAGACAATACAAATAAAACACATTAAACACATTTAACAATAACAACAGCAGCAATAACAATAACAAGAAAAACATCAACAAATCAAACACAAAGGACAAAGAACTATAAATTTGACAGTCCAAAAAAAGGATAAAAGACACGAGAGGATCGAAATGATGTATAAACCGTGAAAAAGATGTAGCAAGAGACACTTTAGTTCAATTAAAAATAATATCATAATAATATAGAAGCCTATTCTTCTTATTATTAAGTTGAATTAGTTGAAGATAATTAAAAATTGAGATCATTTCTAAAATGAAAAGAGGGAAATACAAGTGTTCCTTTTTAATTCTCTGTTTATGTGTAAAGTATTTAAAACAAAATAATTAACAACAAATTCAGGTGGTTTATTTTCCACATTCTCATAATAATAATAAAAAAAATTATAGTAAAGGAGTGAGACACATTAAGGTGGTCCAAGAAGTGGTCTTTTAAAAGAATTAAGATTTTTTTTTTGTTTCATCTAATGTACCACAGAAAGAACATTTATTCTCTACCTCCAAGAATCTTAAAATGAACATCTTTTATTTTGTTAGATTACTAGGAGTGTACACGGTTCCAAACTGCCTGAAGTACACTGCGATGTATACTACACAGCCATGCTCAGTGTGATTCCAATTTTTATTTAATCAGGAAATCCTTAGTATTATATAGGCTAGTAAACAGAAAAAATAAATAAATCTCTAATATAATCATAATATCTTTAATCAATTATTATTAAAATCAATCAGTAATTTATTTACAAGTTATACATGTTTCAATAGTATATGTTTTATAATGTTATCAGTTTTTGTTTCAATAAATATTCAATATTTAATGTCTGTAGTGTGAAATTTTCACAGCAGCCAAGTTGTTGTGCGGACCGGATATTCCGCTGTGGTGACCCCTTGACCCCCCTGAAAGACTAACAACAACGACAAATGAAGAAGCTGAAATCTGCACTAGTGACTCCGCAGGGTGTTCAGAATGGTGGCGTTTCGTTGAGAGAAGTTCCCTTCACTGACATTCCCTGCAAACGGAGCAGGGAGTAGGGAGCACTCTGTGAAGTACACTTCAGAATGGAACGGGGCTATTATTGTCAAGATAGCTGGCAACAAAAGCAAGTACCCTAAGCACCCTAAGTAATAACAGCTGTACATCTTTACCCATGCAAAATCACATGTCCTATTTATCATGTTCATGTGTTTGTCCAGACCTGAACTCTATTGAGCACCTGTGGGGCGTCCTCAAGCGGAAGGTGTCAAAGCACCATGTGTTTAACACCCAGTAGCTCCGTGATATCATTATGGAGGAGTGAAAGAGGATCCCAGCAACAACATGTGCAGATCTGGTGAATTCCAGGCCCAGAAGGATTAAGGCTGTGCTAGATAACAATGGAGCTTGCAGAAAATATTGATTGCATTGGTTCTATTCCGAAGTGTACTTCACAGTGTGCTCCGTTTGCAGGGAATGTCAGTGAATGGAACTTCCCTCGACAAAACTCCACCATTCGGAACACCCTGCAATGTCACCAGCGCTGACGTCACTTCCTCCGTGCATTACCAGGGTAACATAAGCACCTCTGATACCTGTTGCTGCTGCTGTGGAAATTTTACACTATGCACATTAAATATTGAATATTTATTAAAAGAAAAACTGATACCATTATTAAACATACTATTGAAACCTGGATAACTTGAAAAAAAAATTTGATTAGTAATAAAAAAAAAAAAAGATTAAAAGGCCACTGGTGGCTCAGTGGTAGCTGTTTCGCCTGCCATGCGGAAGGCCCGGGTTCGATTCCAAGCCAGTGCCCAAACCCCCCAGCCACTGGATGCAGTGCCGGTCCCAAGCCCAGATAAAATGGGAGGGTTGTGTCAGGAAGGGCATCCGGCGTAAAACCTGTGCCAAGTTGTTGTGCGGACCGGATATTCCGCTGTGGCGACCCCTTGGCGGGAGCAGCCGACAGACCAACAACAATAAAAAAAAGATTAAACATGTACAAAGATTTATAAATTTACAAACGATTCCCGTCTCTGTGTGCATGGAGTTTGCATGTTCTCCCCGTGCTTGGTGGGTTTCCTCCGGGTACTCCGGTTT
>JAQQZT010000001.1:4993066-5006643 GCA_030068275.1 Clarias platycephalus
GCAATAACTTATTTAAAACTTCCACTATGTCAGTAGTTTTTCACTCAGCTGCGTGATTGTGGTTATTTTATTTTTTTCTTTTCTACAGATTTTATTAAGACTTTATTGACTTATTCTACTTTAGTAATCTTATTTAATATTGTTTTTGTGTCTCTGTGTCTTGTGTGTTATGGCAGTCATCTACATAAGCAATATCCTGCGGGATCAATAAAGTTTTCTGAGTTCTGAGTTTCTTGACTACATACCATCCAAAAGTGCAACTTAAACAGACTGTCCTACAATCATGTAAATTGGTAAAACCTGAGCCATTTTGCTCCCATCAATCTGAAATGGATCACAAGTAATGAAATCAGTATAGCAAATAAATGTAAGAACTTAAATATAGTAACTACTGTGTGGAAAATGACTGCTTCAAAAGTAGACACATTTTCAACATTGTCTTACTTAACTTTGATATTTAGTCTATAACAGAAACTTAAGGTAGCCACCATTCATGATTATGCAATTTCTTAATATACAAACATTATGATTTCACCATCCATTCTAGTATCGTATATTCTACTTTCACAAAGAACGCTTTTTAAGACCTTTACAGATTTTTTGTAATCAACCAATCACAGTCCTTGAATTGCTGCATCATCTCTAGCAACGGGGTCAACCACACCTCCTCACTAAGAAAAGGGTTTTGTACTTTCCTTACTCAGAGTTGTTCAAAGAAGTGTCAAATCACTTTAAGTCTAGGACTCCCAGCTAGGACTTTTTAAGCTAAGATAGGAGCTCTCTAAGAGAATTCTAAGAAGCTTTGTGAATACGGGCCCTGGAGCCATATTCACAAGCTTCTTACTGTAAGTCTAAAAGTTGCTCCTAGTGATGAAATTCTAAGAAAATTCTTAAAATTATGACATTTTCTTAGAATTTCCCCTTAAATTTAGGACTAAATCTTAGTGAAGGTAAAAATGATTCACAACACATCTTAGCCTTAAAACGGCTCCTAAAAAATTGTTAAGAATAGAGAAGAGGACTTTTAAGAGGATTAAGAGTTTCTATAGCAGAGGACAAAATGGCGAAAAAGAAGAAATATTCCCCAAAAACTGAATGTTAAGCTAAAAGTAAACACTGCTCTTCTGTCCAATTTGATTTTCTTATTTTACTTTCTTCCATCTCTCTTGAATTGGTGACTACATCCCATCCAAAAGTGCAACGTGAATAGATAGTCCTGCAATCATGTAAATTGGTGCAACCTGAGCCATTTTGCTCCCATCAATCTAAAATGGATTAAAAGTAATATAAACAATATGGTAAATAAATGTAAGAACTTAAATATAGAAACTACTGTGTGGAAATTGGTTGTTTCAAAAGTAGACACATTTTCAACATTTGGTTGTTTATTTATCTTTAGGATATTTAGCCTATAAAAGAAACTTTCCATAAAGTAGCCTGTAGTCATAATTATACAATTTCTTTATATACAAACATTATGATTTCACTGTCTATTATCATATATTCTATTTTCAAAGAGTGAATTTCAAGATCTTTACAGAGGTTGGAAGTTATTATCACTTATCAGTTATTATTACAGTCCTTGAATTGCTGCATCATCCCTAGCAACAGGGTCAACCACACCTCATCACTGAGTAAGGAAAGTACAAAAACATTTATCTTAGAGTTGCTCTGAGAAGTTTCCTAAATCACTTTTAGTCTAGGACTCCCAGCTAGGACTTTTTAAGCTAAGATAGGAGCTCTCTGAGAGAATTCTAAGAAACTTTGTGAATACGGGCCCTGGTCTTAAGTAATGCATCAGCAGGAAAATAGGCAGATTGATGCACTAATTCATGCGAAAGGAGCCCTGAACAAATATTTGGTGCATAAACAAATATTTTTTTAGAAGTTGGAAATTTTTGTATTGTGATATTTATTTATTTATTTTTAAGTAAAAGATATAATAATTTGATATTCTGCATTTTTGAGATTCCTCCATAATGCTAGAAATTTAAATAAAGAGCTTTTAAATAATTAATTTTAGTTTTCCAGAAGATTAGTTTCACTTTGTCTTTTTTTTTTATTTATTGATTTATTGAGGTGTACCTCATATATACACCTTTCTCTATCTTGCATGTTTTCATTCTCTGTGTAGAATTTCCAGGCTGTGTTAGCTCCTATGGGCTGTGACTTACCCACCATCACAGTTCATTCTCTCCTCAATTTTGAGAATGTAATCAAGTCTGTGTCTCAACTGAGATCAGGGCTACAAGACCTTTGTAAAGACAAGATTAAGAAGATATCAAGTGAAGGTAAGCTGTAGTTTTTATTGTATGTAAAAATCCTATTCTAAGTCTATCTGTTCTACAAAGAACAAATAACAGATTTTAGAGGCATTGCTAATTTCGATCAGTTTGATTCACTAGCACTTATGTTTTCTGACTGCTTTGTCTTAACCAGCTGTATTTCTTATTATTTTTTTAAAAACTATTTAATGTCATAGCTTAAAGAATTTTTCTACTATTTTTTTTGTGGCACGGTCCAGTCCAATGGGTGGTGGCATTACACCAACTGTCTACAAACTTAAATGATGCGATGGAAGAAGAGGCAATACCCTAGTGAAAAGCTGTTTTTAGGATTTTATTTAAAAAGTGTGATTTATGTTTTTGAAGAAATTTATCAAAAAACATTTCAAAATAATTAAATAGTTTAAAAAGGTGTGATGCGATTCTGAACCAAAAAACTGACCTATTGAATTGATGAAGACGAGATTAATTAAATTGCATAAGCAATGAAATCACACAACTCTAGAAGAAACAAGGACACATGATGTTTTAGCAAGTGTTGGCATTAAAAATAAGCAGAGCATGCCCTGAATTACACAAATACTTGGGAAACAGTTCCCCCAACATCAACAGGTTGATCTTCAATCCGATTTTCTGGGGGAAAATTTTGTCGTGTCCAAGTCCTCTCTGTCACTAGGGGGCTCTCGCATTAAAGCTACTACTACTACTCAGTCGGGAGGGCCGAAGCCCATCACGTGTTTCCTCTGAACCTCGTGATGCCAGCCGACAGCATCTTTTCGAACTGCTCACTCACGCACCGTTGGGGGCGGCGTAACACACTCGGACAGCGCTATCTGCTCCTTCCGCTTGCGTGAGCTCACAGACGCCCCTGATTGGCTGTAGGGCCGTGATTAATGTGGGAGCACAAAGTACCTCTCATCCCTCCCTTCTGAGAGAGCTCGACCAATCAGCTCTCTGTAGACCTCCGGCTGCGAGAGGTTACAGCATCACCCGGGAATCGAACTAGCGATGATGGAGTGAGCACTTTACCACTGCGCCACTCGGAAGCATTAAATCATTAGTTTGCATTAATGTCCAAAATAAGCATAAGCGCATCCACCACAGGCACTTTAGTCACCAAAGCCTAACTTTGGTGAACGTATTTTTTTTTTTTTTTTTTGGTGCAGTGGTGGCTTAAGAAGTTAAGTCTAAGAGTTGGTGATCAGAAGGTTGGGGGTTCAAGTCGCAGCACAGCCAAGTTGCCACTGTTGAACCCTTCAACAAGGACCTTAAGACTATTTGCTTCAGGGGGCGTTGTAACTTGGCTGACTCTGTGCTCTGACCCCATGGGGTTCTCCCAGTCTTTTTACCTACTGTTATCACCAAAGCACAAAAGGCTCTCTTCCAATCATATTACTTGGTCAGGACTAATTAATTAACATTTTACGTTCTTTATGATGCTTATAAATCTGGTTAATTAGCAACAACTAAACCAGCTCCTTTCCACATCTTGAAAATTGGGGAAATAGAGGGCAGTAAAAATGTTGTCAGAAAAATAAGAAGAAAAACCAATAGAAATTTGATAATGGCATTGTGCATTACACAATCAATTATTATTGGATTTTCTTATTTTGAAATGGGCACCTTTTTATAAAAGCTGTAAGGGATTTTATTGGTCTATTTGAGACTAACTAAACTTGCAATTGTGTTTGTCTAGTAAAGAAAGTTCGGCTTATTTCCCCTCTAAGCAGAGAAGAGCTTCTTGAATGTAAGTGCGCACACAAGCACATGTTTGTTCATTGCACTTTTTTTTTTTACTTAAATTGTTTTCCGATGAGACTAAGAGTTTCTGCAGGCATTGCAATGAATTGCATCCAGGGTTATCATGCATTCTGTCAATGGGTGTGTTTTTGGAATGTAGCAAACTTTTAATCTGAAGTAGATCTGATTAACTGTGATTTGATGGCTGTTTATGTCAACTGTAGCCTTTTACATTTTTTTTTTTTCTTTTGGGAAATTGTCAAGTATGTAGACAAAGGCAAAAATACAAAAAGAAAATTGTGTCCAAGTACACCACCACAATACACTGATCAGCCTTAACATTAAAACCACAACAGTTTTAGGACATGAGGTTTTTTCCCGTGATTTCAGCTGCACTTCAATGTCAAATGTCAGATTTGATAGATTGATACAGTAAATTGATAGAAAGTCTGTGTATGTATATATTAATACAATGCTATTAATTGCTAATTTCCTTTTAATATATATATATATATATATATTTTTTTTTTTCCTTCCATCAGGTTTTTGTCAATTTACACTGGATCCCAAAAGATCATATCCACTCCATGTGTCTGATGAAGGCACGGTGGTGACAAACTCTCAATCATATAATTATTATTCAAGTAATCACAACCAGATTTTGTGTAGTGAGAGTGTGAGTGAACCCTGTTACTGGGAGGTGGAGTGGAGTGGGAGTAATGGGGTTTCTATTGCAGTGTCATATGGAGACCTTAAGACCAGAAGTGGTAATGAGTGTATATTTGGGCGTAATGATAAGTCCTGGAATTTGCAGTGTTCCTCTTCAAGTTGCTCATTCTTTCACAACAATCAAGAAACTAATATCTCCATGTCCTCCGCACTCCTACAGTCTGACTCCTCTAAAATAGGAGTGTTCTTGGATCACAAGGCAGGAACTCTGTCCTTCTACAGTGTCTCTGACACAGTGAAGCTCATCCACAGAGTTCACACCACATTCACTCAGCCTCTCTACCCTGGGTTTACTGTAAATTTATATTCAACTGTAAAGCTATGCTAATCCTTATCCAGGATCCATAAAATGTGATGTCAAGAAAAAATTTTGCATTCATGCATTTATAGGGAAGTAATTAACAAAGGATTTGTCTAATGCAAACCACCATCAATCTTACCACTTTTAAGTTTGTCCGATTATTTTTCTTTAATAGCACATCCTGAAATTTCTAATTCCTAATACAACAGCAAAATTGACAATGCTATCCAGTTTCCTAATCTTTTTTTTGTAGATGTAGAACATTCTCAAAGTAAATTTTCCTCTGACTGCTTGTGTTAGCAGCTATATACTGTTATTTCTATTTGAGTTTCTTTGACTGCCACATGTTTGTTGCTGAAGACTTATGTATGTAAATATTAAATAAAGTTATGTTTAATGTCTATTATTCGTAGTAGTAATAGTATTATGCAATTTATTATACTTTTATGAAAAGGATCCCCTTTTAGAGAAAACTGGAGGTACTGTAGTTGTTCTGCATGGATCGTTTTCTTAAACGATCTTAAATATATCTTAAATCTATCTTATTTTTCATAATTGCTAAAAAAAAAAAAAAAATGCTATGAGTAACCTTGTGCAATACAAATTAGAATGGAAAACAATTCAGCTTTGGGTTTGTACCATGCTCCATACTCCAGGCAGGACTTTTAGCAATGAAGAAGTGGTAGAGCTGAAGCTGATCAGACCTGCTTTAGTCTTGTCAGGATGTAAAATTTCAGTAAGAAAAAAAAAAAAAAAAACAGCACATGCATATCCTTAAAACTGTATCGTAACAACACTGTGATCGATTGGCACCCCATCCAGGGTGTACCCTGCCTCACGCTCTAAGTTTCCTGGGATAGGCTCCAAGACCCCCGCGACCATATATACAGGATAACGCGTTATAGACAATGAGCGGGTGAGTGGTGAGTATATAGTTAAAACCTAGAATAGGCAGAGACAGTCAGATTTCTAGGACTACTATATGATTGTCACAGCATGCGCCAGTGATGGGCGTGCACCTCAATCCGTTGTCACTCCTTGTTCACTTTGTAGGCTCAATATGTAGGTGGTCTCCCTTTATGCATGTGGGCGAAGGGGCAGGGCATCTGGAAAAGGACCTGGCTGGTGAAAAATCATTGTTAATTGATCTCAGGAGAACCAGGCACGGCTCATCACCTGGCCAACACCATCTCTAAAGTGGAGCATGGTAGTGGCAGGCCGGGACCTTCAATGCTGCCAAAAGCTTTCTGTACCCTGCCCCAGATCTGTGCCGCATACAATCCTGTCTCAGAGGTCTGCATACAATTCATTGGACTTCATGGCTTGGTTTGAATTTCAATTTACCTGAATGTACCACAGGTGGACTCCAACCTAGTTGTAGAAACATCTCAAAACAGGATGCACCTGGCAATTTGGGCAATTACAATACATAGTTTGGCAGTTCAACCTTTGGGAAAGTATAGGAAAAAATTAAGTCTTTCTTTAAACAAAAAAAAAGTGCAAAGTAAATCTCAACTCAACAATTGTGACAAACTATGGGTGGATGTCACACTGATCAATTTTGAGTGTAATGTTCAGTGTCAGGCTGTGACTACTTATTACCATGTATTTTTTTTTTTAATTACCTTGCAAATATTTTAAACAAACTTCTTTCACGGTGTCATTATGGTATTGTTTGTAGAATTATAAGGGAAAATAATGAATGTAATCCATTTTGGAATAAGGCTGTAAAATAAAATGTGGAAAAAGTGAATCACTGTATAAATACTTTACGAATAATTGAAATGGTGGAGATGAAATCATCTGATGAGGAACACCTGTGACATGACCTGAGTATGACATCACAGTATACGCCACCTTACAGTCACTAGTACAGCAAAAGTATAGACTCAACGTACAACGCGTCTGTGACAGAGAATCGCCACCTCACAGTCCCTAAGTAACTATGAGGTAACAGTATAGGGTCAGTGTATGAAACACTGCGTGTAAGTTAAGAGACTGCAGTCAGTATCAGGTGCGACGAGGAAGCACATCATCTGCTGGTTATTCCAGGGACTCTGATGGTATGATAAATCTGCTCTTTATTTACTGATTATCACTTGAATCTATGTTGTTTGATATTTGATTTAATTACTTTAGTTCTCAATACAGGAGAGAAACAGTAACTTATGTTATGCTCTAATTGTTAATGCATTCACAATAAATGTAATATGATGTCGTGTATTGCATGTTTGTTAAACAGTTCATGGAATACTATGTGCTAAGCTTATTTAAATTATTTTATTGTTGTATTTGTTTACATTTGTTTTATTTAGTTATTATTAATCAAAAGAAGTGATTTAACTATTATTTTATCAGAAGAAGTGATGCACCTTTCTCTTTGTGATTTTTTTTTAAAGGTTATTGACCACTTAGTTTAATCCATTAACTGAAAGTGCACACGCGTGTTGTAACGACTGCATTACAATGACTGCTTGTTTTTCAGTGAAATGGCTGAAGCTAATATTTTAGGACTTCAAGATCAGTTCAACTGTTTAATCTGTCTGGATCTAATAAAGATTCCAGCGACTCTACAGTGTGGACACAGTTTCTGTATGAGGTGTATTAATGTCTGCTGGGATCGGGAGGATTGGAAGGGAGTCTATAGCTGTCCTCAGTGTAGACAGACCTTCACTCCAAGACCTGCTGTGAGGAAAAACGCCATGCTGGCTCAAGTGGTGGAGACCCTAAAGAAGGCAGCACCTCCTGCTCAGTGTTTATCTGGACCTGAAGATGTGGAGTGTGATTCCTGCACTGGGAGAAAACACAAAGCCATCAAGTCCTGTCTGGTGTGTCTGGCCTCTTTCTGTGAAACTCACCTCCAGCCTCACTATAAATCTCCTGCCTTTAAGAAGCACAAGCTGGTCGAAGCCTCCAGACGACTCCAGGAGCAGATCTGCTCTCAGCACGACAAACTGCTGGAGGTTTACTGTCGCACTGACCAGCAGTGTATCTGCATGTTGTGTACCATGGATGACCATAAAGGACACGATACAGTATCAGCTGCAGCAGGACGAGCTGAGAAACAGGTGATGATAACTCACAGCCAGACATGCAGGCAAATCTCTGTTCAAGAACTTAAATCTCAGTACAATTACAATCGACTTTCAAAGGGATACCTGCTGAATTATGCAGTATTTTCAATCATCTAGTCAGAATAATAGCTTCATATCAAGTCTACATTAAGCATGAGAATATGGAAAGTGTCATTTCTGTGATTTTTAACTGTGGCATGGTTTTTAATTGACATTTGTTTCTGAAATACTCAAAGCAGCCCTTGTAATACCAGCCATAATGCAACATCCTGATGTTTAATGGTTATTTCAACTGAAGCTCTTGTTTTATAGCTGCATGATTTTATACATTGCGCTCTCCGATGCCTTAAAACCTGGCAGTAAAATTCGCTATTGACGGTTTGTTCCCCGGGAGGATTTGTTCAATCCTCGATGCACAATGCTGCGAAAGTCGAAAAAGACGATGAGCATGCACTTGACCGAGCTGCAGACCTGTCCCGTCTTTGTCAGTCGTGAAGATGATGAGCCTCCTCCATGATGGAGACTGTGGCGTTCCTCACCAGTAATGATCCATGACATGAAGGACGGATCATCCCCGCCACGCTGACTGAGTTCTTGGCAGACTTGGATGCAATGTTTCTTCTGCTCCTGGGTCAACAGTCAGTCAGTCAGTCATCTTCTATACCGCTTTATCCTGTTCAGGGTCGCGGCGCGGACCTGGAGCCTATCCCAGGAAACTTAGGGCACAAGGCGGGGTACACCCTGGACAGGGTGCCAATCCATCGCAGCTGGGTCAACAGCCTGGGGACTAACTTTGTAGCATACAGCGCGTGTTCAAATCACACGTTTTGGGTTGTTCTCCGATAATCATCGTGCACAAGTTGACTAATTGTTTTGGCATTTTTAAGCATTGAGCTAGTTGAAGATCTTCCTGATGTCTTGTCATCTTCCAGTAATGTTCTTTCACTCTTGAAGTCTTCACAGCTGGTTCATAGCACATATCGCGGGTAGTTCATGCAACTATGTACATTTTTATGTGAGCCTCATTAGAACTAATAACTGATTTCATGTTTCATTGACCTCGTTTTAATTGAATAGTTTAGAAGTAGACTCTCTTCTGTATGACGTGCTGTTGACTTATATTCCTTGCACAGAAACAGTTACTGGAAAAGATTCAGGAAGGAGAGAAGGAGCACCATAAGCTAACAAAAGCAGTGGAGTCTCACAAGGTGAGTTTCAAGAACATCTGCATGTTGAAAGAGCAGTTCAATTTCTTTAGTTCATATAAATGATTGTCTTACTATTTTGGGTTCCTTTAAAATAACTGATTTAAGAAAAATCCCCTGTCTCTGGGTGTTGTAACAGTGCTCTGCACAAAGAGTGGTGCAGGAAAATAAGAGGAAATTTAGAAGCTGTAAGGTAACAGCGCTGTTCAGAGCTCGAGAGAAAGCTGCGGTCAGTCGGGCTGATGCAGCGTTGAGGAAACTGAACCAGGAGATCGCAGAGCTGAAGACGAGAGATGCTGAGATGAAGAAGTTTTCAGACACAGAGGATCACATTTATTTCCTACAGGTAACATCAATGAGACTATAATCACAATCATTTGAGGAGGTTTTAGTAACTCTTAAGAAAAACGTAACCAAGTGTGCTCGGGAGATAGTCTCATAAGCAGGGATGCCACGTGATTGGACAAGTTGGTCAGGAGAGATGGGGATGTCTTGTCTTTCTGTCTTACTTTTATAGTCAGTGTGTGTGTGTGAAGAGCCCTGTTGGTTTTGAAGTTTTTTTTATATTTTTTTAATGTAATAAAAAATTATGTGTATACTGTTTTATTTCAATCACCGTGCCCTTTCTTAACATGCTCAACCTTATGGAACTTGGCACACTCGTTGAAATCTGCTGCCATTAGGATGCCTGCAAGTCTTACACACTTGAGATTTAGCTGCATAGCTGTTAAAACACTTGCACAGGAGGTCAGATATTTTGGGTTGTTTGCAAAACACACACAATGGCTTTTGATATACTCCTGGGGATTTATACGATTGCCATTAAACTGTTATTGTTCAGCTTTGGCGAGGCCTTAAACTTGTGGCAAAAAATGGCTAATAACTTCCTTAGTCATACAGTATATAATTATGTAGTTATATAATATAATATGTCATAATGGAAACCTCAATATGAGCGGCATCACATTGGAAATGTGGAAATGGCACCGGTCCTAGGGGATTTATATAATCGCCACCAAACTGGGTCTATGTCTCAAGACACTGAGGATGCGAAATTGCACAGGGATTTTTGTTATCTTAAACAAGTCAGCCGTGAAGATGCTTTAAACTCATGCCGAAAAGTGGTTAATAACTTTTCCTGTGTTACATCATATTATGTGAGATCACTTTGAGTGTTATCACACTGTGACGCCACTGACTGCGATCGCTGCTTTCATCATCCAGGTCTTTTTGGAGGTTTTAACATAAAATTCCTGCTTTTTTTCTAAAACCACTTTTAAGTGCATGTGCCCACTGTCTTTCTGGTGCGCCAGAAAGACAGTGGGCACACTTTTTCACACAGGGCCATGTAGGTTTGGATTTTTTTTTCTACCTAAATAATAAAACCCCTCATTTAAAAACTGCATTTTGTGTTTACTTGTGTTACCTTTGACTAATAGTTAAATGTGTTTGATGATCAGAAACATTTTGTGTGACAAACATGCAAAAGAATAAGAAATCAGGACGGGGGCAAATAGTTTTTCACACCACTGTATACTGTATACAGGTTACCATATCTTACATGTATTTATTGTTTCTATGTAGAATTACCAGTCTGTCTCAGCCCCTATGGCGTGCGACTTACCAGCCATCATATTTCATTCTCTCCTTAATTTTGAGAATGCAACAAAGTCTGTTTCTCACCTGAGGAGGGAGCTCGAAGAGCCTTGTAAAGACCAGATTAAGAAGATATTGAGACGAGGTAAGCTATAGCTTCTACTTTATATACCACAAATCGCAATTAAAGAGAGGGCAAAGTTAGAATCCTCTTCTAGGTCTGAATTACACACACCTTACTTTTGTCTGGGATTTTTTTTAGGTCCTCCACATATATGTTAATACTGCATGGTTCAACTTTAGACACACAATATCCATGTATATTAATACTGTAAATAATGGAAGCAAAACTTTGTAGATCTGGATGAAGTAAGCAGAATATATTGCAGTAATAAAAGCCAAATGAGTCGTACTCAAATGCTTAAGTGGCAATCCCAAGCATCTCCAAGAGCAGACTGACTTGACAAGCATATGCACATTCCTTATATACAGTTTTACAAATGGTTTGTAAAGTCTACAGTTTATTTTTTATTTCCTGTCAACATTGACTCTCATTATAATCTGATTTTCTTTAGACTTTTTGTCATACTTTGACTCTCGTCATAGTCCTAATTTTCTTACAATGTACTTCCCATTATCTTTAAACCTCTTTAATTTGGTGTATAAAACAATAGTAGAGTAGTACACCATGATGTCTGACTCCTACATTTCATCCCATTATAACTCTGCTCATCCAAATTCCTTCCCATTACCTTTAAACATCTTTTTGCTTGACCTAAAAAAAACGTGCCTTATTTTACTGCGTTGCAGCCGATTGTGCTCGCTCAAACGACCTCTGCATCTCTCTGGATGGTTCAGACAGTATGGACAATGATACCGATCATCACGTCGAAGATCGAGCCTCTGTGGGCACCGTGAAGGTTGGGTGCCAACAATCCTCCACACAGTATTTTCAGGAGAAAGGGGCCACTTGTGAAAAGAATGATGATTCCAATCCTGGCCCCACCAAGCGGCGTCGCGCACTCGCTCCGTACCCCCATGTCTTTATGCCCATAGGATCAGAGTATAGTACTGAACTAAAGCCAATTTGTTATAATGTCGCCACTCAGACCGATTTCAAAGTGTCTGTCAGTACACAAACTGGTGAAAGTGTTACTGTTGGCACTCAAAACGATTTTACTCCAGAGCTGTGTGTGAACAGACGCATTTCTACTTTTATGCCTCTCACCTCTCAACTTCAAGTGGCTGTTGTTCTCCCTCAGAGTATTGCCTTCTGATATGTGATCTCATCTGTACACTTCAGATGCTTACCCAGGCCCCCTATGTCTTGTGTATCTATTTTAGTCTGGGCCTTATACTCTATATGCATTAATTTATGACTGATCCTAATATTTAAACTGAGTATTCCTACATACGTTCTGTACACACTGTTCTTTCAACCCGTTCTTATGAGTAGCTCCGTACGTTCTGTTCCTTTACTGCATACTATTACTTTATTGCGTCTCACTGTATTGTGCGCAGTTAAAGCTTGTTCTTATTTTGTCCTGCCCACTTCTGTATTAAATGAAATAGTTTGTAAGTTTTGCTCTAACCTATGTTCTTTCTTATAACCATTAAACACACAAGTACATGTTCCCAAATTGCTCACATCATCATTTCAATTCAATTTTGTTTTTATTTGTATACTTTTGGCAAAGGTCATTGTTGCAAAACAGATTTACAAAAATATGGTAATTAGAAAAAATGTAAGGAAATATGTATGAATTATAATTCAGTACATCCCTGATGGGCAAGCCTGAGGGAGACGGTTGCAATGAAAAACTCCTTGAGATGGCAATAGGAAGAAACCTTAAGAGAAATCAGACTGAACAGAGGAACCCATCCTCATTTGGGTGATGATTTATAGTCTGACCATAAATCAGTCCCTGCTATATATCTGTGGGTGCTATAAGGCTTAAAACTCAATATGTGTGGAAATGTCTGTATATGAAGTCCACTTTTCTTGACAGAGTAAAAAAAAAAAAAAAACTGTTCATGGTAATTTTTGTCCTAAACTAATGAGTAACTACAGTCACAAACCATCACAGAAAAACTGTATGCATCAGCTGAGTCCAAGGCCATCTTCATGGTCAAGTGGAAAAATTCTACCCAGAAGCCTCCAAGTGACGAGAACGCCAACCAGACCGGATGAGTCAGACAGATCCAGAGGGGAGAAGGGGTCAGGATTGCTGGCCTCTTTGGGCCATGTGTAGCTTAACAGAAAAAAATAAAAAGATATGGAGAAAAGAGTTGGATATACTCCCAATCACATAATGTATATGGTGAATTGATTCTGTAACGCTGCTTTGCTAAAACAATAACCGTTGCTAGAAGTGCTAAAAATAAAAATTGAATGAATGAAGTGTAATTTAATGTATATTTATGCAATCGGGACGAACTATGACCATATCTAAAGGGGAGAGCCAGAAGGAAACAGACACATGAGCCTCAAATAATAAATCATTTGGGTGATGCTGAATAGTACAAATGTAAATAAATCCTTTGTACTGTACATAAAGTGAGTGTGCAAGGTAGGGCAAGTAGCCCTGTGTGCATCACATACAGTCCTATAATAAGAAGTGCAAAATGGCAAGTAGTAGCAATGTGC
>JAQQZT010000001.1:5052376-5064165 GCA_030068275.1 Clarias platycephalus
TGGAAACCAGATTTCCACATGGCAGGTGAAAGTGCCCTACTGAGGGAGCACCTGAGTATTTGGAGGAAACCCAACAATCAAACATACAGGAAATAAGATTTGACCCCCGCAACCTTGTAGGTGTCAGGCACCACCCAGGCCTGCTGTGTGTCTTGCTCATGCCCAGGACAAGATGCTCTCCAAAAGCCCCCTCCCCCGCTCCCCACCACCACCCGCAACCATGCACAGGTTGCTGACTGGCCGTGACTCACACACGCAACACATGGTCCATTTGCACACCGCGAAAGAGCTCTCCTCTCCCACACACACACACTATTTAATCCACGTATAGTCCAAACTACACTAAAACTACAGTATAGTCCATCCACTGAAATCCAATCATACCAGGCATATCGGAACCAATTTCTATGTTAAAAAAGAAAGTACTACATAAACACTGGCCTAGGTGTATAAATATCACACGCATTGTTGCAACGGGTTCATTAGTGTTACCCCGGATGTTTGTTTAACGCGTTGTTGGTTGTGTTATATACAGTACAGTATGTCTATACACACACATATCCACCCACACACTTCAGTCTTATCACTGAGCGAAATAGGCAGGTGATGAATGGATGGATGGATGAATTAACCGTTTGTGTACCACACTAGAAAAACGTGTCCAAATAACCGCATTACTTCCAGCTTCCAAGGCTGTTGTTCGTCCGGCGTGTTTAGTGTTTTATTCTAAACGTCAAGCGGCTAATTTTCCTCGAGGCAAAGATTAATATCCGAAGGGGCCGTTACGTTACTTGAATCTTCAATTACATTTTATCTGCATCTACTATTTTTTATTTGCTTTTACTTTTCATGGTTTGCTACAAAAAACAGCTTTACAGAATTAAAATGGATATATAGAAAATATACTGTATATATAGGGAAAAAGTGTGAATTACAATAATCACTTCCTCCCTGATGAGCAATTCAAGATGACATTGGCACGGACAAACTCCCTGAGATAGCAGTAGGAAGAAACCTTTAGAGGAACCGGACTCAACAGCAAACCCATCCTCATTTGGGTGATAACAGTTCTCACATTACCCGGTGTCTGCTTTCTATATGTAAAATATACAGTGTGCAATCATATCTACAAAGCTGTTACAAAGGTATCTATCTATCTATCTATCTATCTATCTATCTATCTATCTATCTATCTATCTATCTATCTATCTATCTATCCAACTCAGATAGTAGGACCATAAATCACACCCTGCTATATGTGTCTTCTATGAGGCTGAAAGTTCAATATAGCAGGAAAAGTGTTCAAGTTAATAGAGAGTCCACTTTTGTTGATGGTGATTGAAGGTACAAGACTGTTTGACTATTGAGCGACTGCAGTCGCAGAAAAACTGCGAGTCCATGACCATCTTCATGGTCATCAAGTGGAGCCATTCCACTTCAATATATACTGTACATATTATTTTACATACCTGTCCCCTGCACCTTTACTGGCTTTTTTGGTTTTATTTACTGGCCACCTGATTCCATTCAGTCATTTTTAGCATTTACATTTATGGCATTTGGCAGATGTGACTTACATTTCTACACTTCTAGTTTGAACTTGCGACCTACTGATCAGTAGTACAACACCATAACCACCAAGATACCCCTGTCCCTTCAAGCTTAATAGCTGGCTAGTTTGACTTTATACCACTGACCAAAACATTTCTTCGCATTACACAGGGGAAAGTTACTGTAAAATGCCTTCTCACCAACATGGCAAAGAAAATCAGGTAGTTGATACAAACAACAAGTTTTTATACGACTCATAAGTCCTACGTAATGTTTTCACAAATTCGTTCAGGAGACCTATTCAGGAGTGCCATTTTGGGTTCTCCCTTTTCACAGGGTGCGGAAAAACTGGCCAGATGTTCTCCTGATGTCAGCAGCCCTGGCAACACTAACCACTGAGACACTGAGCCACTGTGCTGCCAGGAATATTAACAGAACATCTAAATATAGAGGAATCTACAAGCTCTCTGAAATGAAGGTCTAAATAAGGGTTAACCAGGATAGTGGTGGCTCGTTCAGTTGAGGATGTAGGTTACTGGGGTTTGGATTGGAAGGCCGGGGGTTTGAGTCCCAGCAGCTCATCAGTTATGACTGTTGAGCCTTTAACCCTATCTGCACCAGGTATTGTTGTATCCTCTCTGACACCAGCTTGCTAAACACAATCACCTCAACACAATGGGACTGGACTGACAAACACACTGATCTACAACCATTTAGCAATTTCACACACCAACATGCAACTCCTTTTTTTCTTTTTTTATTTGCACATTATTTATCAGCTGTTTATATGTTTGCACAAGAAATATTTTCTATCATGGTTGCTACTTTAACAAGAAATGTTTAGTAGAATTTACTTGCACTATCTTAACTCACTATCACAGAGTATTGCATTGAATTGTGTTGTGTTGTTGTCATACTGTTGCTCTTGTTTGCACATTTGCAGGTGCACTTTATGTTTTCTTTTATATAGTACTTAGATAGATTTTTTTTGTTAATTTAAGGTGTTAGCTCGTCAGCTAATTAGGTATCTTAATCAGCTAGTTTTTGTTATGTTGCATGTACAGTATGTAGCAACTTGGTCCTGGAGGAAGGCTGTTTCATTTCACTGTGTACTGAACTGTATATGGTTGAAATGACAATAAACACCAACTTGACCTGACTAAAGTTTTCAGTGCCATTTTCCCCTGATTGTCTGTCTGGGACAATTGACCAGATGTTCCCCTGATGTTGGTGGCTGCCAGGAATGTTGCTCACTCACTCACTCACTCACAATCATCTATACCGCTTTATACCATATACAGGATCGCGGGGGGGTCCTGGAGCCTATCCCAGGGCATGAGGTGGGGTACACCCTGGATGGGGTGCCAATCCATCACAGGGCACACACACGTATACACACACTACAGGCAATTTGGGGAGACCAATTCAAAAACCTAATCTTCATGTCTTTGGACTGTGTACGGAAACCAGAGTACCTGGAGGAAACCCACCAAGCGCGGGGAGAACATGTGAACGCCATGCACATAGAGACGGGAATCGAACCTGAGCTTTGGAGGTGCAAGACAACTTAGCCTAAGTTAAGTCTTTATTTGTTACATATACATTACAGCACTAAGTTTCCTGGGATAGGCTCCAGGTCCCCGCGACCCTGAACAGGATAAAGCGATATAGAAGATGACATTACAGCACAGTGAAAATCTTTCTTCGCATATCCCAGCGTAACTGGGGTCAGAGCGCAGGGTCAGCCATGATACAGCACCGAGCTGGAGCAGATAGAGTTAAGGGCCTTGCTCAAGGGCCAACAGTGACAACCTGGTGGATCTGGGGATCGAACCGCTGATCTTCCGATCAGTAACTCAGTGCCTTAGCCCTCTGAGCCACCACTAAGCCACCATGTTGTCGCCAGGAATGTTAACAGGAATATAAACATAGAGAACGCCTACACGCTCTCTGAAATTAACCTCTAATGACGGGTTCACCAGGGCAGTGGTGGTTCAAACAGTTAGGGCTGTAGGTCGCTAGGCTTCCGATATTAAGATTGTGCCCCAGTTTTGCCACTGCTGAGCCCTTGAGGTAGGCTGTTAACCCTATCTCCTCCAGGGATGCTGTATACTCCATGATCTTCGGTATTAACAAATTCTCTTATTTGTAATAGTATAATCACTGTACAAAGCTAAAAGATGAACACTTAAGTTAAAATAAATTTTATAGACCAGACAAGGATGACCTCAGCTTGGAACGCCGCTTACTTTCCCACGAAGTTCTCCAGCACCGAGCTCTTGCCGGCGCTCTGGCCTCCCACCACGGCGATCTGCGGCAGGTCGAGGTTACAGCTCTGTCCGATGCTGCTGAAGGCGTCCTGCAAGCGGTTCACCAGCGGGATCAGATCCTCCATGCCCCGGTTCCCCATGGCACCGACCGGTGTGTGTGTGTGTGTGTGTGTGAGAAAGAGAGAGCGAGAGAGGTGTGTGTGCGTGTGTGTGTGTGTGTGTGTGTGTGTGTATGGGGGGGATATACACGGATGAGGTGACGGTGCGCTAGAGAGGATGCTGATGCTGACCTTTGCGCATCAAGAGGCCAATGAGCGTCGGATCCGCTGAGGAGGAAGAGGAGGAGGAGGAGGAAGAGGAGAGAGAGAGAGAGAGACGCAGAAGGATGAAGAAACTGCGCAGTCGGTCCGTTTTCAAGGGCATTCAAATTATTCACTCATTCATTTACTATACGCGACATTTCTATTCCGACATATGCATTACACACACACACACACACACACACACACAGTACAGCATGTGATGACGGTTAAAGCCCGACCCCGATATATATATCTAATCCCACATCAAAGAAAACAACCCCCCCCCCCTCCCCCTTACCGTCACTCCAGCTCCGCACCACCAGCACCGCCACCACCGCGGACCTTTAATTCCCAGAACCGAATCCAGATCTCCACATCTGTTCTTTATTATTTATTTATTTGTTTTGTTTGTTTGTTTGTTTGTTTGTTTGTTTGTTTGTTTGGAACGGGTGAAGCCGCGAGCGCGTCCGCCGCGTCAGAGGGACATCTCGTCCCCGAACCTGAGTCTATGTAATTCTCCAATGACAGATTAATCGTCCCTTTAACGCAGCCGCACTGATGACGCATGCGCCCCGCGCCGTTGACCGACACCCGGTCTGACCAATGGCGGAGCGCGACAGGCCGCGTGAGCCTCGCTATTGGCCGAGACCCTGAGCGAAAACAAACGCACCCTCTCCCTCCGCCTCCTGCGGCTCAGCCGCGCGCGCGGCGCTCCGCGCGCATCACCGAGCTCGCGCCGACACAATCAAAAAAAAAAAAAAAAATGATAATAATTCAACATTTTGCTTTTAAGGAATTATTAGTCTGTGACACGTCGCACAAATGAAGTCCTGTTTAATTAGCCAGCAATGGATCAATTTCAATGGATACCCCATAGGAGGGGTGGGGTTTAAGATGGGGAGGTGTAGTTGCCACACCCCTTCCTTTATTTTATTTTATTTTATTTTTTCAAATTAAATTATTATTGTTATTATTGTTTACTAACTCACTCACTCATCGCGTCCTGGGCCCGTATTCACAAAGCTTCTTAAGCCTAAAAGTTGCTCCTAGTGACAAAATTCTAATAAAATTCTTAGAATTATGACATTTTCTTAGAATTTCCCCTTAAATTTAGGACTAAATCTTAGTCAAGATAAAAATTATTTACGAGCCATCTTATTCCTAAAAACAGCTCCTAAGGTAAAAATTATTAAGAGTAATTGTAAGAGGAGGACTTTTAAGAGGATTAAGAGTTTCTATAGGACAAAATGGCAGAAAGAGGAAATATTCTCCCAACACTGAACGTAAAGCTAGCAGTAAACACTGCTCTTCTGTCCAATTTCGTTTTCTTGTTTCTTGTTTTACTTCCGTCCATCTCTCTTGGATTGTTGGCTACATCCCATCCAAAAGTGCAACTTTAATAGACTGTCCTGCAATCATGTAAATTAGTGAAAGGTTTGTCACTAATTTTGCTCCCATCAATCTGAAATAGATCACAAGTAATGAAGTCAATATGTTAAATAAATGTAAGATTTACTTTAATTAGTTACTTTATTATAGTGTAACTACTGTATGTAAATTGGTTGTTTTAATATTAGACACATTTTCAACATTTGGCTGTTTCAATTAACTTTAAGATATTTAGCCTATAACAGAAACTTTGCATAAAGTAGCCTGTAGTCATGATTATACAATTTCTTCATATACAAGCATTATGATTTCACTGTCTGTTCTATTATCATGTATTTTGTTTTCACAAAGAGCCATTTTTTATCAACCAATCACAGACCTTGATTTGCTGCATCGTCCCTCGCAATGGGGTCAACCATACCTCCTCACTAAGATAAAGGTTTTTGTACTTTCCTAAATCACTTTTAGTCTAGGACTTCCAGCTAGGACTTTTTAAGCTAAGATAGGAGCTCTCTCAGAGAATTCTAAGAAACTTTGTGAATACGGGCCCTGGAGCCCCAGTAGACGAGGCAGGTTACACTCTGGACAGGGTGCCCACACACACACACACACACACACACATACACACTACAGGCAATTTGGGAGCGCCATTATCCTAATCTTTGGACTGTGAAGGAAACCCACCAAGCACAGGGAGAACATGCAAACTCCATACACACCATAGGTGGGAATTGAACCCAGAACCTGAAGGTGCGATGCAACAGTGCTAATCACTACGCCACCGTGCCGCCATTATTGTTATTATCCTTACAAAGTGCCGTCTATGGTGCCCTTGCAAGTAAATAAAATGCATTGAGTGATCCTAGGAACCAGGTTGTGATCCTCAAGGTTGTTCCTTCTATAAATATACGTAATGCAATGAAATGCCCTCTACGGTATTGCCCTCACATTGGTTGAAAATGTGATAAACTTCGCTCTATGATGCCTGTAACAAGCAAAATGTGATAAAGTGCCCCCTGGTGTGCCCTCACAGTGTGGGAAATGCAACAAAATGCCCTTTAGAGTGTTGCTAAATGTGCCCGCTAATGTGATGAAATCCTTCAAGAGGAACAATAACACAAGTGATGTGTTCTATAGGATTTCCTACATGCAAAAAGTCAAATACGATGAACTGCCTTGCATGGAGTTTTCATGTTCTCACCGTGCTTGGTGGGTTTCTTATACGAAGAACTCATGCCATGTGACCAGTTTCTGATTGATGTCCAGATGCCCAGGAGAAATAAAACTTAATTGTAATGACAAGATTTTTTTTCTCGTCAAAAAATCTGGTAATTTGATTGATGCAGGAAAAATAGATAAACAAAAACAAATGTCAACAAATTAAATATCTGAGTTATTAACGTACTTAATAAGATTCATTTATTTGTCACATGTACCTTACAGCACAGTGAACTAATTTTTTTTTTCACATATCCCAGTTAGGATGTTATAGGGTCAGAGCGCAGGGTCATCCAGGTTACACCACCCCCTGGAGCGAATAAGGTTAAAGACCTTGCTCATAGGCTTGAACCCCCAGCCTTTCGATCAGTAACCTACAGCCTTAACCATTTGAGCTACAGTATCACTGCCACTAACACATTGAGACAACTCTCACATTTCAGTAGAAACAGACCAACTTTCCAGTGCTTATTAAGAAGTTATGAGAAGTACTACCTCTCCGTGGTGGTGGAGAGGTTTGCGTGACCTTATTAACCTGGGCATCAGGGTTAACGGAAGGATGGCTGGCACCAAATATACAGTAGGTGCCAATATCTTAGGTAAAATATATGTTCCAGTCTGCAAGAAACTTAAAACTGCAGAAAAGATTCCTGTTCTGATAAGAGATCGACCCAGGAGAGGTTCAAAACCAGAAACCTGAATGTGTTAGAATGGTGAGAAAGTACCAAGAACTTCAATCTTGTCATTATCAGGATTTGCTAGACCAATAAAGATATATAAATGTGGAAAAACTTCAAAAGAATAAAAGGTATTGTTTGCTAAGATTTCCATTTCAGTGTCTTTTGAAGACTACAAATGAAAGGTCACAGTTATTGCCACAAAATGACTCTTTATTTTCTGTTTCAATGACTATTTGGGAATCTATTCACATAAAGATCAGACGATTATGTCATATAATTAAACCCAGATGTCTACTGCATCTTTGGAGGTTTTTGTACAATATGGCTCTTCCAAAGCCCAGGTAGCCTGAAACATTTGTAGGTCACTGTGGACACTTTGGGATTATTAACGGGCATTGCGTACCTGTTCTTACTGAACACATTCTTTAATTGGTGTTGAATAGCAGACGGCCTGGGACACAAACAGAATTCTCTCTTCATGCATCTACCCTTCAGGTCCGGACACAGTTGCACAGCGACAGTATTAAACCATTTCCAGGCTCCGGTTTACGCACAGTCTGGAGACTAATAAAAATTTTAAAGACCTGTAGTTATGACATAAAATGATATACTATTAGAGGCCATTAAAGTGGAATTCTAAACATTTTAGGAATTGTACTAGAGCTCTGGTTTATGCAAAAGACAAGATGAAATATGTGTGTCAGAGAAAAATACCTGCATCATTAACTCATGATTGCAACCAACGAGAACCAGACAGCGGACAACCGTTCATCAGTGAACCAAGTTCCCATGATCGCTGCTCCTCACGCAGACAAAAACAACCTCATCATCAACATCACCCTGAGCACAAACCAACCAGCAGACTTCTACAATGCCCGATTCTTCCATACGCTCAGGCAAGAATGAGGAGTGTATCAGTGCATGAGCTTCCAGCTAAAAGTGGTAGAACAAACCTGTGAAGCTCCTTAAGAAACGGTTACTGAAAGAAGTCAGTCAGTGAGATAATGTTTCTTGTTTTTATGTTATATAAAATATATATGGCATATACGGTACTGTATATATACATGGCACGATGGCTGAGTGGTTAACACTGTACCTCTAGATCCTGGGTTTGATTCTCGCATCCAGACTGAGCGCATGGAGTTTTCTCCTTATGCTTGGTGGGTTTCATCCCACAGTCCAAAAACTTTTCCAAAAAGATTAGGCTAATTGGCGTTTCCAAATTGCCTGTCGTGTGTGATTGTTGACCGGAGGTCCAACCATGGTTGTTTAAATGGGAATGAATACAATGGTCTCCATTGGTCTCAACGGTCATTAGTTGGACAATATATAAACCTCACCATAAAACAGAAGACCAGAAGTCTGAAAGAGGTAAGAAGAAGACTTCTGGTCTTCTGTTTTATGGTCAGATGAAACAAAAATTTAATTGTTTGGCCACAATGATGTAGCCTTCATTTCGCATAAGAAAGGAGAAGGCCTACAGTAAGAACACCATCCCCACTGTCAAACATAGTAGTGGGAACCTGATGGACCAGGGAACCTGATCACAGTAAACGGCTCCATGAAAAAGGATCAATACATCAAAATTCTCAACAACAACATCAGGCAGTCTGCAGAGAAACTTGGTCTTGGGCACCAGTGGATATTTCAGCACGATCACGACCCAAAACACACAACAAAAGTGGTGAAGAAATGGTTAGCAGACAAAAATTATTAACGTTGGCAAGGAGACCCTCCAACCTGAAAGAGTTGAAGCACATCGCTAAAGATGAATGGGCAAAAAGACATGGATGGTCACAAGGTAAAAAGCTGGTCAGCAATTATAGGAAGCGTTTGATTGCTGTAATACCCAATAAAGGCTTTTCTATTGATTATTGAGAAGGATATAAATAAGTTTGGACATGCCACTTTTTGTTCAAATGTAAATATAAGATGAGTAATATTTTTTTCCATAACATCTCTTGTTCATCGTCTTATTATCTTCTGGAAGACGCCTGTGGAAAAAAAACTTGCTGGTTAAATAAAAGTAACTTTAAGTCAGAATTTGCCAGGGGTGTGAATAATTTTGGTCTTGACTGTGTATATATATAAACTTGTTATTTACTTGTCCTTCCAAAAAATATGAAATAGGACAAGAACAAGCCATACCCTGTGGGAAAACAGGAATTCCTTTAGTGCACATATGGAAAGTTGACTCGTTAACTTTAATGTTTTTCACAGATGTTACCTTATACGGATCATTTCATTTTCCTGGATAGGATGTTGTACGTTTCAGCATCTGTAGTTCCTAGTGGTTCAAACTGCTTTCTGCTTCATTATACATTAGACATACTGATGATCATCAAGTGACAAGGAATGGTTCAGATAAAATAAATGAAGAGAAAATCTGATCAAGCCAAAGCACAAAGTCATTCCTGAAGAGCATCTCAGAGATAAATGACCTCTTGTAATACGTCCAGAGTTTATTAGCTCATTTATTGATAAGTGCTTATTTCGATTACATGACCTTCAACTTAACATAGAATGCGGAGATCAGCTGTGCTGTGTGTGAGGAATTTTCAGATCTCTCTCTCTCTCTTTCTCTCTCTCTCTCTGTCTCCTCCCACACTTTAGGGACTGACTTATAAACCTTCCACTGTTTCAAAGCTTTTGACAGCTAACAAGTGGAAGAAAACTCTGATTTAAGACACTTAAGACACTTTTTGCGCCTAACCATGTGGATGAGGTTTGCTGTGTTGGTGTTCTTGTTAGTTCTGGATGTCCAGGGTCAGGACCAAGCCTCGTTCCTCAGGTCCAGTGATGGTCGCTGCCAGTACACCTTCACCGTGGACAACTCGGTGGAGTCCAGCTGTCCTGGCACAACAGAAGCCGAAAATCTGAACGCACGTATCACGCTGCTCGAGACAGCACTGAGCAGTCTGCTGGGAGCCGAGACAGGTACGGAGACAGTCAGGACTCCAGCGGAGACAGAGGAGATGAGGCAGCTTCTTCAGGATAAAGATCTGCTGAGCAGGAGGGTGAAGGAGCTGCAGGGACGAGTGGAGGAGCTCACAATGGAGAAGGAAAAGCTTAGAAAGGAACCCTGTCCACTGGTCCCTGACAGCGAGGACGGATTTGGCGTTAATAGAGCCGGTGGTAAGTGGTAAATTATAATGAATTATTATGAAGCATGGCTTCAAATCTATAGATTAGTAACAAGTGCACTGTACAAAATAGTTTAAATCTGTTTTATTTATTCTGTGTTTAAAAGGCTGTGGGGAACTCGTTTCTGTCGGTAAGCCTGAGACGCATCAAAAGTCAGAGAGCATTACAGGGAAATACGGGGTATGGTTCCAGGACCCTGAGTCTCCCGGAGCTCCGTACGGACCAGACACGGTGTGGCGCATCGACACCGTGAGCAATGATGTACGAGAACTGTATGCCTACGAAAACCTGGAGCAGTCCGCTCGTGGCTACCCCATGAAGGTCCTGCTTCTACCAGAGTCGATGGAGAGTACCGGGGCCACCGTCTACCAGGGTTCACTTTTCTACCAGCGCAAACAGAGCCCCATGCTGCTGCGTTATGACCTCACTGCTGAGAAGATCACGGTCCGAAGAGAGCTGCCACACGCCGGATTCCATGGCCAGTACCCTTACTCCTGGGGAGGCTACACTGACATCGACTTGGCTGTGGATGAGAACGGACTGTGGGCCATCTACAGCACGGAAAAGGCTCGCGGAGCCATCGTGGTTTCTCAGCTGGATCCTGAGAACCTGGAAGTGACCAGGAGCTGGGAAACCAGCATCCAGAAGAACAAAGTGGCGAACGCCTTCATGGTGTGCGGCAGGCTGTACACGGTGGCGAGCTACAGAGCTAACAGGACCACCATCAACTTTAGCTTCGACACGGCTAGTGGCCAGAGTAAAGCGGTGGATATAAGATTCCACAATCGTTATGGCTACAACAGCATGATAGACTACAACGCGGCGAGAAGGAAGCTGTACTCCTGGGACAACTTCCACATGGTCACCTATGATGTGAAACTCACTGGAGCCAGCAGCTCGCAATGACAAACAGTGATTCTAGATATAAGAGGCAGTGAGTATAATGGTTATAACACCTGATCCCTTTGTAATTCAGCAGGGAAAAATAGGCTACACTTGCAACAATTTGTAATTTTACTGCCATCTTCTGGTTATGTGATGAAATGCAAGTAGAGTGATAGAATAGAGTGCTTCCAAAAAAACCCTTTTATTTATGCCTTCTTGATTATTCTATTTGAATCCTTTAGTGTATGAGATAGAAATCAAACTGTCCTTCATTAGAAGGAAGCAATGTGTCTTTTATACATGTTAAAAAATAATCTGTAAATAAAGACTACTTGATGTAATCAATTTAT
>JAQQZT010000001.1:5075064-5092491 GCA_030068275.1 Clarias platycephalus
TGTTAAATGTAATATTAAGGAGGAGACCATTAATGTCATTATGTCTAAAGTTTGCCATCCATCCATCCATCCATCCAGGCTGTGTGGGAGTGGTGGCTCAGGCAGTCAATGCTCTAGATTGTTGATTTGAGGATCCAGGTTTGAACCCCGCCGTCGGTGGCTTGCCACACCCCATGCTACCCAACCACTGTGGTTTGCGTCAGGGAAGGCATCCTTTGCCAAGTTGTGTGTGGAACCTCTGTGCTGTGGTGACCCCTTGACGGGAGCTGAAAGAAAATTGTTCCATAAAATAAGTCAATACCTTTTGACCAATCAGAAACCACAGTTGAGCATTGGCCACTCAATGCTTTAATATAAATATTCTTTTAGTAGCTAGCTGTATGAGGCCTTAAAGTTTATTACATTTTTGGTGTAACACAAGGAAGCTCCACTGATAAAAACCCAGGCCATGATACTCACTAGCACTTGCATGGTTGTATGTATATCTGCATACACCATTGACTTAAGTTCACCACTGATGTTTTTAGGACATCCTGGCCTACAATAATGACGAGACCGTCTCGAGGTTCCCGTTTCCCATAATAGCAGACGCTAAGCGCGAGTTGGCTGTGGAACTGGGTATGCTGGACGCAGATGAGAAAGACCAGACCGGTATGCCTCTCACTGCCCGATGCGTGAGTATAACCAGACCTGCTCTACCATTCAGTAGGTGCCTCCATTGTGAGATTAGACAATTAGATTTGTGTGGATAAGTAAATATATTATTGGTTGCAATCCCAGAGTGAAAACAATTTCCTGTGAAATGAGCTTCTAACCTTGCTCTTGTTGTTTAAGGTGTTTGTGATCGGTCCTGATAAAAAGTTGAAGCTCTCCGTCCTCTACCCGGCCACTACGGGGCGCAACTTTGACGAGATTCTACGAGTGATTGATTCCTTGCAGTTAACAGCGAATCATCGGGTGGCTACGCCTGTAGACTGGAAGGTGAGAGTAATAACCTAAGAACCTCTTGTGGATCATGGTGTAGTCAGTAACAGGATAAAGTATTCAGTAGCTCAGGATGAAGCATTTTAATGAAGATTGTAAGATGGTGCTGTTGAATTCTGTTGCATCTATGATGGGAAAAAATTGATGAGATCTTTTCATACATTATTCCAATAGCCTGGGGATCGGGTCATGGTTCCAGCCAGCATCCCCGAGGAAGAAGCTAAGACCCTGTTTCCTGCCGGAGTGTACACTAAAGGACTTCCATCTGGGGAGAAGTATCTGCGCTACACACCACAACCGTGATCCGTGGAACAGGACAAACCTCAGACAAGTCCAATCCACCTTTCAATGGACCAAAGAACATGAAGAGACTGAGAGACCTAATAGAAGTAGATGAATAAACAAATGTAAAATACACTGAATTATGAACTAAGTTATGATGATGATGATGATGATGATGATGACGATAATGAATCAAACAATGCAGTACCAGTACAGTAACAATACTACAATGAAATAAAGATGGGGGAAAATTTATTATGCATCACGATTCTTTTATAATAATAAATAACACAAAGCATTCGTTCATGATTGATGATAATCATTTAGATTGCTACTGTAACGCCGCCTAACGGAAACCAATTTGACAAAGGAGTGCAAAAGTTTGCATACCCTAAGCTCAAGATGAAGCCAAAGAAATTTTATTTTTGTATAATGTGCTCAGGCAAACAATCAGTGTGTATCATGATGCTAATACGCCCCGCCCTCTAGCAACATCATTAGCATGCCGTTAGAATGATGCTAACATGATGCTAACAATTGACATTAGCATATTGCTAGCATGATTAGCATGTTGCTAATATGATTAGCATGTTGCTAGCATGATGCTAACATGATTAGCATGTTGATATCATTATGCTAGCTATATTAGCATGTTGCTAACATTATGCTAACTGTATTAGCATGATGCTAACATGATTTGAATGTTGCTAGTTGATGCTAACTAGTATGATGCTAACTATAATAGCATGTTGCTTGCAACATTATCAGCATATCTCTAACATGATGCTAGCGTGATGATATCATTATGCTAACTGTATTAGCATTTTGCTAACAATAGGGTAACTGTCTTAGAATGATGATAACATGATTAGCATATTGCTAGCATGACTCCAATGTTTTGCCATGGCACCACCCAGTACCGCTCTAGTTATTATTATTATTATTATTGTTTAAAGGAGTTAATACAAATTAAGTCATTGTACACTTTCTAATTTGAAAATAATTCGTGGTATACATATACGAGGTGCACTGTTCCCTTGCACCTCCAGGGTTTGGATTCGATTCCGTCTCTGTATTCATGGAGTTTGCATGTTCTCCCTGTGCTTGGTGGGTTTCCTCCAGGTGCTCCGGATTACCCCCCAACAGTCCAAAGACACGCAGGTTAGGTTAACTGGCGTTTCCAAATTGTCCGTAGTGTGAATGAGTGTGTGGGTACGTGTGTGCCCTGCGATGGATTGGCACCCTGTTCAGGCTGTACCCCGCCATCTCCTGGGATAAACTCCAGGCTCCCTGCAGCCCTGTATACAAGATAAAGCGGTATAGACGATGAGTGAGCGCTTATAACCAGTTGGAGTGATACATTTTTGACCCAGTTTGACCTTTAAAATGTATTTTAAAAATATTATTACTTAAAAAATCTAAACATTTCTCACTTCGGCTAAACTTACTTTTAAAATTACATTTCCTGATTAGAAAGAATTCAAACTGAAGCAAAAATGTCACATAGAGGAACGATAAAGGATTGGTGAAGTCTAAACTAAAAACTAAGTCTAAAAACTAAACTTTTTCATGGCTTGTGACATTTTCGGAGTGGCCCTGCGCTCGCTCGTACCATGTAACATGGGTTGCTTTTTTTTTTTTTTGTAAGAAAACCACCAACACAGGAAGTATACACACGTAATGCTGAAGTCGATACTTCCTTGCACAAAAATCGAACGAGTTGTTCTTTCAACCTGTGAGATTCATAAGGTCAGGGTTAGAGAATAACGAGACAGCCGTCATTGGTCTTCTGTCATCTTCGTTTTAATTATTAAAAAGTCATGATTCTCTCTTTTTTTCCCCCCGCTGTGAATCTTTACATATCAGTCCTTATTAAAACATACCCGAATACTGTACATTCCTACATCATACATCAGATCGCTCACTCAGCTGTTGGAGCAATCATGTAGGCCTTAAAAGATTTACACAACTGGCTTTGTGGCTTTCAGCCTGTCACTTAAGACACACACCCACCCACACACACACACCGCACAGACACATCTTTGCTTCTGTCAGCATTAACCACTCTGAGAGCTGAGGTGGCGGAAATTGTTTAACCGAACATTTTGGGTTTTGGTGATCAAACGTGAACCTCGCCGAGACACAGATGGAGATTCGAACAGCACCAGCAGTGACACGTCCTCAGATCTGATGCCCAGACAGGAAATTGTAGCTGTCTGTTCACCAGGCTAAACTTTCACTTCCTGAGAGGAGCCGAACCGTCAGCGGGGCCGTCGCTCATCAGCGCCGCGTACTCTCTCTGGTGGGCGAAGAGCCGCTGGAAGACGGCGTACTTCTTCCTGTAGAAGCTGACAAACAAAGTAGAAAAAGGAGAAATGAATTCTTGAATACCAGACTCCAGGTCAGGCTGTAAGAGGAAATTGATCAACAGAGTAGTGATCGAGCAGCGTCACAGTAAACGAAACAAAATATTTCACTCCTCATAAACCACAGTTTCAAATTTTGACTTGATAAAAAAAAAACTACATCATCCTTTGTTATTCATTTATAGTTACATTTAAAGTCCTTGAAGTGGGTTAGTTCCTTTCATCAGTCTCTCTTTCGTTCTCTCATTAGGTTAAGAACAAAAGACATACAGTATTATGATTGCGTTATTATTACATAGTCCACATCCAAAGTTCTGTGTGAGCTGTTACCATAGAAACAACAAGACATTAAAACAAAGCTGCAGTTCTGTCATTATAGCTGCTGTTAAAGGAAATCCAATCATAATGCAGAAACGAGTGATTCAACTCTGGTGGTTGTAGTGAATGTGTGACCGGGTGGGTCAGAGTTAATCAGTGTGTTGAGCTGAGAGGTGTGAAAACCACAGGCAGATTTTATCAGTGTTTCCTAAATGCAGATCAAGTTACAGTAAACTTGGGGCAGATACGATCTGTCAGTGTACTGTATGTACAGTTATTGAGGCATTGGTGTTTACCTACCTGGAGTGAGAAAACAGATTTATCAGCCATGTTTTGAACTGTTACTACAGTGCTGTGAAAAAGTAATTGCACCTTCCTGTTTTTTTACACAAAAGTCTTTAAGCATGTTGGACTGTTTTCTAGTTTTCAAGTGATTTCTTGATTCAGCAGCTCTGGCAGTAATCAGGTCTGGGTGTGGCAAATAACATGGAACTCAGAATTTATTATTATTTTTATTTGATTAATCGTTCTTTCAGGATTAAGCAATTACGTTTTCACATAAGGTCAGCCAGGGTAACTGGTTGCTAGGAGACAAGGGAGTCCAACTGGCTGTACTGTCTGGGTGGGAGGAGCATAATCTCTCTCTCTCTCTCTCTCTCTCTCTCTCTCCACGGTTCATCTGAGCAACACTGAGCGCTTCAATCTATGAGTTTTTTCCCCCCAAAACTGTTCATATCTAATGCGGTACATAAACTTGTTCATAAATGAACAATTACATACTCTGTTATCTTACTTATTAGAAAGTTCTTTAATAAACAATTATTAAAATCGTTCATAAATTAACAAGTATCCTGATTTTATTAAATTCATATCCCTTTCTTAAAATTCATAACTAACGTAATCTGTAAACTTGTTCACCAATTAACAAGTAATTACTTAGTCATCTTTTTTGTACTTGATATTTTTTGGTTTCTCAAAAACCATATAGAACGTAGTCCATAAAATTTCACAAATGTATGAGTAATCTGACTTTTTCTTTTTTCGATATGTTTATATATTTTATTATTTAAATTTTATATAAAAATGTATAGTATACAAATCTGTAGTAAAATAATCAGTACCCTGACTCATATGTCACTAAAATACTTTTTTATCTCTTTTAATAGAACATTGCTTCCTAAAACCCTTTGCAAATAACTTATAACTTAACTACATAAACAAGTACCAAGTATTCTAACTTATTTATAATTCACTAAGTGCTTCATCACCATTATTAACGTTCTTTAATTCATAATTGTTTCCCAAAATCGTTCGTGAATAGCGTAGAATGTAACAAGGAAGCGTTTAGTTATCTTGTGCAAGAGCAACCAAAAAGGAACTGGACAGAAAGTACTTTAATATCTCTTTGGTGAGAACATACTTTCTGTCCTGAAACCTTTTACAACCATCAGAGGTGGGTAGTAACGAGTTACATTTACTTGAGTAACTTTTTGAAAAATGGACTTCTATGAGTAGTTTTACTGCACCATCCTTTTTACTTTTACTTGAGTAGATTTGTGAAGTAGGAACGCTACTTTTACTCCGCTCCACTCGGCTCGGTTACATTTCTAACCGTTTGTTCTGCACACGCAGCCGGTGGATCTACTGCATGACTGTTTCACCAATCAGGTCAGACGGCATAGTGGGGAAAAAATCTTCAGCCGGTGTTTTATAAACTCACCCTACCTGTGAATCCGTCCTACATATGCTTACTTGAGCATGCACAAAAAAAAAAGTTTCCGCATCTTTCTCTAATTTTGCGGAACGACCATAAATCCACGCTGTTACTAGTGGGGTCTTGTGGTTAGTGTACAGTGCAATCTTCCGGTGACTGTAGAATGCTTTTTTTTTTCTTTTTTTTTTTTACTTTAATTGTACATTTAATGTTACTTTAACACTCTATGAATGTATAAGTATATTTCAGAACAGAATTAATCGCCAACACACGTGTTGTACATTTTTATGCTTCATCATATATGAAGCAATGTTTCATATATGCCAACATAGTGAATAAACTGAGTCACTCGGGGTCACGGCAGGCCTGGCACTAGGTGGGGTTACTCCTTGGACAGGGTGCCAGTCTTTCACAGGGCACACACTCTAACACATTCGGTCCCACACTAGCCAATCAGCCTAACCTGGAGGAATAACCAAGCACAGCGAGGGAGAACATGCAAACTCCACACACACACACACACACACACACACACACACACTCATAGACCCGAGACCCGTGGAGGTGCGAGGCCACAGTGCTAACCACTACGCCACCGTGCCATCTACTACATAAACACCTTGGTAAATGTATGAGTAACCTAACCCTTTTGTTATTTAAATAAAATGTAATGATTTAACGACATTATCTCGTGTTACACCGTTCAAATATTCACAAGTGTTTCCTGAAATCACTGATTTATTAGCGTTTAAACACGTTTGTAAATGAATGATCAAGTACTTAGATATCTGTTAGTACATACTTAAATTAATTTCTTAAACTATTTGTCACTAACCCAGTCTGTAAAATCATTAGTAAAGTAATAATAATAATAATAATGGAAATTTGTATTTCCGTTCTGTAAATATCACAATTTTATAAACGTTCCGATTTAATGTTTTTTCCCCCTAAAGATTTTCTTACACTTCTAAACAAATGTATCAATGAATTCGCATCCTTATACACAGGATGTACTGCCTCAATGAGAGAATAGTTCAGTGCGCCACCTGTAGGATTATAGATGAACTGCTAACTTTCGCCATCTTCAAAGCAAGGATATAGAAATTTTTAATTAATTAAGAAATCGAATTAGGAGATCAAATATGAATGAATAGGACGATTAACGTGGAAATGCTACATACTGTACTTAGGGGAACCCTTAGGATTAGGCGGGATCCACGGTCCGTTCTGCATGAGAAGGAAGAGGTCATGCTCATGGTATAGAAATGGACAGACCCGTATATATGTAGCATTTCAATCGCTAGGAAACAGACCAACAGGCTGGCGAGCGGATTATGAGATCGCCGCCAGTCCCAGGCGTACAGTAGTAATACTCAGGAGGTAATACTCACATGGTCATTTTAGGACACATGTATGCATAATGGACTGAAGCCAAAACAAATGAGTCTATTGGTGTAAATACCACAAACGCGATGGAAAGATTAGAAGAGTTTTCTGAGGCAGCCCTATTCATTTCATACCTACAAAGTCAGACAAACTTCGACATATAAGGGATACCACCGAAGGGCACGATGTAAACAGATAGAGGCGAATTCAGACATGGTCCGGGAGGGGGATCTAACAATAACACCAGTGAGTTACCAGGCCCTCGGTACGATAATTACACCATCAGTCATCAGTCAGTTCCAAAGAAATTCTGAAGCTTGAGATTGAAACTGGAAGACATTAAAGTCTTTCAATATGGAATATTTTCATAACTAACGTATTACATAATCCTGTTCGGAAATTAATGATGAACTCACTAATTGATTGCTCACTGAACAGTTAGCCTAACCTTAACCTTTGGACTGTGAGAGGAAACCAGAATATGTGGAGGAAACCCACTAAGCACGGGGAGAACATGCAAACTCCATGCACACAGACCCCGAGGTGGGAATCGAACCCAGAACCTGGAGGTGCAAGGCGACAGTGCTACATCACCGTGCCACCTGCCTTACAAAAATCCTCTTAGTTATATAGCGTGAATAAATAAACTTTCACCCAAGTCCTAATGTTATTAAATAGGTTATTTATACATCAATCATTTTAGCTTTACAAAAAAAATAATAAACACTTAAATCCATTTACATCGAATCAACAAGGTAACAGGATAATAGCAGAAGATTAATTTATTTCGAAATAACTTATTTTTGGTTTATCTTTTGCAGACTGTTTGTTTCTTGTGTTGTTCAGTTGAAAAAAAAATGTAATTGTTTGATTCGAAATATATAGTTAGTGGAAATGTGTTTGCCCTGCTTACTTTAAAAAAATTAAAGAAAGAAATAAAACAAGCATAATCCAATCGGTATCTGATTTTAAACTGTCAATCATAAACAAATTAAGAATTTAAATATAATATAATATAATATAATATAATATAATATAATATAATATAATATAATATAATCAGGCCTACAATCAGGGGGAAAATGGAATAAAAACTCCTCAATTGATATTTGTAATTTTTTAATAAATATTAAATCTATACAAAACACTTTATTTTTAATTTGTGTCTATTGAGTGGGTTTATTTGTGACATGCAAACTTTTAAATAAAAACGGTTATCACAATTTTCGCTAATATATAACTGTATACCGCGCTGGTGTTCGCTTCTCATTTCTGATTGGTCAGAAAGTGTGGATTAATTTAAGCTGCAGCTCTGATAGTAACGAAAACCCTGCGAGACATACTTTTATAAAAAGGAAATGGCCAACTTTATCTCTCAGTGTCGTTGATTATTTTCCTGTAACAGCACGACATGGAGTGTTTCATTCCGTACTTATGAACATCATCAACACAACGGTGTCTCACCTCTGCAGCTCGAGGTTAGGCTGAACCACTTTTCCGATCCTGGCCATCTTCTCCATGGCTACCTGAAAAACACACGGCGAGACGTCTGATTTAGCTGAGCAGACATCAGCGTTCAACACCTGCTTTCGCACTTTTTTTCCCCGCCAAAAACAGGAAGGAAAAAAACCACATACTTCAGCACAGATCCGCCCTTTGGTTGACCTTTTATGTAGGTTGAGGACGTGTGGACCTGACGAAGGTTCTTGTGATGTGGGTTAGTGGCGTCTTAGACCTTCGATATCGCACGTCTTCTTGACGCCCCGACCTGGTTGTGGGCTCTAAGCTTTAAGACTTTAAGAGGATACTGAGGCTACTTGAGATTCAACTATTTGTCACAATTATTTATATCCCAGTTGGGGTCAGAGACAGGATACAGCGCCCCCTGGAGCATATATGGTTAAACATACTGTATTGGAAGGAAGCTCGAACCTCTGACCCTTAACCATTTGAGCGAAAGATAATAAGAACCTTGTGACCTGTAGATCTTTACACTTACATACATTTTGGTTACTATCAACTAATTTCCGAAAAACAGTTTAAGTTCCTTTCTTGCTTAAACCGGCTGAGAAATAATGCAGTCGCAGGAATTTCTGGTTTTTTCCCCCCCCGTGCTGTCACATGATGCGAGGTCTTCGCTGTAACTCTACCTGGATGGAGGTGTAGTCCTCTGAGGCGCAGGCTCCCAGAACAGCAGCCCCGACCAACACGGCCTCTCTCTCCGCAGGCAGGACGATCGGCAACCCTGCACACACACACACACACACACAACACCTCGTGACCTCATGACCTCGTTACTGACGTGTTCCCTAACCCGACCCGAGGACGCACGTACCCGTGACGTTGGCGTGCATCTGCACGAACAGCGGGTTCTTACTGAGCCCTCCGCACAGGAACAGGGTCGCGATGTCGTGTCCCGCGTCTCTCATCGCGTCCAGGATGTGTCTGGTGCCGAGCTGCAAAGGAAAGAAAAACCCAAGAACGAAGAGAAGTATAAAGACGGCCGCGTGGGTCGTACTGGTGTTTAATGAGAGGTCAGAGGAGCAACTCACAGCAATCGCTTGGAGCGTGGCGAGGTAGAGGAGAGACAAGTCGTCCAGCGTCTGGGACAAAGACAGTCCGATAACCTGAACGAAGCAAAGTGTCGTTATTAAAGTAAAAAAATTTACTTTTTTTTAAAGCGCATGGTGCTGAAAGAATCTCTCCGACGCTCACCATGCCCTTCAGGCTCGGGTCAGCGAGAGGAGACCGGTTGCCGTGGAAATCAGGCCAGACGTGCAGGCCCGCAGTCAGCTCGTCTATATCCGTCAGGTTCTCCGCTTTTTCCTCCAGATGTGCGTTCAGACAGGAGTAAAGATGAACTCCACTGGAAAGAAAACCAATAGTTCAATCTTTAAATGTCGGCCGTGGTATAAAACAGACAGTTATGTATCGTGAGTGGGTTAATATAACGTTTATAGCGTCGTAATGTCCATGTCACATGACCCTAATGTCTCATGCCCTATTTCACAGAATGGATAAATAATATTGTGTAGGTCATTTTTTCCCCATTAAAACACTGATGCGCTGTGTGTTCTGACACCGGTCCATCAGAACCAGCGTTAATCTTTTCGTCAGTTTGATCTACACCAGCGCGTCCATTGGATGGGACTACACGGGCCGGACTTCACTCCCCATGTGTCACCCTGTCTGTCTTTTCATTCCTTGGATCACTGCAGACGTCCAACAGGACCTGCAGGTTTTGGAGTGGCTCTGACCCTGTCGTCTAGACATCACAATCTGATCCTTCTCACAGTAGCTACATGCTCAATATCTTGTTAGATTGGCAGCTGTAAGTGGGCGGGATCTACTGTATTAGGCGGGAAGTGAAGCTGTTTTCCTGAAGTCGATGTGTTTGGAAGCAAATGCTTAAGGAGTTCATTGATTTCGACAAGGACCAGATTGTGACGTCTAGACGACTGGGTCAGAGCGACTCCAACACTCTGGGTCTGGGTGTGATGTTCCTGGTCTACAGTGGTCAGGACAAACCAAAAGTGACCCGAGGAAGGAAAACCGGTGAACTGGAGACAGGGTGGCCAAGGCTCACTGATGGACATGGGGAGTGAAGGCTGGCCCGTGTAGATCAGACTGGAAAAGGTTCATGCTGGAGGTGACAGAAAGGTGTCGGAAAAGACAGTTTTGGAAATCGCTGGTTTGGTGGCGTATGGGAGACCGACTCAGGTGGCCATAATCTTATGGCTGAATATTACAATAACAAATCACTTTTCTAAGAAAATTAGAAACATGAAGACAGTATACAGTAGACCTTTAAACCTAAACATGAGAACACTGAAACCGTTACAAAGCCTTTACATCATAATGTCGCCCCCTTTTATTAGTGCATTTTCATCTTGCTTGGGAAAATAATTACTTTTACAAACTCTTGTTTGAATTTTTTTTTTAATATACATAAAAAATATACCTTTTCTCCGCTCGCTCTTTTAACTGAGGGAACGCAGCGTGTCCCGTCACCATGTGATCAATCTGGGCGGAAAAACAAAAACAACAACAACATTATATAAGCTCTACCACACTAGATGGACAAAAGTATTGGCACACCTGACCAATCGACTTTACGTGTGGTTCTTCTCTAAACTGTATGGCGAGGCATTACAGACTCCCTTGTTTTGTAACTGAGAGGCTCGGATTTGTTCCAGCATGACATAGGGTGTGTGTTAAGGGTCGAGTGAAAGATCCTGAGGAGTTGAGATCTAACCAGCTTTGAGATGAGCTGGAACTGGAGCCTCTTCCAAACCCCAACATCAGCACCTCAAATCACTAATGTCGAACGAACACTCATCAACAAAATCACGGCAAAGTCGAATAAAGTTCGGGCGTATGGTCTCTGATTGGACAGAGAGAGAGAGAGAGAGAGAGAGAGAGAGAGAGAGAGAGAGAGAGGATGAGAATGGTCTTAGACGTCTTTCCTCAGACAGACTGCGCGGTGTTGGACTGACCAGTTGTCCCGTCGCGCTCTGACCACCCTCGTTGAGCCACAGGTCAGGGACCATGGCGGACAGGTATGGACCCCACACACCTGGGACAAACAGAGGCTTTTGGCTCACCTGCAAAACACACACACACACAAACACCTTTTGAATATTTAATTTCATATCATTTATTAAGGACATTATTGGCTATTCCATTATAGTAAGAGCATTTAGTTCACAAAGACACGCAGAAAGAATATCGTTATAATTACTATTATATCTATAAACTCACGGCCATGTGACAGGACGACGTGCCGCAGATCAGAGCGACACGTGACGTGATTGGCTGATTTTCACACGGCAGGTCGTGGCCGCTCACATCCGCTCCGATAACGCCTAGGAGAAACCCAAAGGAATGAATCCTTTATTTTCACTAGACCGAGCTTTAACACCCAGCCCTCTGGCGATTAATCAGCAGGTCGAACTGTATAACGCACCCAGTCCTCCTGCATGGGCGTCGATCAGAGACGCTCCCACGGCTGTTCCTGGCTGCAGACCCAAATCCGCGGCCGCCGCCGGACTCAGTCCTGCTCCCAGAGGGCTGCCGGGACAACACGTCTTCTCTCCTAGTGTGAGACGGACAGATACACTGATGGTCATAAGTTTGTACACACCTTCTAATTCTCTGAGGCCAATGAGACAAAACTGTCACTGCTCTTTTAGTGTGATGAAAGGCATTGCATCACTCTCCTGTCAATCTGCAATACTGGCCAATCAAGACCTTTGAATTACAGCTTACTGATTGTCCATAGAGTGATAAAAAGAGACAAAAACATCTTTTATCAAAGTTTAGGAATAATTTATATATAGTTTATGGAAGAATTCTGCAGTGTTTGTAACTAGATTAACGTTTCTGACGTCTATAGAAACATTTTCTGTTTTTTTTTTTTTGTCGAATTTAGTCATGTCCGATTCCTCCGCATCACTAGGGGGCTCCACATTAAGGCTACTTCGACCATTCATTTGTGAGGGCTGAAGACTATCACATGTTTCCGCATCTTTTCGAACGCATCTTCACGCAACGTCTGGGGCAGAGTAACACACTCGGAGGACAGCGCTATCCGCCCCTTCCGCTTGCATGAGCTCACCGACGCCCCTGATTGGCTGTAGAGCCGTGATCAATGTAGGAGCACTGGGTACCTCTCATCCCTCCCCTCTGAGAGAGCTCGGCCAATCAGCTCTGTCCAATTCTGGATCCACCATGCTATCCAGAACAATCTCCACTGTATATGCTGTATAAAATTAGTTCATTTTCAAACACGACTTACCGATTTTTGAGTGATTGTTCTCGATCAAGTCTTCGAGGCCGACGGCGGTCCAGAAACTGTCGTCCCAGCCGTCTGGCGGAGAATAAGTCCACTTACACACCAGAGTGCACAGAGATCTAGGAGATAGCAGGCACACTCAAAGGTCAGTCATATGCAGCCATGGAGATGATCCAAACATGTCTGAGCAAAACAAACCCAAGTCGAGCAACGAAACCAAACAGACAGGCAGCGTCGAATACTCAAGCACACATCACACGTCACACCAGGTTCAGTTAAATTCATAAATAAACACAACAATAACAGCTCACCTTACTAAAGAACCTGTTGCCTTCCAGGACAGAAAGTCTGGCAGGTCGAAGAAGTGTGCGGCTTCCTCCCAGCAGCTCTCCCGCAGATTCTGAGGAAAATATACAAACGTCGATATTAAATGAACGGAATCCAGCCAACCTCCAAGGAAAACATCAAATCCAGATTTCTGTCTGCTTTCCAAGACCTTCTGCTACCCCAGATATCGTCGTTCCTCCAAGACCTCCAACATTAGAGACTGTATTATTAAAAAAATAATAATAAATACTAAATAACCTATAAAATTCATTTTGGAACAGATTTAGACTTGTTTGTGTTTTAATTATGAATTTGAAACCTTTTAAAAATGCATTAACCGTTTGATCATGTTTGTGTTGCACCATCTTTCTCCCTATCGCACATAACAATTTTCTTATCCACCACAAGGGGGCGCACTGTCAGTGATTTAAGAAAAAACCTGAAATTTTTGCACACCTAACGAAAGCCACGTATATTATAATCTAGAACATTCTAGCCTTGTTTCTTTTCCAATCTTGGAAATAGTAATAAAGTGACAAATTTAAATTGACAAATTTAGCACTTGAGTGTTTCGCTCTGATTTCACACATCCGGTGATGACTATTAGATAAATGTAGCGCTCGCCTCTTTCAGCCACAGTAGCTTGGGCGGCTGCATTTCGGGGGACATGACCCCGCCGACGGCGCTCAGGACTCTGTGGTCCGTGGCCGTGATGCGAGACGCTTGTTCCATCGCTCTGTGGTCCATCCACATGACCACGTTCCTCTCCTGGACACCTGATAGAGGAACGGAAGAAGGTTGTAAACAATTGTGTGAATAAAAAAATACCTGAAAAACTAATTACGACCATAAACGTTCTGTAGTTAAATTAATTTGTTGTACACATTAAATATCGACAGCTGCAGAATTATTGGCACCCTTGGTAAAGATGGTCTGAGAACTTTCTCAGTATTTTGGACACAAGGGTGCCAATAATTCTGCAGCTGACTGTATCTTCAGAGATCCTCGTAGAACTTTTGTCGTGTCAGTTGTAGCTGTTTCACACACACACACCCTGAGCTACACACCTTCTTTATTAACTGCAACAGGCTGAAAGTTTCGGTCCAGAACCACCAACGAGCATGTGGCGTCAAACCCGATCCCTCTCACACGCTCCTTTGGGATGCCTTCAGTCACTTTCTACAAAGAGAGTGAGAGAGAGAGAGAGACTCTATCCTGGTCGCAAAGGCGAATTGTGTTTAGGGCAGCGTTATAGATGGTACACTTCTATACCTTCACCGTGCTGCAGCATTTGGCCCAGATGTCATCTGAAGACTGTTCGTAATAATCAGCCTGGGGTTGCCAGATGTGTATGGGCTCCTCCGCCGTGGCTGTAACGCGGCCGTCGTGGGAAACCAGCGCGGCTCGGACGCTGCCACTGCCCACGTCCACGCCCACATAACACCGATCGTCTACGGATGAGGAGCTCGTCATTTTACTGTCGGCGTAGAAACAGACATACAAATATGTGTTATTCAACAGACCTACACATACACAGAAGTTCTGTTCCAAAATCTCACCCTTCTGCCCGCCTCAACGCCGTGGGCTCTAGAGCCTTTAGCTGCACTGGCCCTCTCTCATAACCTGATGTTATTCATTCATTACTTGTTTGAATTTTGGATGGACTTGGGTGATTACAGAAAATGCATTATTATTATAATTATTACTAAACGTCCACCCTGTGCAGCTATAACAGCTTCAGCTCTTCTGGGAAGGCTTTCCACAAGGTTTGTGAGGTCAATCTCCGCTCTAATTCATCTCAGAGGTGTTCTATCAGGTTGAGGTCAGGACTTTATCTAGGCTGGTCATGTTGTTCCACAAAAACTCACTCATCCACATCTCTATGGACCTTGCTTCGTGCACTGGTGCTCAGTCATGTTTGATCAGGAAGAGTTTATCTCCAAACTGTTCCCACAAAGTTGGGAGAATGAAATCGTCCAAAATGTCTTGGTATGCTGAAGTAAGAGTTCCTTTCACTAGAACTAAGAGGCCGAGCCCAACTCCTGAAGAACAACCCCACCTCATACAGTAATCCCTCCTCCACCAAACTTTACACTTGACCGTTCCCCAGGCAACCACCAAACCCAGACTCATCCATCGGATCACCAAACAGAGAAGTGTGATTTGTCTCCTCTGCTCCAGAGTCCAGTGACATCATGCTTTACATCACTGTATCCGATGCTTTGCATTGCACTTGGTGATGGAAGACTTGGATGCAGCCGGTCGGCTGTGGAAATCCATTCCACGAAGCTCTCTACGCACTGTTCTTGAGCTAATTTGAAGGCCACGTGAAGTTTGGAGGTCTATAACTATTGACTCTGCAGAAAGTCTGCGACCTCTGTGCACCATGTGATTTTACGTGTTCCCAATCACTTCCACATTGTTATGATACCACGAACACGTGACCGTGAAATATGTAGTAGAGAGGAAATTTCACGCTGGAATTCATTGAGCTTCCTGAGAGCGACACATTCTTTCACTAATGTGTGTGGAAGCCGTCTGCACGCCTACTGTAGGTGCTTGATTTTATACACCTGTAACCATGGAAGTGATTGGAACTCAACGATTCGGAGGGGAGTGGGGGTGGATACTTTTGGCAATATCGTGTATAATTAATTATTTTATCAATGCCCCCCTCCACACTGAAGAATACATGAGAATACAGTGTATTTGAAATTTGCAACAGTGATGCATATTCTCCGGGGGGGGGGGTCCTACCGGTCACGTGACCTAAATCCTTTCGTTCCTCATGGACTTGTAGTAGTGACGGGAAGTTGAATCATTTCAGTGACTCGGTTCTTTGAATCTCGAATCTTTTTTGAGTCGTTTAGTTCATTTGATCAGAAATAAAATTAAATGTTGCATTTTCCAATAAACAGTCCCCCAATAATATAGTTCAAGTAATAATCCGGTCTGCGTCGTTCGTTCTTTTGAATCTATTGTACCGCATAGCGTCTACGGGAGTCACGTGACAAAATGAACGAACGACTCGGAGTTGAGGAGTCGCTGAGAGAAAGAATCGCTACCGGGGTTTTGCGATGCTTTGCGCATGCGCGCCCAGTAGAAAATTAACGAATCACTCTCCGAGACGACTCGTTCTGCTGAGTCACGTTAAAGATTCGTTCAAAAAGAACGAATCGTTCATGAACGACCCATCACTAATACATACTCTATTAATGTTTTATACACCTGGAGTAAAACCTCTGTACGGATATTAATCCCAGAAGTTCTGTGCATTAAAAAAAAGTTTTCTCTCATTAATTTGAGTTAAAATACCGGAGGATTTCACCATGCAGAGGCATCTAATGACATAAAGACCGAACTACACACACACACACACACACACCATGTAGGACCTTTACATCTTCATGAGCATGCTTTAAATATACGTTATGTCAGATTAATTTAGTTTATTAAAATGCTCATACCCGGAAATAAGACGCGCTGATAAAAAAAACAAAAAAACAACAACATACACACTCAAAAACCCAAACAATGTGAGTGAGCGTGCAGACTTTGAGCTACGGAAGGAGAGGAGGGTCAAACCGCGAACCGCGGAACTCACTACTGAGGGACTGAGGCACCGCCAGGGGGAGAAACCCAGCGAAATATATCAAACTCACGTGTGTGTGTGTGTGTGTGCATGAGTATTACACACAAACACATCAATTAAATAGTAATGTAATAAATAAACAAACAACAACAATAATAATAACTATAATAATAATAATAACTCCTCTTTACAGTGCATGGGGACGTGACTGGAAGTCTTGGTGAGATGGTCCCTCACCCACTCCTCATCCCTCAGTTTAACATTTATCATATACAGTACGTCACATGTTCTTATCTACTCATCACTGATCTGCATTGACTTTTACACTGTTGTCACTTTCAACTACTATAACTCTATAAAATTGAACTTCTCAATTTTCTGTAGTCTAATTGTTGTTGTTGGTGTTTCGGCTGCTCCCGGCAAGGGGTCGCCACAGCGTGATATCCGGTGCGTACAACAACTTGGCACAGTTGCAACCCTCCCATTTTATCCGGGATTGGGATCGGCACTGCATCCACTGGAAATCGAACCCGGGCCTTCCGCATGCCAGGCGAAACACCTACCACTGAGCACCACGATTGTTTATCCTCATTCATTCATTCATTTTCTATACCGCTTTATCCTATATTCAGGGTCGCGGGGGACCTGGAGCCTATCCCAGGAG
>JAQQZT010000001.1:5113522-5129554 GCA_030068275.1 Clarias platycephalus
CCCCCCCCCCCCCCCCCCCCACACACACACACACACACATCTGCAGGCACTTTATCCTCAAACCTAATGAAAGGCTCGTGCTTCATGTTGCAGCTTATCAAAGTCAAGATAGAAAGTCAGTAGCATGCATCTTGACTGTTAAATCCAACCTAAAGTGCTTCTTTGATCTGATACACACAGGAGCACTGAACCTTTCACCCCATAGATAAGTTAGAGTTAAGAATGAGTTTTAAGAATGAGCACTGTTGCTGCTCTTGCATTTTTTGCATTGAAATGTGTGTAATATTTATGAGATTAAAGCATATTTTACACCTTTCATTTCTTATTAATAAGTCCACCCAATTCCCAGCTCCACCAAGTTGCCACTGTTGGGCCTATGAGCAAGGCCCTTAACCCTATCTGCTCCACAGATCTGTATCATGGCTGACCCTGCGCTCTGACCCCAGCGACGCTGGGAAATGCAAAGAAAGAATTTCACTGTGCTGTAATATATACAGTATGTGACAAATAAAGACTTAACTATCCACCCCTTCCACTGGCATGATCTCACAGATGCCCATAATTGGCTAGTCTTGATATGATTGATAGGGGATTGTGATTAGACCCCACCTCCTCTGCCACAAAAGACCATGGACAATCCGCTTTCTAGATTCCTGGTTATGGATGGCTGTAGCCTCACCCAATAATCAAACTTGCAATCTCAGGATGATAGATGTTGGAATTGAACTAATTTACTGTACATATTGTGCATAGACTCATGCCATTTACTAGTTGTGCTTATCCAGAGTGACTTAGATATTGTTTTATTTATTATACATATTCAATAAATAAATTTCACATATTCAAGTACATTGAATGGTTGGTAAAAATCACCAGTGAACTTTGAGACTGCCTTGAAGGTTCTGTGTAGTACTCAGAGTACAACAAAAGGTTTCATATAGGAGCAATACTGTCCCTCTATATAATGTTTATCTACATTTGTGTAATTAATCCATCAAAGAGTACAGTATGAACTTACTAAAAAGCTCTGTACCTTGTGTGAGATGAGGCTGGGTTCTTATATTGTGCCAGACCAAATCACAGTCTTTGGCCTATGATATCTTCAGATGGATTTGTGTCATATTGCAAAGGGGTTGCGTAATTCTAGGATATGATTCACTGTTCTTTTCATCCAATTGGCGATAACTACTTTGTACGTGTAAAAAAAAACACATGTGCGAAATTTAATTATCAACTGCTCAAAAATGCATTGGAAAACAATGTGATGAGTTTTCTTTTTTTTTTTAAGGTGAAACTTTGTGCAAGCGCTGGACACAATCACTATGGGTCCCAGTTCCTGGAGCCTTTGTGTCCTCTTCTGTGCCTGGACATTGGGACAAAGTATGGGCCTGTCTCGGAGACGGAGGGCCTGGGAGGAAAAGGGAGAAGATGGTCCTAAAAAGTGCTCATACACCTTCCTGGTCCCTGAGCAGAAGATCACAGGTCCTATCTGTGCAAGTCGTGGACCTTCAATTCCAGACAAAGATCGTGTCAACAGGATGGACATAGCAGATGTACGTGAGCTAATGTCCAAGCAAAGACGTGAGATAGATACCCTGCGGCTGGTCGTGGATGTGGACGGCAACATGGTGAATGAGATGAAATTGCTGCGGAAGGAGTCTCGTAACATGAATTCCCGCGTCACACAGCTCTACATGCAGCTTCTGCATGAGATCATTCGCAAACGGGACAATTCTCTGGAGCTTGCTCAACTTGAAGGCCGCATTCTCAATGCCACAGCAGAGGCACTGCGACTTTCAGCACGATACAGGGATCTTGAGGCCAGATTCTCCACTCTTGCTGCTGTGGTCAATAATCAGTCTGTTCTGATTGGTGCTCTGGAAGAGCGGTGCCTGCAGGTGTATGGAAACCGCAGGCAGGAGCCACTTCCCCCACCGCTTGTTCAGGTGGTTCCAGAAAACATTCCAGTGCATGTACCCCGTTTTTCGAATGAGATCCAGAGGGTCCACAGTCGGGCTTTCCACAGGGAGAGGGGATCCAGAGCAGGACCAGAACCCACTGAAAGTACCCTGGAACTCAAACGAACACTATCTGGGAACTTTAGCTCTGAAGGTAAGTGAGAATCCAAGTCTGTCAGATAATCAATACCTAATCTTAGGAAAAATTGTGACACAAGGTATGGTTAAGGGTTCAAATGGGTCTATGACCTCAGCAATGCATAAATGAATGTGTATACAAGATGGAACCAAGATGGAACATTTATTATAAGGCTGTACAGTTGAAGTTTGCATCTTTTCTCTAATTGGTGTTGGTATTGGTTGAGTGGGCATTGGTCAGACGTTCTTTGGGTTGAAGTGGAAGTGCCAGTCCACACCTTTTCCACACCTTTATTTGCAGTTCCAGTCATGAAATTATAGTCCAAATGTCAAAGGCCTTCTTGGCCTGAAACCCAGACTTTGCACATTTTTAGACATATTTCAAGGACCCTGGTTTCTTTCAATCTAACAGACCACAAAGTATGCTATAGCAATGCGTCTTCAGCTTCCAAACTATTTTACCATGCACTCAGCACAAATGTTAACGCACCAAAACCACAAGTAGGAAGTGCCTGTGTTTACGTTTACTCTCTACCTGTCTTCTATTCATGTTCTGTTCCAGATGATGAATTTAACCTCAAGAAATGTAATTGCAACACTTATGAGAAACCCCCTTTCAAACTTTTCAACATTGTCATAAAGCGACTTTGCAGAAATCAACATGTAACTATAGATTTATATTCCTAATCAGCTAGAGGCAACAGTGGACAGGAAAAACTTCCTGAGATGACATGGGGTGTAAGGAACCAGACTCAAAAGGAGCCTGTTTTCTTCTAGGGAACAGGATAGTGCTATTATAAACCACAAGCCTAGCACAATGGGACACTAGAAAGTCAAAACATACCAAGTTTTTACAAGGAAGTGTTTTTTTTCTGAAATTGTAAACTTAATGATTACATCAGCAGTTCTTGGGTACACATCTGCAGTATCCTAGTGAGATGTTCCACTGATGCCAAGTTAAATAAACTGTTTCTAGATCTGTTCTCTTTAGGATACCTACTGTATGTGGGAATTATATCATGTGTACTGAACTGGGCATTTATTTGTTGTCATACTCTTTCTGATTTCGAGGTCCTTTCCGTGACTGCCTTCATGCTATGCAGGCTGGACATTCCACCAGTGGGATGTACCTTCTTAAACCAGATGGGAGTGACAGGCCGTTTCAAGCCTGGTGTGAACAAAATGTGGACAATGGAGGCTGGACCATCATCCAGAGACGGAAAGATGGATCTGTTAATTTTTTCAGAAACTGGGAGAGTTATAAGGTAAAGTGTTTAAAGCTTGTCACTATCCTCTCATTTAATTTCTGTAATTTTATACTGTAACTTAATTTTTTTTTAGTATTAGGATCAAGATTGTTCCAAAGTTCTATTTCTTTGCTTTAGTTACAAATAGAAATATTACTGAAAACCTATACTTAAATGAAAGTATAAACAGTGTGTCAAAAACTTTTGCAAATGCAAATGGAACTATCCAGCCAAAAATGTACCTAAGCAAAAAATAAAAGAGTTGCTAGTTTGTGCTAAGTGTTTTGTAAGTATTAAAAAGTAAATATTTTCATTGAAAACAAAAATGATATCAGTCAGGTTTTCATTATTTCTTTTGAAAGAAGTTTCAGTTTAAATCTACTATGACATTTTGCCTGAAAGCTTCATTCAGGCGCTGGAAATTTGTTTTGGATTTTGGCATCAGTGCTTGTTTAATCTGGCATTAGCAAAGAGTTCATGTTAATAGATGATGAACATGCAGGATTTATACATTAATCAGCTTGCGAAGTGGTTGGAGGCTAAACTGAAGTGGTTCGATGGTAAACCGGAGGGATTGGATGCTAAACTGAAGGCAGTGGATGCTAAAATGAAGAAATTGGATTAGCATTTTAAGTGATTCATTGCCAAACGTTAGGGATTGGATGCCAAACTGAGGGGATTTGATGCTAAAGTGAATGCACTGGATACTAGACTTGAGGAATTGATGCTAATCTTAAGTGATTCATTGCTAAACTTTAGGGATTGGAGGCCAAACTGAAGGGATTTGATGCTAAATTAAGAAGAGTGGATGCTAAACTGAAGCCATTGGATGCTATCGCTAAACTGAAGGGATTGCATGCTATACTGAAGCGATTCATCGCTAACTAAAGGGATTGGATGCTAAACTGAAGGGATTGGATGCCAAACTAATGTGAAGTGCTAATATGAAGTGATTCATCCCTAAACTGAAGAGATTGGATGCTATTGAAGCGATTCATTGCTAAACTGAAGAGATTCATCACTAAACTGAAGGCATTGGATGCTAAACTGAAATGAAGGCATTGGATGCTAAACTGAAAGGATTGGATGCTAATATGAAGTGACTCCATGCTAAACTGAAGAGATTGGATGCTATTGAAGTGATTCATCGCTAAACTGAAGGCATTCGATACTTAACTGAAATGAAGGCATTGGATGCTAAACTGAAAGGATTGGATGCTAATATGAAGTGATTCAATGCTAAACTGAGGGGATTGGATGCTATACTGAAGCGATTCATTGCTAAACTGAAGGCATTGGATGCTAAACTGAAAGCATTGGATGCTAAACTGAAATGAAGGCATTGGATGCTAAACTGAAAGGATTGGATGCTAATATGAAGTGATTCATCCCTAAACTGAAGAGATTGGATGCTATTGAAGCGATTCATTGCTAAACTGAAGAGATTCATCACTAAACTGAAGGCATTGGATGCTAAACTGAAATGAAGGCATTGGATGCTAAACTGAAAGGATTGGATGCTAATATGAAGGACATATTAGCATCCAATCATTAGCATTAGTGATTCATCGCTAAACTGAAGAGATTGGATGCTATACTGAAGCGATTCATCGCTAAACTGAAAGCGTTGGATGCTAAACTGAAAGCATTGGATGCTAAACTGAAAGGATTGGATGCTAATATGAAGTGATTCATCCCTAAACTGAAGAGATTGGATGCTATTGAAGCGATTCATTGCTAAACTGAAGAGATTCATCACTAAACTGAAGGCATTGGATGCTAAACTGAAATGAAGGCATTGGATGCTAAACTGAAAGGATTGGATGCTAATATGAAGGACATATTAGCATCCAATCATTAGCATTAGTGATTCAACGCTAAACTGAAGAGATTGGATGCTATACTAAAGGGATTGGATGCTAAACTGAAATGAAGGCATTGGATGCTAAACTGAAGAGATTGGATGCTAATATGAAGTGATTCAATGCTAAACTGAAGAGATTGTATATGAAACAGTGTCTCTTCAGTTGATATACAGTATAGGCCTGAATGTCTTTAGTTATTTAAACTTGGAATTGTACTTATTTATTTTCAATAACAATCATGTAAAGTATAAATATGTCAAAACAAGTATAGTAGCAAAGCACAATTACACAAGTATTTCCATCCCAGGCTCCAGTATTCTTCCACATCCCTGTGTGCTAAAGAAAAGTAGCTTCACTTTTACAAAGTGTCAAGTAACATAAGGCAGCAGGACGGCAGGTTCAGTGCCAAACCTCTTTATGTTCTTTCCAGACTGTGGGTTTTTTTTTGCATGGGGATCTCTCAGGAATAGATGCATGCTATCTAAGCTGTCATGTGTGATTGAGGGTACTGTTCGACTACGCCAGAAATGTGACGCCCCATTATTCCTACCTAACACTGTCTCTCAGCATGCTTCTCTCCTGTCTCACACACAGCCACACATACAAGTGAAAGATGACTCTTAAAACCTCAAGACGCTTGTCATGATTCCAGGTCCTAATGGAAAACCTCGTTCTGAACCAATAGGTTTATGTTACTTCTTTCTCTTCAGGAAATATATTTGGCCACAAATTGCACTCGCTTGCGTAAAAAACACGTACAAATAACATAGTCGCTGTCCAGTATTTGTATGTGGTTAACTGCAATTCAGGCAGACTAAGATATCAGCATTTTTCACATCAAGTTTTGCTTTAGTGGAATCAAATACATAGTTTATCAAGGAGCTCTGGTGGTTTGGTTTTGCATGCATTTGTATGCAAGTAATTTAAAGTAATTTTTATTTTATTAATCAAAATTGATGGTAATTTAAGTTCAGCAGTGCACAGTGAAATTCTTAATTCTTCACATATCCCGGCTTTGTTAGTAGGCTGGGGTCAGAGCGCAGGGTCAGCCATTATACGGTGCCCCTGGAGCAGACAGGGTTAAGGGTGTTGCTCAACGGCCCAACAGCAGCAACCTGACGGACTCGAACCGCTGACTTTCCGATTAGTAAGATTACGCATCGCCCCTAAGGAAGTACATTACAATAGGTCTTGGTTGTTATAAGTTTTCCTGCACTGTTCACAGGCTGTGTCACTCGGAATATGAGTTCAATGTAAGTAACCAGGGTCAAATTCCACAACCCTCATTCCATGCAAAAATGCACTCCAAAGTTCAATTGAGACTTATATGAAGCTTCTGCACTTATTTAATCCCACTGAGCTAAATCGAATTGGAATCTTACAAATTTATAGTGTACTTAGTTCAAATTTAACTCTTTCCTTTCCCTGGAAAATACGTATGTGGTGTTGACCTGAAAAGTGAATAGCTGCCAAAATCTGATTGGACTCTAATCAGATCAAGCTCCCAATAGGATTTTGGCAGCCATTCACTTTTAGACCTATTGTAATGTGCTAATGTGAAAAAAAAACCCAAACTATCCCTTTAAGATTTTACCAGGTTCTTTGTTTACAGCAGGTTAATGAAATGATTCTCAGTCCTCTTAAACAGTAACAAGCATCCCTTTTTGTTTGAATCCATGTAGTAAAGCATGAGTAAACCTAATTTATTTTCATTCCATTTCACTCCAGCAAGGTTTTGGCAACATAGACAGCGAACACTGGCTGGGTCTGGAGAATATATACTACTTAGGCAAACAGGGAGATTACAAACTGTTGGTGGAGCTTCAGGACTGGATGGAAAAGAAAGTGTATGCAGCCTACAGCAGCTTCCATCTGGAGCCTGAGAGTGAATCTTACCGCCTGCGTCTGGGCGTTTACCAAGGCAATGCTGGGGATTCTTTAACTAGCCATAATGGCAAACAGTTCACCACGCTGGATCGAGACAAGGATGCCTTCTCAGGTTATTGTTGATTTAGACTTATTAGTGCTTTACTGATGGCTGGTTGTTACATAAAAGTCATTATTCAAGTCCAAAGCACAAACTGTCTTACTCATATCTTCCTTTCTTACAGGAAACTGTGCTCACTTCCATAAAGGTGGCTGGTGGTACAATGCATGCGGTCAGGCCAACCTTAATGGCGTGTGGTACTCTGGTGGTGTGTATCGCAACAAGTTCCAAGATGGCATCTTCTGGGCGGACTACGGAGGAGGCTTCTACTCCATGAAAGCCGTGCGCATGATGATCAGACCTATTGACTGAAACAGAAACAAAACTATAATCTGAATCTCCATCTTTGTGCATATGCAGTGGCAAAACTGCAAATCCAAAACATTTGGAATAGCTGGAATAAAACTCTCGATTTCTCTTTCAAGTAACTGAAATGGACAATTTTATCAGCTTTAAAAGCCCAGACGTTTGGAACTTCCCTGGCACTTATACACACAAGGCATTTATACACACTGCATAATGATTAGAGATTATACATGCAGTTGTTTTGGTTGTATTTCTTCATGAGGGATGTTGTTAAAATGCCATCGTGCTTAGCTTAGAGCTTATTATTTTCCCTTGTACTTTTCCTGCTTGGGGTTGTGCTTACAACAGCCTGAGAAGGTCAGCCCAGATTTTTAAATTAAAACACATTTTATTTGTATGTCACTTTAAACAGTATATATATCTTTAGATATACCGTAGGTTATTTCTTTGGCCATATATTCCAGGTCCTGTACAGTGATCTACAGATGTTCCCATCCAACTGTGAAAAAATCCTTTCAAGCATTTTTTGGGATTTGCCCAGAGGTTTTCGGTCCAGTGGAACATGCCTTTTACAACTCTAGCATGAGGCTTAATGCCAAACCTCATGAACTGGCTCATCAGATCCTTTTCCCACTATCCCAAATTACCGGAGCCAGTTTCTAGTGCAAGGGGGTAGACCATCCATCTAAACATGTGGTTAGTCAGGTTGAACTGAATCCTGGTATATTTTCCCCTTTGGTCAGTTCTTTAAGCAGGAAAGCTCACATCATTCACACTTTATTGTTTTCCAAACCAACCAGTCTGGTAGGGTTTGAATGACCTCAGTTCATATGGTACAGCTGCAATGAAAAAGCAGATAGACAGTGAATCAACCTTACTGCAGGAGGTAAATCAAACATGCTTTGAGTTTTGGAACAGAATTGGACATGACCCCCATTCTTCAACTTGCAGGTGGTGCATTTGCAAAATCTAAAGATTTAAAGAAACAGTGTGAACAAAGAAGTGTCATAAGAATGCCATAAAACCAAATAGGTGATGATAGTGCACCGTAGACTTTGAATAAACTTCAGCTTCAGATACAGATTTAGAAAGTGCAAGAAAAAGAAAAATTCACAGATCCAGATCTGTGCTCAGTTTCTGTTACTCTGTTTCCGCTGAATAGTGATCAGCAGAATCGCTTTCAGTGATAATGTGTATATAAGATACTTATATGTTGATTTTCACATGGTTCTTCTCGCATTTAGCAACCCACACTACTTTATGACTTATTCAGATCCAAACAAACTCTGATGATGTAAGCGTACTGTGGGGAAAAAAACCCCAAAGCAAATCAAATCCAGAGCTCAGTGTTTTGACCATCTTAAAAAGGCTGCCTACAAAAGAAAGAAGAATTATAGCCTAATTTTGGTCGTTCACTGATATTTAAAAACAACAAAAAAAAGAAAATTGCAGACCAAGCAAAAGGCCTCTGAAGGGTATGAGGACAGACAACGAGAACCAGATTGCTCAAAACCCAAACAGAACTCAGAAAAAAAAAAATAAGGAAAGGGAGGAGAGATGGTGAAAGTGGGGGAAGAATGGTTGAATAGGAAGTGAAATCAAACTTTGCTCAAGGTTATAAGAATTGTATTTTTTTTACTCTCCTCTAAAATTCGAAGGAGTTCACATTCTTTCCTGGAAAAAGCACAGCGAACGCCGTGTTTGATCTCAGGAGTCGCAAATCCCCGTGGGCGATAATCACAAGCAAAGGGAGATTGCTCCATGGACCGCAAGGACTTAAAGGAGCCTCTGATGTCAACGTAGTTTGAATGCTCCCTGTCTTCGAAATATTATGCATCCCTGACCTCGACCAGGCAGTCAGGGGTATCATATTGCTAGAACCTTCGATAGCGAAAATAAAGTTCTCTTGGAAACTGATCAGTGTGGTGGATGGCTATGTCAATATAATTCGGTTATTCAGACATGACCTGCAAGTCTTGCAAACACATCACTCACCACTGAGTAGTCAGTTAATATCTGTGCGCTGACAGAATGTGGGACCGGATCTGGACCTTTTTTTTTTTTTTTCCCCGGCGTTAATTTAAAGCTGTTCCACGAAGCAGAACGTTCTGCGGTGAAATGTTTTAGCAGGCTTGGATTTTATGGGGTGTTTCCTAGACACTCTTGAAATAACACAGATTTTCTTTTATTATTCAGTAGAAAAGGTTCCATTACTCCTGACATGGCATGGCAATTTGTCAAGAATAAGATTACATATAAGATTACGAAAATGTTTGTGTAAATGATGATTGTAGCGATTGTAGTCATATTTCTGTAAAGTATCACAACGAAGGGTAAAATTCAATCAGCCCGGAATAAGACGGTGAAATGTTGTTGCTGAACTTATAGTGACCAATTTGAGTACCGACCGCACACTCTTCATGTTAAATGTAGCTGCGTTTTATAGAAAAACAGCTGGAAACCGAGTCTATTTAGTTCACAGTCACAGAGGTTTATTTCTACATAAACATGTTTAAAACAGTTCATTGAAAGTTACAGGGAAAAGCAATTACTCGGGATATAGAAACTTTACTTCGACCTTAACCGGGTCAAACAGAAGGCAGAGTTTAGCATTAGATTTAAATTTAATTAGCCATGCTCACAGTATGGGTGCTGTGTTAAAATGTATAACCGATATGGTGGAGATTCGCATAACATCTGTGGAAGGAGTCTCCAGTGTCTCTGACCCTCTGGGAAATCAGTAACTGTAAGTGTTCCGACATAGGAAGATCTTCAGTACAGAAGGGTTTGTTTATAATAATCTATATTTTTTAGTGTTATTAATTTCATTTTAATTTGCCAATTACTTTAAATGCAAATATAAAATTTTAGGAACTACATTCTGTCCTTTATTAAATAAAAAGTTTGTTTTAAAATGTTCATCTAACAAAAGTTATGAGTACAAGGGGCATTTAAGTCAATCCAGGACTTGTGATGACATTTCTGGTGAATGAAGGACTTTAAGCACAGTACAGTGACGAGACTCAATTTCAGAAGACCGTACCTCCATGAATGACGCTTCCAAGGCAGAGATGCCTCAAAGACTACCATGAGCATTCAGAGAATACAATGTCTGATCAACAGTTAAAACGGTGGAAGAGATGCATCTGTCCGTGAGAACTCGACACATTTACACATCGAACCACTTACACATTACAGGAACTTGTCATTTCCACATGTTTGGGCCATTAAAGGAGTTCCTGGGAGGCCAGCAGAGAAGCAGGCAGCCCTATCATGGCTCCGGTGTACGGAGAAAACTTTCTACCTTGGTGGTATCCATGCACTAGTGAAACACTGGGATAAGTGCATTAGTGTAACAGAGGTTTATATAGAGAAATATAGGGAGGTTTTACTGTGTTCTGTTATTCTACACAAACAAAAGTCCTTGTTTGACTTGAACACCCCTCGTTTTATTTTGACTTACTCACTCTACAACTCATTTTTCAACATTGTAGCATCAAGTGGATGATTGGAGGAGGAATTTTGGGATTGTGAAAGGAGCAGAAATGGCAGTGGTTCCTATTCCAGCTTAACTGGTCCTGATCCAGCTGTGGACTGACAGCTGGAAGGATATTTTCAGCAGTCATTACTGGTTGTTTTGTTTAACTCGGACTGATGTAGTTTCTTAGAGTCTTGGATGATAGATTTTTCCAGGTGATGACTTTTAAGAAGAAGGTACACACCCTTCCTTGGATTACATCTAAAGCAGGCTTTGACTCACTTGGACTTTCTTAAACAGATCTCATCCTGTGTGCTTTAAAGAGCTATCAGAGTAGCCGTCCCCCAGAAGCTACACACGCATGTATGTAAGAAATACGACACTTGGATTGGTGTGATTGGGATCTGAAGTGGAGTTTGGGGAAAATGGTACAGATGTTTCCAACTTTTTGTTGGTTCTTCATGACAGTTTGCATAACATGTTACAAATTCAGATATACATACACACTTGTGCCAATAGTATGTGGACACCTGGCCATCACAGCCATATGTAGTTATTCTGCAACATCTTGTATAGAATGTCATGGCTTGATGTAGCTTCACATTTTTCCTGCACTGTACTGTAGGTATGAAGCCTAAAAATATCCCAGTATGACAATTTCCTTATGCAAAATATAGACATGGTTTGAAAGGGTTGAATTAGAAGAACTTGATTGTCCTGAAAAGAGACCTGTCCTCAACTCCACTTAGCAGTTTTGAGATGAACTGGAACTGGAGCCTCCTCACTGATCACTAATGCTCTTTTCACTAAATGAACACAAATCCCCAAAACCATGCTTCAAAGTCTAGTTGAAAGTCTTTCCAGAGGAGTTGAGGTGAAATCTTGAATAGGTTTTTCAAAAATCTTCTATGAATATAATGGCCAGATGTTCACATTCTGCAAAATGAGTCACTATATTTGTTTTCTAGGTGATTTTTCTGGGAAAAATCTCTAAATTGGCCATTGGAGGCTTTGCTTGGCCGATCACAAAACCATCATTTTAAATCCTCACATCATTAAGCATCGTTATCTCTCAATTGCTCAGCTGTATCCTGTCTATATAATAAGTTGTTTGGGAAGAAAGTGTAAGCCAAATGAGTAAAAGATAAAAGACCAGAGACAAATAGGCCCTGAGATGATTAAGACCTTCAACAGCTTCATGCACCTGTCGATGTGGGAAGAAGTAATACAGACTAATCACGCACTAATCTTAATATCTGTCTGATGTAAAACAGTTGTTAGAATTTCTCTTTAGTAATGCGTATCACTTGGTTTCATTTAATACGCTGGGAAGTCTTGTTGTCACATGCAAAACCAGAGCCAAATGTCAAGATCATGCAGTAGGAGAAAAAAAAAAAGGTGTTGCTGTTAAACTTTCAGCTGACGTTCTTCAGCTCATTGTGAAATCCTGATTTGTCAACATGTATAACAAGAACCATTCTGCCAGAGATGGAGGGGTAAAGAGAGGAGATCCAAAAGCCAAGGAATGTTTTGTTTTATGAACATATTTGGTCTTGATCTAGCACTTCATCAAACATGGATTAAGTACCACTGCCTTGCTAACAACCTTTTCTGTATGAAATGCCTTGAAAGGATCCGTAGACTAGCATTTAACATTCAGTTACTATTATTATTATTATTATTATTATTATTATTATTATTATTATAAATATAATTAATATTCTGCTTACGTATAAGCCTAATGTATTCTTAGGCTCACTGAAAGAGACACTTATTTGATTGATTAACATGACACACAACATAGGTTATATATTTTAGTCAATCAATACAATTGATAAATACTCACACTGTCTAAAACTGCAATTGTTGATACCATTCAGATGACCTAGAAATCTAGTATCTGAAATATTGGAAAAAAAACATAGATACTTAAAACCATACAGTAAGAAGTAACTGTAATCCTGGATGGAGCGATAGTTGAACCCGAAGTTTCTGGAGGACGTTTGGAGAGAACGTGTGGGCCAATCTTTCCCTGTTTTTGCTCCACAGACTTTAAAAAGATCTGCATGTAAGAGGAAAGAGTGAGACAAGGGTTAAATCCCTCTGTGTAAGTATAATCGTGTAGTAACCGGCTTTATGGATCAGATGTCTAATGCTGATTTAAATTATTTATGAACAATAATAAATCTCTAGACCTCTGAAATGAAAAGTCGTCACCCGATGAAAAGTCATCAAATATCAAACACAAAACGAAATATCCCGTGGAGATGTGAGGAGCCAAAGAGTCCACGTTTAGACAGTCCTCAGCATGTGTGTGTGCGTTATAGATTCTCCATGGCCGGTTTTTACTTGGCAGCTCAGCTCTATTTAGGTCGATTTATGAGTCGAACCTTTTGGACGCGTCTCCGCTGCAGCTGGACACTCCGCTGAGGAGAGAAACTTAAATGTCGAGGAGTTGACTAATGACAGTTGTGACTATAGGATTAGGTAGATTATTCCTTAGTCAGGAGGAAGTTTCATGTGGAATCTTTTCACAATCCTGAAAACACATGAACAAACATTCTCGGCCAACAGGTCAGTGTCGTGTCCCGAACAGGGCAGACTGAAATATTCTTGGACTACTTTAGAAGTTTCTCTGAGATGCCTATGCCAAGCACGGCAGGTTCAGCCAAATGTTTCACAGCGATGCCATCCATATTTAATAACACAGGAAGGAGGAAATCATTGATGATATGAATCACAATATTGTTGGTTGTTGTAGTCTCAATCGACTATACCATAGTGCTATTGATATCTATATTCTGATCGGTCAGAAGATTAGAGGTGCTGGCTGTGATTCAAACTTCATGTTTGTCGTCAGGGGTGTCCAACTCCGGTTTATAAATATCCTAAAAAGGACACTTTTTATGCTCTTTCTTTCAAAAGGTTTTCCTAAGACTTAGGTTTTTAAGACTTTCCTATAGGTATCCAAAATGTGCCATTTAATTTTCCTTCTGAAGTAAAACTCAGATCGTGTATTTTGGCCACTTGATTTCCTTTTGGTGTATCAAACTTTAAATGAACTGCCGCAAAACACCCCTTTTTGGATGTGCATTTACCTAGCCAATCAGAAAGCCAGGACTAGAAATATCTGTGTCTTTTTGGGACCTTATCAGGGAAAATTTATTTTCAGACATTAAATAGTATAAAGGTTGAAACAGTTGAGGTTGCTGATCGGAAGGTCGGGGGTTCAAGTACCCCCACTGCCGATTTGCCACTGCCAAGCCCTTGAACAAGGCCCTTAACTCCAACTGCTCATTTCCAGAAGAAATTGGGTGGGTTGTGACAGGAAGGGCATCCAGCATTGAAAATAAATAAAAAATATGAACTAGATCTTGTGGACCAAATTATCCAATATGGTGACCCATAGAATAAAGGGACGAAGCCCACTAAATAAAATAAAATAATAAAAAAAACGTTTAACTATGTTCGCTATAAGCAGTTAGAGATGGACTTGAGCAGAGCTGTGTGAAGCTGGACGTCAAGCTGTGGGAGGGACTATTAGTGTATGAGTTGACAACTAGGGGAAATTTTGACTTGCTTGTGTAAACCGTGTCCAGTGCAGAAATTGGAAAAAGCCTTCTTTTCCCCCCTCAGGACTCACAGACTAGTCTAAAAACGACTAAAAATTATATAGACACTCAGTGTATATACACTGTATATAAGAAGCCCTAAGTCAATATAACGGATACTACTACATTAGCATGTCTGTGAACAGAACCCTGTTGCGCAGAGAGTCCCTTTAAGACTGAGGTCTTTGCAGGACCCCAGGTGGAAATTTTCCTATTACTGGTTGCCAAGGCATCTCACTGGGGCCTAAAACCTGTCATCAGGCCACTTCTATATACAGGACCCGGTGTTGATGTCCAGCAGCATTAAATAATAAGGTCTCTCATGAGGAGCTTCATGAAGGGTAGGTGTCATCTTTGGCTTTGCTCTGTTTGGCCTGGAAAACATCAGACTGGTTCTGAATGGGGACATTTTGTGTATTTTAAAAGACTGAGCTAAGCCTGCGTTCTTCCAACATCGCATCTGCTGAGTGGAAAACGAGCACGGACAAGGTTAGTGTGGCACTAAGCTACCGGCTCTGGTGTGGCAGTCACTACCATACAGAGCTGAGTTTATGAGAAATTAGCTGTGCAAAGGCGTCTGAGCAATAGTAACCAGGCTGGCTCCAAGTTCCAAGACCTTTATAAAAATCAGAGTGTGAAAATGAAGGGTGTGAAAAGAAGACCCATGTGTGCTAAGATTTGAAAGATCACCAGTACAGACACTTTGGTGTAGAGAGTATCTACACTCACAGCTTTTATGTGAATTGATGAATCGATGAGATGTTTAGGAACTGCTTACAGCTGGATTGTAGAGTGTTTAATGTAGACTGCTCACATAAAGTTCTACCATAGATATCTCCTGGGCACAGGTGCATTTGCTATACAGTACTTTAAGGCATGGCTATTCATTATAAATTGAGGTGTTTAATGTTATATCTCATCAATTGAAGGAAAAAATATATGTATCTCATTCTCTATACCACTTATCCGGTACATGGTCATGGGAGGCCTGGAGCCTACACCAGTTGGTCTAATCTGCATGTCTTTGGACTGTGGGAGGAAACCGGACCACCTGGAGGAAACCCACCAAGCATAAACTCCACACACACAGACCCGAGGTGGGTTACTGACCCCTAAGCTTGGAGTTTTGCATGTTCTCTGAGGTTTTCTTCCAGGTTTGCTGGTTTCCTCCTATGACCAAAAACATGCTGTGTTGGAATCGGCTACTGAAACCCCTCAAACACAGGGAGAACATGCAAATGCCACACACATTCCTGAAGGTAAGCCTTGGGCTACATTGTTTGCTTGTTACCAGCAAATTCTTTTTGTTGTTTTAACACCATTCTGCACACTATTGAGGGGAAAATTGTTAAAATTGATATGTTGTGGGCCTCCGAGTGGCGCAGTGGTAAAGTGCTCGCCCTATCATCCGGAGATCGCTGGTTCGATCCCCGGGTGATGCT
>JAQQZT010000001.1:5138766-5152652 GCA_030068275.1 Clarias platycephalus
TGAATAAAGTACTCCCAGCCATTTGCATTGGGAAGCAATCAATCCAACTCGTATCTCCACGATAGCGAGAGACGCAGTGCGATCAAAGCGGAGCGGCGGGTTGAAGATCCCGGCACCGGATCACGGGGTGGAGCCCAACAGTGATGCTGCGCGAGCTAGGCGGCAAGCTACAGCGCCGTTAGCCGGCGAAGCAATTTGGTGGAGTCAATATTAGACGTGCGGTAGACGTCGAAAAAAAGACGTCGCCTGGCGTTACAAAACAACGCCATCAATGGACGGAAATTGGACGTCCAAAATGACATGGAAAAGACGTCGCTACGACGTCACATTGCGCAGTGGGATGAAACACATGAGAGATGTAGCCAAACAAAAGAACGCCGGTTACGGTGTTAATTTTAAACATCGGTATTGACGCAGAATTTCACAATTTTAAAAAACAAATTGTTTAGAGCACAACTTTAATCCACAACAAATATTCACAGTAACATCATAACATCATACATTGTTACATCATAAATTATAAGAGCCAATCATGTTCCATATGCAAATGAAGGCAGGGGAGGTTTCATTTAAATATTGATTTGGTAACATTTTAATCATCAACGTGAACAAAACAAAAGCAAATTTCTGGTATAAAAATTACACCAGAATTTTTTTTTGTAGTTAGCAATTTTATGTAATCCTACAGTATAAGTCACTGTAAATTTATTTTAAAAAATCTTTTATCTTTTTGGTAGAACTATAAAATATGTACCTTAAACAGTGCATATAACACATATTCAACTTTTTAAAACTATCTTAAAGCAGAAGACTACAAAAGATCCCTCACAGGCATGTTTTCCGCTCTCTTATCTTCCTGGGATTGTTGCGGATCCTGCGCTGGTGAACGAGTCTCCACAGGTTCTCCTGTCACCGTCGAACACACCCAGCTGCCTTCCAGCACATTCCAGTGAAGAAGCAGCGTTTTACCCAACTGTATGCTCCTTGTGGATCACGGCTGCTTTAACAAATATTCAACACTTACCACACAACCACACACGCCAAGCTATAATTATTATTCAAAAGCAAGCATTGTTACCTGTAAACATGATCACAGTGCCACAGCACAGTGCAGTAAACATGTTGTTGTGCCGTAAGCTGTGTGTAAAGCGAGCGTTAAGCCTACTTGCATCAGTTAAAAGAAAAGGTAATCGCAGGTGTTGTACAAAAACAATATTTTATTGGATTAATTTGTGACAATGTTTTCAGCATTTCGTAAAACAAAAAGAACAAATCTTTATAGTTTACAAAATATAAAATGACATGAACATTTGGATGCGTTGTTTATGATTAGTGAGGAGCTCACACTCATGAAATATGATTATACTGCTACACCGTCGAATTCTGTAAATTCAACTTCTAATATAAGTTCTAAATTCTGTTAAGATGTATTTTTAATATTTAAGCATCTAAGCCAAGTTTCCCTCACGTCCTCACTTTCTCAATAACATCCCAAGCTGCAATTGTTTGCAATTTTGATTATTTCAAAATTAGATACAAAAAAATGACATACATATATCTGAACATTTTTTTTCTTTAAATGATTGAATGTAGCTTTAAATCGAGAAAATTCATGATCATCTAGAGTAACTATTATCACTTAATGAGCTAAACATTGTAATAGTCAGTCAGTTGCTGTGGTGTAAGAGTAATAAAGCACTTCAATTCACAAAGTTCTAAAAAACTAACAAACAAACAAAAATTATAATAATAGATCCATTTTTGTTTGATTCCTTACTTCACTGTCATGTATTCTGTCATAAAAAATATTTTTTATGACATACTGTAGTAAAAAAAGTTATTTTATTAGAAATATATCACTAACCAACACAAGGTTCTGTTAGAAATGTCCAGTTAGAATGTCGACTTCCTTTAATAATATGTACAGTACTGTACAAAGGTATTGAGCCACGCCTGATTTCTCCATATTAAATGAAATTATATAGATTTAATTCAAGAAGTATGTTACTGTAACAGGCTGCAAAGATAAATACTTGAAGATACAATTAAAAAATTGGTTGTTTATGTAACAACCTACTGTATGCAGCGACCTCATTTCCCCTCTCGTCTGTTCCAATCATCACCAGTATACTGTACTAATCACCGGTCTGATCATCTGTCATCATCTGTATCTGTTTCTCCCTGGTTCATGTCATAAGTTAGGTGTTTTTTATGCTTAAACGATTCATAGGTTACCATACGGCTTATCAAACAAAGCGCATTTCTCTGAAACTGCCTTCAGGAAGCCTGGAGAGCTATTTTTCAAGACAAAATGTGTATAAGGGAGGATGAGACTTTTGCACAGTACGGTATATTTGGAGGAGAGAAAAATAAGTGTAGAAGAGTTTAAAATGTAGCAAATGTTTTGGAATTTTAACACAGTTTCATTGCAGGAAAAAAAAAATATCAGTGTAAACTGATCTGGTTTCTTTGATTCAGGGATTTAGTGGATAAAGTTGATGAAACTAACAATAGATTGTTTTTGATGAAACAAGACAAAATAATGAAGCAAAATAATTAATTTCAAATCATATAGCATGACAGTGCATTATTTAATCAGGAATAATAACAAGCTGATCTGAGTGAAGAAATATTACTAATGTAATTTCGCAATACATAAAAGAAAAAGGAATCGGATGGCTTTGATGATTTGTTCTGTAACTCTTTGTTTGAACTTGGACCTGGATGTGACCTGAGTGTATAGACAGAGCTACAGTATTGTGCTGCAGAGTGTTAGACGTAGCCGGGCTGTGAGGGTTGTTTGGGATTGGCCGCTGGGTAACGAGGTCCTGTGCCTGCTGAAGTCTTCTGGCCACAGGTACAGCACAGCAAGCTGCCGCCGATCAGCGTGAGAGAACACGCGCCCCAGCCAATATACAGAGCTTTACCGAACTCGTACCTGTAAGCAGTGGGAACATCCAGATTTACATCTGTACAGTCCTGCTGTGATTAACTGGGAACAAATTATTTACCCAGATAAAAGTGACCTCATAGGATTCCAAATGTCAGTAAATACTTTAATTTCTACCAACTGTTGGCATATTCATTTCATTTCATCGAGTTTTCTATTAAAACATATCGTAAGTTAAAAGTTGCATTGGAAAACTGGAAATAGTCTTAAACAAGTGTTAAACTCTAAATCAAGCTTAAATCTGGCGGAGTAAGTTTGGAAAATAGAAAGGAGAATGAAAATAAAGTGAAAGTAACTTAAGCCTAAAAGTGTTTTTATAATTACATGATGATGTATTATCATCATCTCCTGTATTATTAAATTGCAAAACTAAACCAGCAGCAATGATGTGTCTTTAATGAAGAAAATAAGTGTAAAAAGTGTAAACAGTTTGCTCACTTTGAATTAGTTGGGGTGAAGGGGTCGAAGAACTTCCGTCTGACGTCATCTCCGTACCAGATGGTAGCAACAAAAGCACAGACGCCTGAAACACCAATCAAAGAATTTATGTAGATTAATAGAATACTCCAGTAAAGCCTTACTATCATTATGAGATGGTCAGATGGTCACTGAGTTATTTTATTTTGTCAGATTTGATACGAATTAGGATGAAATCAGAAGAACCTCAGAACCTGACAAGTTACCTTGACAAACTTTTCAGACTTACTGAAAAGGTGACAATCCATTATTGTTTTACTGTTTACTGATGGTGCGTTTGTATATTGATCCAAACCTGCAAAGATGAACAACCCTCCTCCAGCCATAGCCACTTTGTTCTTGATATCCACGTCTTCCTCCAGACACCTTGTGCACTTCATGCCCACCGCCGACACCAGAACGGCGATGCCACACAGCAGGATCCCCGTCAGCATGAACCCTCGAGCCGCCTGGATCTCCTCTGCGGCAGGAAAGCAACAAACACATCAAGGTCAGACAGACCAGATGGCAAAAGGATTTTATTATAATGTTGCAAATTAACTCTGATCGTTCTGATTCATGCATATTTTTTTATACCCATTTCATACTCATTTCTATCATTCTGATTCTGTAAAGCTGCTTTGCGACATTGACAATTGTTAAAAAGGCTTAAAAAAAAAGGGCTAAGAGTAAGAATTAAATCGGATTTGAAGGTAGATCATAATTTCGGTCAAAAATATTTAAGTGTTTGGGGTGTAGGAGTATGAATTAGAGACAAAGTAGATAGGACAAAGTGAAGTGAAGCAATGGTGACGTAAAGTAATACTGTACAATACTGTGCAAAAGTTTTAAACCACCCAGTTTTTCATTAATTGCATCCAAAGAGCCAGAGGATTGTTATTATTATTATTATTATTATTATTATTATTATTAATACTATTATTATTATTATTATTATTATTATTATTATTGTTGTTGTTGTTGTTGTTGTTGTTGTTGTTGTTATTATTATTATTGTTGTTGTTGTTGTTGTTGTTGTTGTTGTTATTATTATTATTATTATTGTTGTTGTTGTTGTTGTTGTTGTTATTATTGTTGTTGTTATTATTATTATTATTAATACTACTATTATTATTATTATTATTATTATTATTGTTGTTGTCGTTGTTGTTATTATTATTGTTGTTATTATTATTATTTTATATAGTCTTGAGGAATAGTTCTCCAGTCTTACTGAAAGAGTTTTTGTCTCTCATTTTCGGTCCAGCCCCTGTACCTGAACAGATTCAAAGGAAGGTTCATTGTTTGTTAAGTCACACAATGAATTGATTAAGCAGAAACCTATCTAACTTAAGGCATGAACCAGGTGCAGATGATGAGAGATGGCCGGTGATTACAGTAGTATACTGCTGATGCTGAATGCTGAGTGGTTGGAACAGACGAGAGGGGAAATGAGGTCGCTGCTGAGACCGTTACATAAACAACTGATTATTTAATTATATCTTTAGGCACTGACACAGTAAAAAACTGATTTCTTTATTATAATGTACAACATTTAATTTAATTGAATATGAATACAAGAAATGTGTGTTGTACTGTATGTGTGCATGTGGGGAGGTACACTACTGTACATATTTAAACTACAGTCTTATTTCATTTTGGCCATATCACCTTTTCCATATTTCTTTCCCACTATGTTACAGTATGTGGAGCTGTTATTTGGGAGAAAGAAATGTAATAAACTGTAAATGAGACCTATATGAGTTGAAAAGCTACACTAACAAAACATGCTAATGTGCTAACCTCAATTAATATAAAGTTAGCTAGCTATTTGTTAATACTAGTGCATAAATTCAAAAATTTAAATTTAAAGAGCAGCAGAATAGCAGCATTGAAATAGATCTCCTAGAACCAATAATGCTAGAAGCTACAAAAACCTGTTGTAATGTTACAATACACAGGATATATCTGTAGATAATAAGAAAAAAAAAAAGAAAATGTTCACTTGCTAGAAAACTTAATGCTAGCTACCTGGTTTAATGTCAGTTAGCTATAGAGGTTCTTTAGATACTTACTGTTGTCCCAGCAATAAAAAAAAAAAAAAAAAGATTTAAATCTACTGAAATATTATAGATGAGAATGTGCATTTCAGTTAAAACTTATGTTAAAATATTTTTTTTAGAATAATATTAATGACTGATGCAAAATTAACTCGAAATCCAGGATTTTTAAGAAATAAAAGAATAATAATCATTAATTAATAATAATGTTTTTAAGTACACTTTCTTGTAATCAGAAAGATATCCTTATTAAATGATTAAGCTTTCACAAAAAAACTAAAACAAAAAAAAAAAAACCTATATATATTTTTTTTTATTCACTACTGAACAATTTAAAGTGTTTTTCTCATTGATTGAATTAACTTTTGACTTTTGATTTCCTTTGCAGCTCAAGATTCCAGGAAAGATCAGAGTTTACACGAGTGCACTTCATTTCTCATTTTTCTTAAAATGATGATGAAGATGATGATGAGGAGGAGGAGGAGGAGGAGGAGGAGGATAAGAGTTGTTACATCCGAAATGTATTTGCTGGCCTATTACATTATCAACACAGGAGCGCTAGTTTAGTGACTAAGGCGTTGGACTTCTGATTGGAAGGTTCAACCCCCCCACCACCAAGTCGCCACAGTTGGGCCCTTGAGTACGACTCATAAACCAACTGCTCAGCTGTGTAATGAGATAAAAATGTAAGTCACCCTGGATAAGGACGTCTACCAAATGCCATGATGTAAATCGAAATGATTTCTTACACATCAGTCTTTTATGCACACTAATTGAGTTGATGTGTCACCATTAATGTGTCCATGCTGATTGATTCATATCGTTGTATGGAGTGAACCAGAGATGCCAGTCACGAAATCTGAGGCATTTATCCAGCCTGTCTGAACACGCAGGAGGTGAAATGAGATGAACAACGAGGACAGGGAAGAGGAGGAGGAGGAGGAGGAGAACCATAAGGTCTGTAGGAAAGTCTGTAGAGCAGTACTTGAAATACTGACAGACGTGTACTGACATGCAAGTACCGGCCGAAGTGTCGCAAAGGCGGGAAGGAGGAAACAAAATTAAGAAAATATAATAAGACAGAAGTGACCCCACATTAAAAAGAAAAAGACTCAAAAAGAGTCATTAAGACTCATTCCTATACCCTATGCTGCATTACTACTAATTTGACTGTTTATAAAATTTACTTTTTGCTAAGGAACAATAATAAACTATGATTTTGTAATTAATATTGACATCCTAGTTCCAAAAATGATAGGAAGAAAGTGAACAAAATATCAAGAAGGTAGAATAGAAAAGAAATGATTCATTATAATAAATAGCTAAGATAATAAATAGACACAAACAACAAAAACAGGCTACACAGATAATAGAAGAATGAAGATAGATAATAGATGTAGAATAAGAGACTGCGTCTTACTGGGTAGCTGTAGGAGCGAGTCATAGACTTTGCACTGTAACTGGCCTGTGCTCTGGTACACACAGGTCTGCCACAGTCCCTCGTACAAGGCCTGCGCTGTTATAATGTTGTCCCCTGCGTACGACGACATCTTCCACTCCGCCATGGTGGTGGCGATGATCAAGCCCACCATGCCCAAAAACGCCAGAGTGAAGCCCAGAAGCTGCATCCCTCCACTGGCCATGTCTGCTGTTAGAGCTGGGTCTCCAGTCAGAGGATGAGGAACAACAGGGTGGTATTCCTGGTAGATGGAAAAGGAAAAAGAAGGAGAGATAGAGAGAGAGAGAGAGAGAGAGCTGTCAGCTGCAGGTCAGGAGAGAAGCTTCACCTGGACTGATGTGTGGAATCTGTGGTGAGCATCACCTTCTCACTCACCCACCTGGGAGCAGCACGCACCTGTCTGACACAAATGCCGGGCGCTGCTGCCACCTGGTGGACCATTCACTAAGTGCAGGCAACTTACATGTAGTCATGGGAAAAGCATGTATTAAGTACAGTGAATAGTCATTTAAAAAGAGTCAAATAACCTCCGGTGACGAAATAACAGATTGGATGGACTTTTTAAACTCACTCTCTCTCTAGGACTTGGCCTGATGCAGACAGATGTTCGCTGGTGACTTGTGACTGCAGTCCATCAACTGCATCAGGAATTATGAACTATGAATTTCCCACAAGCAGTTTTGTACCAGAGCCTCCAATAACAAAAGTGGACTTTACATTAATGCCAGCACTTTTCCCCTTACACTGAACATCCAGCTTCCTAACACACTGTATGATACAAAACAATCCCTGCTTTCTGTTATCACCCAAATGAGGATGAGTTCCCTGTTGAGTCTGGTTCCTCTCAAGGTTTCTTCCTATTGCCATCTCTCCCTCGTCTTGCTCATCAGGAACAATCTGATCATTATAATGTACACATATTACCTTAAAATATGTAAAAGCTGCTATTTTCTATACACAGTGGCTTAGTGGTGAGCACTGTGGCCTCGCACCTCCAGGGTTCGATTCTGCTTGGTGGGTTTCCTCTGGGTACTCTGGTTTCCTCCCACAGTGCGAAGACACGCAGATTGGGATAATTAGTGTTCCCAAGTTGCCCGTAGTGTGTGTGTGTGTGTGTGTGTGGAAAGCACTTTTATAAGTCACTCAGAATAAGAGTGTCTGCCAAATGTCTATATGAAAATGTAAATGTGTGTGTCCTGCAATGAATTGGCACTCTGTCCAGGGTGTACATTTAGTACCCTCGTGCCCTAAGTCTCCTAGACGAGGACTGAAAAAAATGAATGAATGAATTTATGCGTTTTTTTTTTTTTTTTAATGTGTTTTTGTTACAGTAATTGTATGTAGACTTCCTTTATAGAACCCAGATGATCCTGGACGTCGTTCTGATGACCATTGGATCACGGGTTCTGTTTTATTAAGGACAACACACTAAAGAATTATTTTACCTTACAGGAAGTTCAATAAAGAAAAATAAAAAGCTATAACATGAAGGGTGTTCAAGTTAAAGTGGAATTTGTGGTGAAATTTCTCACTTACTGTAAATGTGATTGAAATTTACAGAAGACTTTTCAAGCACAGACTCATAGTCTGACAAAAAAGTGTGTGAGTACTAGTTAAAACTAGTAAAACCTCAGATTGTTGACTTAAAGGCAACAAAGTCCACAAGATGCTGCCTATTATGAAAAAAGAGAAAAACGCCAATAATGTTTATTATATTATTGTAGATTAGATTGATAGAGTTTCTATATTAAAAACATCAGCACTCCTGCTATATAATTGAACATACACACACACACACACACACACACACTGCTGAGGAACTTTAACCAGAGTGAACTATTTTGTAATATCTTCCTGTGAAGCACTGATAGACCAACAGTAAATATTTTCCTTTCGCCGAGCGGAGGAGTTCGAGATTAGCGGTGATTTTAGCACGGCACAGATCCTGGACCCGAACCTGCAGCTCGACACATTTCTCTGTGCAGAAAACTAAGGACATAGAGGTATATAATGTACATTTCTATTTCAGTGGAATATGTTTGAAAAACTGAAATGATTTTCCTCCTTATATTGATCTTTTGTTCATAGTTTTAACCTGAACCTCATACCGTAAACAAGCGACTATATCAGAAATGTACACTCGCTTGGAACTACACTATGGAGAATTCTTCCAAATATTCACCTTTCGTTTGAAAATAGATAATAATCTGCCTATCATTCTACACAGAATACTCCACAATTACAAAATAAAAAGTGTGCTTGGAGTAATTGATTTCATTAATTGATAGAACATAAAGACTGAAATATGCCATGTATGTAAGTGTTGCTTGTGAAGTCGTCTTCTTGTGAATGATGCTACAAGCTTGGCACGCCTTCCTCTTGGAAGTTTCTTCCATTCTTCTTGGAAGAACCGTTCAAGCTCAACCAGGCAGGATCCGTGCACAGCCATTTTCAGGTCTCTCCAGAGATGCTGGAATGGGTTCAGGTCCTCACTAGACCGCTCCAAGAGTTTCATAGAGGTGTTCTGCAGCCGCTAATGTGTTTTCTTGGTGGAATGCTTTGCGTTGTTGTCTTATTGCAATGTAAACCGTCTTTCTCAAGCCTGAACATTGGAGAAGGCTTTTTACTCAGGATAGGCCTTTATTTTATCTGCGTCAATTTTCCAACTATACTGACTAATTATTCAGTTCCAGTTGCAGAAAAAACACCCCACAGCATGATGCTACCACCACCGTGTTTGACTGTAGGGATGGTTTTAATAAGGTGATGCCCAATGCCTGATTTCCTGATTATGAGTAGTTAAAACTTTGTTTAATCAGAATAGAGGATTTAGTTTGTCATAGTCTGAGAGTCCTTCATTTGCTTTTTAGCAAACTCCCAGCTTGCTGTCATGTGACATTGAGTAAGGAATGGCTTCTTTTCTGACCACTCTACCATATAGGCCTGTTTATTGGAGGGCTGCAGTGATGGCTGTCCTTCTGTAAGGCTCTCCCATCTCCACAAGGGAAATCAGGATCTCAATTATAGTGACCTGGGGGTTCTTGGTTACCTGAATAATTATTTGAGAAAGATGGAATCCAATCAAGTTGTAGAAGCATCTGAAGGACCATTGAGAGGAGTATGATGCACCAGAGCTCAACTGCAAGGTCCATAATAAAGGGTCTGAATACTCGGGAAATTTCAGTCTTTAGTTTGTAATAAAATAACAAAACAGTCTAACCACCTGTTTTTACTTTGCAATTGTGGAGTGTGTATAAACTTTTTAACTTATAAGATATAAACTTTTATTTATTTTTTTTACAATGGATATAATAAATGCAGTACTAAAATCAGAAACAAACACTAATTTGTTATTTGTTGTTATTTGTTGAAGAAAATGAAAATCTACCATGTGATCACTCTGGTTGTCCTGGCTCTCCTTGGCTACAATTATCACATCACCAAGACCTCCTGCCCAGCTTTATGCCAGTGTTTCTATGAAAAAACTGTCATTTGCTCAGATCTGCTGTTGAAGGCTTTACCAGTGAACATCCCCTCACAGACACAAGAGCTTCTTGTGTTAGCAACTGGTCTGAAAAATATAACCATTCAGGAGAATCTGCCAAACCTGACTAAACTTGTATTCGTGAACAACCCAGTGCAGAAAATCTCATCTGACACCTTTAAAGGGCTGACAAGTCTAACGGAGCTGGAGATTAGCGGAAGTCCTTTCTTGGCCTTAGAAGCTGGAATCTTTAATAATTTGGACAAACTTGCCAAGCTTCTACTCAACAACAACAAGATAAGGATTTTAGCACCCAGCATTTTTGACTCCCTTGAGAGGCTTGAGAGACTTCAACTGAAAGGAAATAAGCTCCAAAGTCTGCACAGGGATCTGTTCCATAAGCTCTACAACCTCCAAGAACTCAATTTGTCCTCCAACCAGATTACTACAATACACATAATTCATCTGATCAAGTTGCAGAAGTTGGATTTAAGTATGAACCAGATTACCGAACTATCCCTAGATACCTTCAGTGAAAATTCTACGCTGCAAATTCTGTCCTTGCAGCGTAACGAGATCACCAACATCAGTCCTGGTGTCTTTAGCCAACTGAAATACTTGGAGGAACTGAATCTCAGAGATAACAAAATACTGGCACTGAGTGCTGGATTATTCCCTTCCAATCTGAAGAAGCTCACACTCCGAGGGAACTCCCTGATCCAGCTATCCTCCTCTGCATTTACTGGCCTTCATAATCTCACTCATCTGGATTTGTCTCAGAACAGCTTATCTTCTCTTCCTGCAGAGCTCTTCCAGAATCTTTCCACTTTAGAGGTTCTGAACTTGTCTGACAATATGATTCTGGAGTTACCCAGCACTCTGTTCTGGGGACTGTTCCAAATCAGTGCCCTAGATTTGCAGAAAAACAACCTAACCTCGATAGAAGCAGAGCTTTTTAACGATCAGGGAAGGATGTCACGCCTCAGCTTGGCCAGGAACAGACTGGAGAACCTGCCTGACAGCATGTTTGACCTGTTAGACTTTGAGTGTTTATTGCATCTCCATGGCAATCCTTGGCGCTGCGATTGCCACCTAAGGTACTTCCATGAGTGGTTGTACTATAGCAACAAGACTGTAGTAGACCTGAGCCAGGTTTACTGCGCCGATCCCCAGCCTCTCAGGGGAATGAGTCTGACCACAGTGAACACGGAGCAGCTTGTTTGCGTAAACAGATCCAACTCCAAAACAGGAAGTACCATATACCAGGCCACCAGTGCTGAATCTGACAAGCATGCAGTCTTTAAGGAGCCAATGGAATCATCGTTGTTAGATGCAAGCTCATGAAGCGCAGTGATTTAAAGCTTGATATCCATTTTCAGCAGCCTGATGGATATATTCATAGTAGTCTCAGTACATTTTCCTCTTTTCAGGGCTTAAATGACACAGTAATACTTAAATGTATTTATTTTATTTTTATTTGTTTATTTTAATAAGGCATCTTCAAGGGCTCCTAACACAAAAAAAAAAAAAAAAAATAGCTGCACTGATTCCATGTGGGATAAATGACCAAATGGAGCTACTTTTTGTTATTTTGACTTCATTTTTTTGGCATGTTCTTAAGAACTCACAAAAAGTTTCCCATGTGGCAAAAGATCCTGTTTCGAAACACTGACACTGGAGACTCCTTCCATAAACGTTTAATAAACATAAGCTCATCCTCATAATATAAATGAATGATTACGCTTTATTCTTTCTTTTTTTAATCTGTTTATTAATCTGGTTAATTTATTTGACCAGCCAAATCCTTGGGTAAGCTGTTACTATAGAAACGAGAATCCATTAACGTGCAATTTTCCTTCACAAAGCCGACGTTGTTGCTAAACAAAGGTTTGCTTGATTCTGCCAACCCATCAGCCTCAAATCAAATCGGGATCATTTTGCTCCTTTCCATAAATAAACTTATAAATAATAAGCCACATTATCTAATAAAAGGGTATTTTAAGACTGAGTAAATAAGTAACCATATCTTTAAATGTGGATAATAAATTTAGATCGAATGAAGAGAAATTTCTTGCATTCAAGATCATTTTCTCTGTTGGATGTTTTTCGGATGATTAATCTGACCGGGTGGTACAGCGTCTGATGGCGTTTCCACAGAAAGAGCAGATTATGCAGGAGAAATCTCAAACCACATGACTCACACTGAGCTGATAAGTGAGGTGTACACTCCGTGAAGTTCAAAGTACAGCCAGCATTTCAAACAACAGTGTAACGCTCCAACACACAACCATGTGCTCTTTATCTCGAAACACGTGCCTAATCACTGAATCTGGTGACTGGACGACTCCAGAGTTAATATTATTATTATAAATATGAAATATTATTACTTTTCCACTGTCAGGACCACTAATGTTAAAATGTTATTATAAGTACTTCATTTATTCCTTATTTTTTTAATTACTAGCGTAAGTACCCGTCATTGGAGGGAATTTTTTTTTTGTTAAAAGTAAAAAATATTCTGTAAGGTTGAGTATCTTACGCCTTTAGTTTACACTAAGTTGTCCTTCTTTGGTGGTCAGACAAATACACTCCCTGTTCGGTAAGCGGAGAGAGAATCACAGATGAGAAATGGAAAAAGTAGATCGGATAGGGATGAAACGACTCCAGAGAGTTAAAATTTATTTTAGCTCTTTCATTTCATAATCTAAACTAATCCTAGTAAAAATATTCAGTTGATCTTTTCTAATTAATATCTATTGGTGCAGGTGTTTGTTTACATTGAAACAGTAGCGCATTAGGAGCTTATTTTAAAGTAGATTATTAAATCCGCCACATAACTGTTCATAACATCGCTTTTACTCAACACTGTGATTTCACTTGGTGCAAGTTAAACTTTAGGCAGATATCTGCGTATTGCAAAAGTTTTATTAAATTCTGTCCAGTGGTTGATTTAGGTCGCGCCCACAGTTTGATGCATGCACAGTAAGTTTCAGTTCATTATGCGACACATAACTGCTCATAATTTTCCTTCTACTCAACATTTTGTTTTCATTTATGATGCAAGGTTCGGTTTTCATAGGGTACAGCCCATTTTTTTGGAGTAAGCAATGATGGGTCATGCTGGCACGTGTGTATCAAGGATTGTGCCTTAGGTGTGAGGTACTGTAGGTGCATTACGGTCATTTCTGTGTCTTCCACATACATGAATGAGGAAAAAATAAATAAACAAAATAAATAAATAAATGCTATGACATAATCTGGCTGGACAGATATACAGACAGAAAGTTTTCTAAGAATGGTTTCGGGTCCTCCAATGAATGAAACTGGAAGATATCATTTAAAGGGTGAGTTTTGACCAATGTACAGACAAAACTATTTACTTATTTATTTATTTATTTATTTATTTATTTATTTATTTATTCCAAAGACACTTTTAAAACTCTTAAACACCTATTATCAAATATATCCCAGTAAACT
>JAQQZT010000001.1:5157216-5168248 GCA_030068275.1 Clarias platycephalus
AATACGGTTCATTATGATTCACCGCGAGTTTTTGGCGTTGTGAGTACGTTTCCATCTTTCCGCGCGAAAAATTAAACTTGCGGAAGTTTGCGGACCTTGGCGAACTTCGCGGAACGTCAGCGGAACGTCGGCGGGCAATCGCAGCAACTCACGGTGCCCAACACCGCATCTCACCGTGAGTCAAACCGCACAGGTGAGATAGGGGTATAAGCTACTCCTAGGCCAAGTTTAGAAATCAGTACTTGAGAAAGTAATCCATCTTTATTCGTTCATGCCCTTTTTTTTTATGGAAGCATTGTTAAGTAAATAATTATTTGTTCATATAGAGGTTCCATCCATCCATCCACCCATACATCCATTATTATCTATAACTTTTATTTGGATAGGGTCATGGGGGGCCTGGAACTTAAGGCACAAGGCAGTGTATACCCTGGATGGGATACCAACAGATCGCCGGGCACAAGCACACACACAATTATATACTAGGAATAATACACCCACATAGACCTCATGTTTTTAAACTCTGTGAGGTAACTAGAATACATGGAGGAAACCCATCAAGTATGGCAAGTACATTCACACTCCATGGGACCACAGTTTAAGATTTGAACCCCCTGAACACTGAAGGAACGAGGGGACAGTGCCAACCACTAGGCCACTGTGCCACCTGATAAGACATTGTAACTTGTAATTCCCAACCTTCAACCAGCAACAGCTAAGCAGAACTTATTTTTTTTCCTTATCTCCTACTCATAAACTCAGGGCAGTCTTCGCAACTACAAGTCCGGCCGAGTTCAGCAAGTGACCACATCACCATGGTTGCTCTCAAGCATCGTGGCTGCTCTCAATCTACTTTAAGCCGTTTGTTAACAGAGAATAAGACACTGCCATCAACTGAACCTTTTATTCCGATTTGCTTTCCCTTAAAAGTGAAGAGTGAAAGCATATCATGGCTAAAATTAGCTAGCTGCTGGCCTTGGTGCTATCCCTGTTTTCTCTTTAGAAAATACATCTGTTAGCGTATTTAAGCCCAGGTGGAAAGATCTGACAGAACAAACTCCATAGCTGAGAGCGATATAGAAGCTGGCCGGGCTTTCCCAGGCCTTTGTACCGTGTCCTTTCGATGCAGAGCAGCTATACGGCCAACATATGTGAACCATTACAGGCACCACCAGGGACTACTGGACCACAAAGTGGCAGTCGCAAGCATGGAGTTTCTAAAATGTCGAAAGCAGAGTGTCAGGTTCATAAAGCACTCAAACAAGAGGAAAACATAAATCCTGAGAGCAATAGATATAGCTTAAGAGGAAAGGCAGTGGGGCAAAAATGGAAAATATGGCAGAAAACGTCATCATTTTAAACCGCATTCTTTGGGCTCTTGGGAGTCGGACTGTAATTTTGAGCTGGTTTAGAGGCCGTTACGCAGCCCACAGGATCCTCTGTCCAGTCAGCATGCTCTATATTGTTTCCGGCAGATTTTTTTATTTATTTAATTTTTTCAAGCCAGAACGTTCAATCTAGGAGGCAACACAAGTACTGGTTAAAGTTCCAGACAAACACAGCTAAAATAGCTTCTCACTCCTCCCTGGATGCTTTCTACCAGATTCCACTGTTTTGTTTAGCGATGAGGTAAAATGGTAAACCACCCCAAGCACTGGTGGTTCTGGAAAGGCGGCAATGTCAGTGCCAGTCTAACAACAAGCCTGTCCACCCTCATGCCCCTCCTCTGAAATAACCATTACATACAGTATATGATTATTTTTTTGCAACCATACCAAAAGAAAAAAAACCTCACATTAGACTAAGTGTCCAATGGAGGCAATCAGAAGGCATCTTTTTCACTTTGCTAGGTTCGAAAAAAGATGACCAAGGCAGAATTGACACTATAATTAAAAGAAAGCCCGTTGATATTGTCATTCCGTCGCAAGTGTTCGCTGAACAACATCATATTTTTACTCAAATCTTTTGTAGACCTGAGCTGACGTATATTACCCAAGATCTACCACTATCACTCCACTGTTTAAAGACTTTTACATCTTCTTTTTAACTACCTAAAAACATGGGACCACTTTACCACATACATGTTAACTGTTTATTTTTTGTGAGAATGAGTTAGGTCGTACCAAGTCAACTGCTTTGGTCATTGTGCCATGTCAACACAGTCATTCGTCCACTATCCACTCCACTCCACTCAGAGGAGTCTACAGTATCTCAGGGAACTTAGAGCACACCAAGGTGGGGTACACCAACCTACCATAGGGCACAAACATATTTATTTACATTTACAACAGATGCCCTTATCCAGAGTGACATACAGTTATTTCATTATACACAGTATGTATATGAGCCCTCAACCCTCATCTACTCAGGGGTCCAGCAGCTTATCCAGGGTGCAACATCTACCCTTGCCCCATACACACACATCCAGTTATACACAACAGGAAGCCTGGAAACACCAATCAAGAAACAACTCACTACCGCAGACATTGTATTGAAACCAGATAAGCACGGAGAAAACTCGCCAAACACAGGGAGAGCATTGAACCTGCAACCCTGTAGGCATGAGGCGACTGTGCTAACCCCTAACCCACCATGCTGCTTAAGTCATTTAATATTAATGTATATACATAATGTTTTGTATAATGTTAGCTAGCTAGAGCAGAAGCCATTACACTGCTGTGGCATGACAGTTATTCATGGTTTTATAGAACTTTCCAAAAATTAAGAAGGAAAAGAGACTGCATGAATAAAATGGTTGATCTGATTAAATTTTGGAGCAAAAATGAAGGTTCTAATGTAACTGACCACTTTAAAAAATGACTGGCTCTAGCCTTTATTTATTTCTGAGAGTGTAGAACCCTGCTCCAATGTTTGTCTTTCAGACGAGGCTCCAAAAGGAACCTGCTCAGAAAAGCCAAGAAACATCCAACTCTCCATTTTTTTTTCTTAGATTGATTGGCATGCCTTTAGTGATCATGTTATGGGGACGTGTGGAAATGTTCTCTCAACATTTCTCAGTTTCTGATCCATGGTCATCACAGACGGCTCTGCCTCCAACTCTTTGAGCCAGGTCACATTCCTATCTAATGGCCTCCTCTCTCCCCTCACCGAGCCCGACTTCCTGCTGCATTTTACGGTATTCCTGCTGTTGCCTGGGGTTCAACACGGCCCTGAGTGTCATTAATCATGCTCTGTTTTTTGGCACAACGCTGACACAGAGTGATCCCCAACGGCTGGAGGTCCTCCATGCTTCCCGAAAAAGATAACCCCGTCCAGAAGCCACAGTCTCTGGGATTTTTATTTTTTTGTGATACCTTTTATCTTTCTAATGAGCTTGTTGCAAAAAGCGAAACTATTCATTACTGCATTTCTGAAGCCAACTTCCCATCATGTCTGGCCATATTTTTTCTGTCAGCTTCAAGACAGGTCTATGTGACCTACTCTAGGTGTCAGGTTTTATGCTTTGGGGTTGTCGGGCTTTTATAAATCTGTGGTTATTTTTCTTTCTTGTAATGGAAGGCAGCTCCCTCTGTCTCAAAAGACACAAATGTCAGCTCTAATGTGACCATAAAGACCCCCAAAAGAATCTTGGCTCATTGTATTTCTGAACGCGGGCCAAGCAAAATCTCCAAAACAGCATTATGCAGAGCAAATCGCGAGTTCATGAAATCCCATGAATGTGAACCGGGGCAGATCGAGAGACAGATAGAGCGAGAGAAAGAGAGAGAAAGTAACCAACAGGAAGTGCTAAATACCACTTAATAATAATAATTAACTGAATGAGACACAGTCTGCTTTCGAATGTGGAATGGACTGTTATTTCACCAGAGCTAAGCAGTTTATCTCTGGGTGATGTCATCCTCAGTGGCTTATCACTATGGTTAGCATTGTTGACAACTGCAGTGACATGGTCAGGAGGTCAATCCACCACATCACACATGCAGACTAAAGTCCATATTCAAAAGCGTAATAAGCAAAACCAAGAACTCGTATCTCCTACACCTCAAGATTAAGAACTTAGTACTGTTCCCAGTTGTATTGATCAGATCTACAATGTGCAGCGTTACACCAAAGCGCTGTTCAGTTCTTGACTAAAATTAGCAACTCTGACAGCAGCACATTTCTTTCTTAGCTCTTAGAGATGGGGGAAAATCGAAAAAGTGATGTATCCAGATTCTTTTGGATGGAATCAATTGTTTTTTAAATTCATTATTCATTTATATACAGTATGTATATGGTTGCATTTGAAGTGGTACAATGATGCTGTTCCTCAATAATCCAGCAGATGGCTTGCTCTAAACTATTGACACACTACAGCATCGTGTGTGGTAGGAGAAAATAATTCGGAAAGTTTGTTTAGAATTGTAACAAAATCTGGAAAAAGAAATTCAATATCGAATTGAGTATTTATAAAATCATGCTACTTACAAATTCGATTTGGCACCTAGGTATCGTGATAATATTGTATCGGTGATATCTTTCCTTAGCTACTATATAATTTGCTATATAGCTTTCACGCATAATTTGTAACACTTCATTATTAGCCTATTTAAAATTTTCAGTATTAATAGACGCATCAATGTTTTGGAGACAGATAAAGGGCTTGGTGCAAAGGTGTTTTGCTTGGTTTTCTCTCACTGTTCACTTCAAAAAAATTTAGCTAAGCAGTAGCTTAAAAAACCTGTCATGAAATTGTTAGTGTAGCCAAATACCTTTTAAAACCTTTTCCAAAACCTTCAACATTTTACTTTATCAGTACTCAAAGTTTGGCTAAACTTAAACCAGTCTGCGCGTGGAACCAGGATCTGAGGAACATAACTAACAACAACTGGCAACGTACATGCTAAGCTGTTGAGTATTCAAATTCTTGCCCAAGGGGTCATCAATAGACATCAGCCGGTCATGGGATTCAAACTCAAAAGCAATTAGCTTAAATTCCCACCCTTACTGTAGGTTTGACTTTAGCTATCCCGCACGCCATCCATCTTCTTTTGCTTGATAACAAACATGTAAAGATCTTGGATTTAGCTTCCATGGGAACCCTACACAAATACCAAACCAAGATCGACCACCTATGTTGCATGAATGCGCTTTTTCAACCACGCTCACATCTGAGCGGCGTTACCGGGGACTTAGCTGAGCCGTCCTCTCTTTCAATTTGAGCAGCTGTGCGTGGGTGATAACAGATCATATATCTGCCCGAAGCCGCCTTTTCCCGGGTTTCACAGAAATCTGCATGGTTTACTGTAACTGTTGACACAGATCACTGTGAATCAGAGGATTTGCAGTAATTTAGCTGGGATTTACTCCACTGATTCAGACTCCATTCATATACGCACGTCAAACACTATATAAAAGATATAGTCTTTGAATTCTATTGTATTCAGTGCGCAATTTGCTAATCTTCGAAAATTTTAATCTCGCACATTAGCTATAGTCTCCGGAATATAACATCCCGGCTGTGTTTACGATCACCGCTACGCCCTACCCCTTAAAAGAGTGCAGGTCTTTTGAAATACTCGCGTCGCATTAGCAGATGGTTGGTAAATCAGTGGCTTGTCTGACTTCTCCGAGGGCTTTCCCCTCTCTGCCCTCAGGCCGTCAGATTCCTGTGTGCTGATCCAGGTGTAGGGTGAAGCCGCTAAGCATGATTACTGAATTGAAATCTCTCACTCTCTCCACCTCACTGCGTCCGCCAAATTAAGCAAGCTGACTCAGGACCGACTCTGGTTCACGATGTAATTACAGCCCACGGAGAAATCACAAGCACAGGGAGTGAAATCAACCTTGAGGGCAGAAGCTTTGAATTATTTCAGCATTATTCCTTTTAAACCTCATTATATCAGCCACCTGGTCTGGGGTCGCTCAGGGGTTTAGCGACCCAGTTCAAACCCTAGCACCACCAAGCTGCTGCTGTTGGGCCCTTGAGTGAGGCCCTTAACCCTCACCTGCTCATGTGTACAGTATAATAAGATACAATGCAGAAGGGTGTCTACCAGATGCCTTAAATGTAAATGATCTTGTCACACATCCATGATTTAATTTACATCTTCATTAAATTTGAACGATTAAGATTTTTTAACCTCTCTCGTTTATTGGACTGAAATCCAACATGTTCATATTTCACTACAGCACAATTTATACCTTGAACATTTTAAACATCTGAATGCTTTTATTCCTGTCATTACTTCAACCAAAACCCAGTTGGAAATTCAGTCACACTTCTCGAACCCACACACATCCAGCTGATCTGATACCAGGTCAAGATTTTCCTTGATGTCATTTTATTATTTTTGTGGCTCTATCAGTTTTATTTAGTTTCCATTTTCAGAATTGTTGTGATTATTACTTACTTTATTCTGATTCGTTGCTTTAATTGTTGCATTGGTATAATGTTTTCAGATTCGTTTTTTTACTTTTAATTTTATGAATATCTTTTTAATATCTTAACTCTGTGCTTGTGTTCATACGTTTTGCGTTCACGACCCACAGAATTTATGAGACGAATATATTTACACTTGTATTAATGTGCACTTAAAGCGTCTCCCAGACATGCTGAAGTGATTTGCCCGGTTTTAAATGTGCATAAATGTGCTTTTAGCACGTTTACATTCCGGACTTAATCCTTATACATGATGCATGAAACGACTGGAGTGTAAATCAAACTGACTGGACGTGCTTCCACTCATCCGCGTGTGGAAATACCTTTAAGATTATAGATGTGTCACCTTGATTTAATATGACAAGATGCATTTAATTATCCGGCGAAGCCGAACGGAGTAGAATACATCATGGAAAGTGGCTTTGGAGTGAGGCTGTGGCAACGTGGCGCGTCCACCGTTCCTCTTCAGGTGTCAGGATGTGCTCGAAAGGCGCCTGTTTGAACAAGTCCAGGTGTCAAAAGCAGTGATCCCTCTCCACCTCAAGACTTTTGTAGACTTGTCTTTGCACCTTGTGGGCTTGTAAGAGCACGCTGCCCCTGTCTTAATGGAACCTTTAATAGTAATCGCATGCTTACAGAAGTGAGTGTGTTTACATGCACACTAATAATATAATCACATCACAGCTACATTATTATTACGGCTACAGAAACCATTTTCAGGAGAGAAATTGAGCATTTTGAGCATTTTCTTTTTTGTATAATGAATCTTTAAAATGATGAAAGAAAGGTTTTTTGGAGGGAATTCAAGAGGCAGAAGCATCGCCTAGGAAAAGGAAAGGCCAGCGTTTTTATCTTTACACAAGCTGAAACTTGTGCAGGTAGAGTAAAAATTATAGTAATGATCCCGGGAGTGGAAACGAAAACATGCAATGGCACAAACTTCCTTTTTAAGAAAAAAAAATTGTCTCCACATTCCTGATTTTTAGATGCTTAAATATACTGTAACTGACTGTTATTCACATCTTTATGTCCCGAGACTTTAAATATCATTAGAGTCTGAATTTAGCTCTCTGGATGCAGATTCATTGCTTCCCAAATGGTGTGTGTGTGTTATTGAGGGCTGAGGTTATCTATAGAAAACAGTTCTTAAACTCTTCAGTGGTGCTCAGGTCAGAGGGTCACATTGAACACCGAGGTGTTTCCTACCCATGTGTGTGTGTGTGTGTGTGTGTGTGTTTAAAAACAAAGATGTACAATGATTGCTTGTTACTTATAGTGTATTACTACTGACGGTTACGGTGTGTTAACTGTTATGTAGTGTTAAAAAAGAAAAAGGATTATTGTGGTCCCGAATGGACTTTGCGAGAGCTGGTGAAAAGGTTTGTTTGTGTCATGGGGAAAATCCCCGAGCGATTTCTTTAACCTTCACTTCTGCTTCATTGGAATGTCAGGGGGTCATTACTTTTGCAAATTGCCCGTTCAGTCTTAATCGCTATTAAGTCTTAATCTCCAGACAGAACTACATCATTAATATCTAATTACGCAACTCTTCTGAGGACTACCTTACCGTGGCGTCGCCCTTTCGTTCTGATTAAAGACACCACTAACACTCACACACACATATTCTCCATGCACAAACAACACATACAACACACACAACTGCTACTTTTAGATTTACAACTCTCTTTCTTGTCTGTGTTTGGACTGTCAGAGTCAGACTTCATTAAGCGACACACTCAAGCAGAAAATCGTTTCGAAAACAAGTCCTCGGAAAAAAACCTTTACAGCAACTTTCAAGAAGAAGTAAAAGAATGAAAGCCGTGATATGAGTGATGTGTATAAGAGTTCTCACTCCGCACATGATTCTGAGCTCAGAGACCTCACGCAACAGACAGAAGGATTAAAGCTCGGAGACTTCATTCAATATCCAGCGTGACTATTATGTCTTTACAGCGTCATAAAAAGTTTTACAAAAGAGATTTCATTGCTGTGGTTCCCAGCTGTTCAACAATCAAGCTGCCTTCACAAGGACTTTTTTTTTTTTGCCATCAAAAGCAGACATCTCGACAACGCGTGTCAGGGTGTTAAAGATCGTCGTCTGTGAAATATATTATGACTGAATGTATGGAAGAAGGCTTCGCAGGGCGGGGCTGCAGGCTTTCAATGTCGTGTTCAAAGCTATAAGGGCATATAAGTTATATAAGGGCAGCGTTTTTCAGATTATAGCATCCGCCAAGAGGCACGCCTATAAAACAAACCAGTTATGGGACTTCAATTTATCTTCAAATGGATCCCAAAAAGTCTTTGTGATCGTGGCTTTAGGACTGCAAAATCATAAAGGACCAGGTCTTATATTACATCACATTAAATTATCATCTTCTACAGTCTCCAGCATTTGCTATCCTTGACTTTTGGTTCCAGGCTTAAAGGCAAGCATCTTTTTTTTTTTTTTTCAAAAATATTCTCCTTTGAGTTGTCGTGTCAGTATCCTCCCGTATTTTTAGGACCTTCCTCCATCAGTTACAGCTAACATTTACCTCCTCCAACCTAATTTTTTTAAAAACCGCTGCACGACACCACTAGGGGGCAATATAACACGTTCCGGAGAAAGCACCATCCACCCTCTTCCACCTGTGTGAGATCAAAGACACCAATGATTGGCTAGGGATGACAACTCTCGATCCCCGGATGACATTTCCAGTGTACCAGTCAAAAATGCCCCTAAAGGCAAATACTGCTTTTGAAAAACCCATTTCGAATGCGTCTACATGAGTAAAATCTAGAAACCTCAGAGGTGTTTTGCAAAATCTGAATACAACCATAATTATGAATATCTCCACTAAACTTAAACATATTTAAAACATGTTATGGTGTTATGTTATGGTGTTATGATATGCTGAAATATCCCCTCAGTTGTAAATGTTGTAAGTTGTAAATATGAGGTTTTAAGGTTCACAAATTGTTTATTCAATGTTATACTTCTAGAAACTAAGCACTGGTGATTCTGTGGTAGGAGTTTCGCCTGCCATGAGGAGGTCCTGGGTTCGATTCCCAGCCAGTACCCAAAACCCCAGACAATGCCAGTCCCAAGGGCTGGTAGAATGGGAGGATTGCGTCATGTGTAAAACAAAAGCTTGTACGTGCGGACCGGATGGTCCGCTGTGGCGACCTCTTGCTGGGAGCAGACGAAAGACCAACCACACTTCCAGAATCTGTTTTTAGTTTTAGGAAATTAACCCTAACATTTAATTAATGGTTTATTTTGCTTCATTTTAAATATTGTGTAATCAACAATGTAAAAATGTTATGAAGCAAACCAAAATAAGAAAATTAAAGAACGTAACAGGCTTTCGCTGAAAATGTCCCCTTTGGTGTTCCACTAAAAAACACAGAGGCATCATTTGTTCAACAGCCATACCTGTACGATTTTGTATATTAACTTTTCATAATGGGTGAAATATAAACAATAAAAAGTACAGAACTAGCAGGGGAAGTCAGAGATGAACCACACAGGAAAGGCAAATCCCTGTCAGCATTTGAAGTAAATGTACTTCAGATGTTCATACTTTAATCTTGCTCAAGAACTAATGCACCAGCTTTAACTCCATGACTCCAGAAGTGTGTGACTCATTACGAAATAACATACGATCATAGTAAACAGGTCTGAGATTGATTCTGGACCTCGAAGCTGTTTTCCAAATCCCATCCCATCCCTAGTTCATATGGTCCATGTTGTTCTGCTACGCTGCCTGAATCCATGAAGCATGAAGCTGAATGGGGCAGGACAACACACAGGATCAGGACCTACAGCTCCATGAGTCTGTCACAGCAGGATCTCTTCCCTCTGTTGATACTGCAGCGGTGGGATAAGCCGGAACAGATAAGCCATACAGAGGGGAAGCCTCGCTCTAGAAACACAGGAAGCGCTCAGGGTTTAACTTGCTGCTGGACACCACATGTGGCAGCGTTATGAGGGATCTTTGAATTCATTTAGTTTATGATCTGTAATCAGAAATATAAAACAAATACAATGTAAATTTACTCAATTAAACTTATTCGCACTGCCTAGTTTAGTTCTGTGAGGAATTTCGCAATTCAGCAGCTGAACTGCACTGATACAAATTCAGTATAATAATGAATCTATAGGGGAAGCCCTTAAAACTCCCCCTTTTTAGCCGTTATTTGTATTGTTGTTTCTGCAATCTAAAGTGACATAACCGTTTTGTAGAACAAAAGCAAAAAAAAAAAAACAATGTAAAAATGGGTCAAGAGCACAGGTACAAATGATCAAATGTTTTTATGCTTGTTTTTGGTTGTTTCTAAAACATATGATCATTTTGTGCCCTGCGATGGATTGGCACCCTGTCCAGGATGTACCCCACCTCGTGCCCAAAGTCTCCTGGGATAGGGGCTCCAGGTCCCCGCGACCCTGAATACAGGAACAAACGGTATAGAAGATGAGTGAGTGAGTGAGTGAGTGAGTGATCATTTTGAGAGTTCTACATTTTTGCGACATCATTCCCATATTCCGGTTTTGGCAAAAAAATTACATGTTCTTACTGTACAAAGGCCAAAAGGCCAACCCTGCGAGGTTCCTGAGGCATCCAGAGAAGGACCAGCTCCAGCTGGATTCTGCTTTATGATGGTTGG
>JAQQZT010000001.1:5172576-5183274 GCA_030068275.1 Clarias platycephalus
ATATATACACAGTACTCAGTAAGTGATCATGGACAACATCCATTGGAAATGTTTTTATTTCAATCAAAGCCAAGTTTCTCTGTGAATGTCAGCCAGACATTGCTCATGTGCCCTCCCCGATGCCATGTTGGGAAAGCACAAGGGCACAATGTTGGCATACACAACATTATTCAGTACATTTTTCCAAAATCATGCAATTTTCACAAATACAAACTTTCTTGTGCAAACATCCTATAAATGATTTACAGATAAATCTGTTCGTACCCAGCTTGATGAATGAACTGTTATGTTGGCGGTTCAGTCCATAAAGCACTGCTAACACAGAGCCTCATTTCTTTGACATTCAGTATACTGTACTTGTTTATGAATATTTTCCAACTAAAATTCCTGCCAGATTTCTGAAAGTTTCAGTTAATCTTCTTTCATACAAATGTCATGCTCAAATGCTAATGTTGACCTATGCTAATGACCCTGAAACATTCAAGCCAAACTGAAGTGCACATTTACACAAAGACAGGAGTGAAAAATACTAACGGTTTATTTTTTCTTCTGATTTTCATAGAACCATAATTACTTGTGCAAAAGCTGATGTCAAGTCTGACAAATAGGGTGCAAAATTAACAACACTTAAAAATGTACTGAATTTATACTCATGATTAACTGTGTGGCAATGGCCAAAAGACTGAGCCTATTTTTTTTTTTTTACCAAACTGGTTTACAAAATGTTTTTAATGAAATACAAAATATATATGCATGTTAACATTTACCTAAACTTTCTATGGAAGCTAAAAAGAAAAGTTATATCAGAAAGTTTATATGAGTACCCAACTGTGCTCATGTTACATTTAACCAGCACTATTACTGTATAAGAATTCAATTAGATATTGTGATATTTGACAGCAAATATCTGAAACACATTAGTTAATGGTCATCTGTAAATAATAATAATAATAATAATAATAATAATAATAATAATAAACTGGCATTAACTACATTTAATTTACTTTTATTATTTCCCTCAATTTTATTTAGTCATGCACAATTTGTTGCATAAAAATCTAAATCACAGTATGGAACCATGCAGTTATTTATTTACAAAAGGCTGCAATTTATTACAGGTAATATACATATAGTCAGCAACTTATGCAAAGTTTGTAAATAATAATATATGTTTTTTATTATATCATTTTTATATGTTTTTTGGTAATAAACAAATATTAGTAAACTTTCTTTAAATGAGTCCATTTACTTAATACATTTAGTCCATTTAAGTAATACAATTTATTTATTTATGTATTTTTCGCCTGTGCTGCAGGGAGGTAAAGGGCGGATTGGAGTGATCATCTCTTCCTTTGTTCACTTCACTGACATCTCGGCAAGGTACCTCCCCTCTCAAAACATTTTACTGTTTACTGCCTTCATAACCAAAACTCATCAGATCTGCTGTATATTCTATCTATCTATCTATCTATCTATCTATCTATCTATCTATCTATCTATCTATCTATCTATCTATCTATCTATCTATCCAATGACACACTGCTTTAGTGTTTAAGTGACTGTTTTTCTTCATTAAACATATTCGTGATGCACAATCGTATAAACTAACCTGTGAGTGCCAGTGGGGATGTAAACTTTCAAGCAAGCTAGCTGAGTCATTTAGCTTTAACTAGCTGATACTTAGTCAGAGTGTTGCCATGGTTACAGTGTGTGTGTGTGTGTTGTGTGAGTTTTTCTCGCTCACCTGCTCATTTGGTTTAAATGTTCATTATCATATGCATCTCTGCTGATCTGCTCCGTACACACACTTCCTGCGGTGACGTGAAGGGTGAGCCAGCTCTTCACCCTGCGGGAGATTATACTCTGTGTGTGTGCGTGTGTGTGTGTTCAGAGAGGGGCCTCTTTTGAAGAGCTCTCAATGTGTGTTGGTTTAGAGGAGGAATGGAGGGATGGAGACACACACACACACACACACACACACACAGCTTTTCCTCCACTGTGTTTACTTAACCAGGACATTCTGCTCCTCCATGCTGGATTCTCTGGCTTTACCACTTACTTTCTTTTCCTCTCATCTGTGTAAAATCACTGACATATAAGCTGTAATAAATACTATAATAATAAAAACCTACATCCATGGATTTCTGTATGTGTTACAGTGCGGACCAGGCACTGGATCGCTTCGCCATGAGAAAGTTCTACGATGATAAAGTCTCTGCTCTGATGACGCCTTCACAGAAAAGGTAAAAATATATCCATAGTTAAAAATTGAACTTTCTGGCAAGAAAAAAAAATAATAATCAGTACAACACGGTATAACTGTGACTCTGTTTATAGAAGGCTGTCTGCCAAAATTTAGCGACCTAGGATCAATAAGAGAAAAAAACTATAAGGCTATGTGTAGCTCTTAATATGGCGATGCTCACAACACCATGCTTCACTATCCCCAATTAGTTAAATGTTGGAAACGTTCAAGGGTGTGAATACTTATGCAAGGCATAGTAGTAATTCCATTGATTCATTTCTGATAATACTGATTCAACTCAGTTACAGAGACACATTCACTAATTTCGACAAACGTCTTGCATTCACAGCACAATGACACAACGGGATCAAAGCAAACGACTAAACAAAACAGCAACAGGCTGGGCGTTGAACCCACGGCTTTTGTCACCTTGTTTTGAGTTTGACTCGGTTTCAAATCGTTGTTGCTGGCTAAATATGAAGTATGAATTGTTTTGATATGCATGTATGATATTTATGAAATAAATATAAAAAAAACGTAAAGTTCTATCAGTTTGTTAATATTGGATAAAGAAATTGCTTATCATTTGCCTGTCTCTTGAATTGACTGATCTCTGTTCACACCAGCTCAAATAAAGGTACTGGAACATTCTATTGGCTAAAAACACAACAACACAATTTTGGTTTAATTAACTTCTGCAAGACTTTCCAGTATTCTCCAGGCTTCCCATGACGTGTAAATGATGAGCTGTAAAGAAACAGAATGAATGAGGATTTAAAGATCTCTGAATTGTGCTGAATTGTTTGCGATTGAGTTTTATTTTCTTTCTTTGTCACCCAGATATGTATGGATCCTGAACAGCCTGCTCAGCGGCTCCATGAAGATGAACACCTCTGCACTGTTCCTGCACTGCATAATCCTACACGGGATTCCCAATTTCGAGAACTCTGGTGGTTCGTACAATTATAACTGACCTTAAATTTGGAGTTGAGTTGAGTCACCTGGCTCTGTACAGTATACGGCTCTTAGAAATTGGGATAGTGAAACTGAGGAAACCATGGAAACCAGTTTGGACTGGGAGCGTCATCCAGGAGCAAGGTCTTGTTTTTAAGTCTGTCTGTACTGTACATACAGGAACAGACTAATCTTTCCCAAGAGCACTCCTGTTTCCGTGGGCTTGTAGCACACCTGGAGCAGGTGATGCGAGTAAGTCAGGGCTTTAGGTCACGTGTCTCAGGTGGAGGAAAGGAAAAACTCTCAGCGCTGACTGGCTGTGTTTACACACCGGCTGGGAAAAATCTCATTCAAAGGACTGACAGGCAAACAGAAAATAACATCGCCATTATTCATAGTAACACAATCAGAGGTGCGTGTACGTACAGGATCGGACTCTCTCTGCCTCGCTCTCTCGCAAACTGCAAAAACACTCTGACAATGAGACGACGAGGTGAGAGTTACTATAAATCGGACTAACCACAGTAATATGACACACACACACACACATACTGTATACGCATGCACACACATTACAATACAGTTCTCCAGTGTGTGACGTACTCGGGGTTTATGCGCGCAATCGCAAAAAAGAGCAACGGCTCAGATTTCCCACAATCCCACACAGTTTGGACACGTGGTCTAAGATGTCATTTCGCTCTTAAATGCTTTCAATGGATCAGCTTCGGACCTGTGAGAGATATTCCACGAGTGGTGATAATAGACAGTAACAGCACTGGGATCTTTAATTATATGCATCACTCCGCCTCACAGGTGTTCTAACAATGGGTAATTATACTGTCTGTCAGCAGCGAGGGGGAAAATACAGCAGGTCGTTACGGTCCACAGTACTGGAAAGAGGGGAGAGCAGCTGCCTGACAAAACCTACATTCAAAACCAGTCACGGAAACGCTTTCAGCAAGAAAAACACGTCTTAAACAACACCTCAGCCTTGTTCAGACTCCTGGACCAAGTCTGATTTTTAACATATCCAGCTTTATCCTGTATTCAGGGTCGTGGTGGTCCTGGAGCCTATCTCAGGAGGTTTAGGGCACGAGGCAGAGTACTGTACACTCTGGACAGGGTGCCAATCCATCGTATCCTTACGCCAATTAGTCTAATCTGACTGTCTTTGGACTGTGTCAGGAGATCGGAGTACCTGGAGGAAATCCACCAAGCACGGGGAGAACATGCAAACTCCATGCACACAGAGACGGGAATCGAACCCGGACCCTGGAGGTGCAAGGCGACAGTGCTAACCACTACTCCACCGTGCCGCCCCCTTGAATTTTCTTTGCGACTAAATTGACATTGTTTCCCAGAAGAGCGTAAGGCTTAACCGCAGTATGGTAATGATACAGTAGGTGACACAGTGAACTGTCTGATAGCACTTTGAGAGGATGCATCAATACAGGCTTTGATCCTTTTCAAATACCAAAGTGAACAGTCAGTCCTGAAAATCAGAAGTGAGACAAATCGGCCTTTGTCCTTTAATTGCTTCTAACGCTTCCTGAATTCCCCTTGAACCATCCATGTTGTTCTGTTGTGTGTAGCTAAAGAGCTAACTAGCTTCAAACTCACATCTGCATCCTAATTTCCTCTTTAAACCCTGATCAAGGGCAATACTTGGTGATTATACACCCTACATACAGTAGTGCACTCATTTTTCATTCAACACTATTTGTGATTGAACCTGGTGAAATGAGTGGAAATATAATCTAAATCTTGTAAGTTTCTCAGGACTGTCCACCACCTCCATGGTTTATTCTGCCATTTGGCTACACAGTACCAGTAAGAATTGAAAACTTCTTTCGCCCTTGTTAATTACACTAACTGTCTGTCGTGGTTAGTTATTTAAACCAGGTGTGTGGCGGGGCAAAATAAATAGTTAAACAAGCAAGCAAATCATAATCTGTTTATAATCCATGGTGCTTGTGGAACTGTGGCATAAAAGCAATATCTCGCTCAAGGTTGTTCAGTTCTGTTGTGCAGAATATCAGCACGGCTGTGATCCCTTCCGCACAACTGCTGATACACATTACAGCAGCACACCCTCTCGTGTGCTATTGCTTATCAATGTTTATGACTAGAGGGCGGGCTCATGAAGAAGAGGATTATAAATCCCTTGTGTTTAATAGATCCTTGGAAACAATAAAAACATCTGGACTACTAATAAACAACAACAACAAAAATGTTATTTTAATGTTATAATAGTTATGATATTCCTATCATAATTTCTATAGTAGATTAATGAGATGTTGAAAAAGATCTTTTCCTTTTCTAACGATGTTGTGATTGAATTTTTGTCCCGCAGTGTGTCGTCCGTACGTAAGGGTATATCAGGCGATGCAGCCCGTCTACGCCTCTGGAGTTTAGTGAGTTACTCAGCATTGTCTGTTCATGCTTCACCTTGTGCTTTACATGTGAACTTTGAATGTATAAGGAAGTCGGAAGTAGACCAAAAAGCTTTACATGGTGTGTGTGTGTGTGTGTGTGTGTGTGTGTGTGCAGTCACATTGGTCCAGGCCACAGACATAAGGTGTGCGTAGCCCTGGAGCCGGCTCAGCTACTGAAAGGAGACATCATGGTATAACGATTAACCAGAATTCGCAGCGGATAATAAACCACTGAAGTCATGACTCATGCCAACAATAGAACTTTGTGTATTGTGTGTGTGTGTGTGTGTGTAGATAAAGTGTTTCCATAGAAGCAATCCATCTCAGAAAGATCTGGTCTTCAGACTGCAGTTCCACACAGGAGCTGTGCAGGGGTACAGCATGATGTTTGAGAAGGATGACTTGGAGCAGGCCAACAAAGGTTTATTCACACACACACACACACACACTTAAACACACACTCAATGTGTCCTCGTGACCATTCGTTTCATTCTACTGTGGAGCTTTAACACATAATGCAAAAGGTAACACAATTCATCTTCAAAAAATGTAAGAAAAAGAATGATACAGCTGAATGAGAGAAAAAGACTGAGTGTGTGTGTGTGTGTACTCTGAGAGAAGTGTGTGCTGGGAGTTGAACCTCCGCTGTTTGCGTTTCAGATCCCAGATTTCCGGATTACGGCAAAGTGGAACTGGTGTTCTCTGAGAGCCCTGAGAGGAGCCAAGGTATAACTCTGCTCTTTCCTCTCACACACACACACACACACAAATACGTCCCCTGTTGTTAGCCGGGCCACGGCCTGCTGAGCTCTTCTGCTGCCCTGTCAGCACACTCTTCACACACTTCCACTCGGCGAGAGAGTCCCAGCAGGAGGCAGGACGACTGACGGTGTGTGTGTGAGTGTGTGTGTGTATTCAAGTGAGAGACATTCCACATCCTCGCTCCAGCAGCCAGCAAGAGACTGGGTGTCTGGGTGTGTGTGTGTGCAATAGTAAATCTAGTCAGCTACATTATGGTCTGTTTATACAATAGGCAATATACTGTATACACACATACACAATATTTTAATTAAGACTTTAGACTAATGTTGTATTCTGAGCCGCGAGTCACGGATGCACCGCTGTCCTCACTTCTTCATCAGATGTGAATCCTCTCCCTCGTAGGGCTGCTTTCGGGGGACGGAACAGGTGAAAGTCTGATGGAGTGAGATCAGGACTATAGCGAGGATGCTTTAACGCCTCAAAAGTTCACCTAACGCCTCAATACGTATATGCAGAATGGATTCTTGAATCTGATTGGTCACAAGGTGTTGATTAGCATCCTAGAACCTCGGCTATTTGTATCAATGTTTTTTCGATGTATTTGTGTGTTTGTGTCAGGAGCTGATCTCTGGCAGAATGGAGCCGATGTGTCAGTGGACTACAGCTCTACAGACTCGCTCACCAGATGGGATTCATACCAAGACGTCTGCAACGGTGAAGGTAACATTCAACACTGAATAAACACGTAAAGCTGCTACTGAGGCGCCCTGCGTAATCTTGTGTAAAGCTTCCTAACTTCCTAAAGCTTGGCTTGGCGTAGCATGATGTCGTTTCCCAGTGGCCTTGTTAGAAATGACGTGTTTATGCTGACGTGGCTCGGGGAGTGTGATGATAGACAGAGCAGCCTGCTATATATCCCAGGCTCTATAATGAATCTTACATGCTACACTGAGGGACATCCTGCTGGATGACATGAACACACACACACACATTCTCTACACACACGCACCAGAGTGAGAAGGCACCACATCCCCCTCCACCCCCCGTGAGTCGTTTGAGAAATCCATTTCCACTGTGTAACGTGCCTCATAAAGGGGACATTCAGGAATGCTCGTCAGATGGAGATGATGAGCAACGGCTGCTCAGGGATGTGAGATGGAGAACTAATCAACAACTGTAGCTTGTTTACTTTGGAGTGAATCATCATATGAGATCAGTGAAATTCTCCAGCTTCTCCAGCCATCCAATCTGTAGTCCCACATGTGCTGAGCAGGAGAAAATACTGCCTGCAGATGATGAGGGTGAGGATAAAAATGGTGATGGTGAAGGTGTTGAATATGATTATGATTAATGATGATGATGATGATGATGAATGTGGCGAAGACAGTGAAGGGGGTGATGATGATGATGAAGGGGTGAGGTTTGTGATGATGATGATGATGATGATGAAGGGGTGAAGGTTTATATGATGCTGATGTTAAAATGGTGAAGGTTGTGATGACTATGATGATGATTATGATGATGATGATGATGATGATGATGGTGATAAAGATGATGATGATGATGATGATGATAAAATGTTGAAGGTTAAAGGTTGTGATGATGATGATAATGATGAATGGGTGAAGGTTTATATGATGCTGATGTTAAAAATGGTGAAGGTTGTGATGATTATGATGATGATGATGATGGTAATAAAGATGATGATGATAAAATGTTGAAGGTTAAAGGTTGTGATGATGATGATGATGATGATGATGATGATGATGATGATGATGATGATGAAGGGGTGAAGGTTTATATGATGCTGATGTTACTTATGATGATGATGATGATGATGATGATAAAATGTTGAAGGTTAAAGGTTGTGATGATGATAAAAATGATTAAATTTGTGATGGTGATGATGATGAGGGGTTGAAGGTTGTAATGATGATGATGATGATGGTGATGATGATGATGATAAAATTGGTGAAGATTGTAATGAAGATATTGATGATGATGATAATAATGATGATGATGATGATGGTGATAAAGATGATGATGATGATGAAGGGTTGAACGTTTATATGATGATGAGGATGATGAGGATGATGATGAAAATGGTGAAGGTTGTGATGATGATGATGATGATAAATTGTTGATGGTTAAAAGTTGTGATGATGATGATGATGATGATGATGAAAATGATGAAGGTTGTGATAATGATGTAGGCGTGAAGATTGTAATGAAGATGATGATGATGATGGTGATAAAGATGATGATGATGATGATGATGAAGGGTTGAACGTTTATATGATGATGAGGATGATGAGGATGATGATGAAAATGGTGAAGGTTGTGATGATGATGATGATGATAAATTGTTGATGGTTAAAAGTTGTGATGATGATGATGATGATGATGATGATGATGATGATGATGAAAATGATGAAGGTTGTGATAATGATGAAGGGGTGAAGATTGTGATGAGGATAATGATGATGATGATGATGATGATGATGAAGGGGTGAAGGTTGTAATGATGATGAAGGGGTGAAGGTTGTGATGATGATTATGATGATGATGATGATGATGATGATGGAAGTGGTGAAACTTATAAAAGTGGTGAAGATTGATGATGATGATGAAGGTGGAGAATATATCCCAGTGTTTATTTGTAACAATCAATTTATGAAAGAAGACAACAGATCCGCTATATTTCTTTCTTTCTTTCTTTTTTTCTTTTTTTTTATATGTTTCTTTTCAATGTTCTTCCTTTCATCTTTCTATCCTTTTTTTCTCCTTCCTCCCTTCTTTCTTTCAGTAAGACTTTTTTTGGTTTTATGGATGAAGGGACCACTGCCATGTCCTCAAAGAACACTGTAGCGTTTCCCGAGTCTGGAAAATTAATAAACTGCAGCAGGATGGTGTGTGACCAGGAAACATCGACACACACTGTTGCTTAGAAATGCTGTTTTCTTCTTGTTGTAACAACAATCTCTCTCTCTCTCTCTCTCTCTCTCTCTCTCTCTCTCTCATTCTTTCGGCCTGTGCATGTTTGTATGGTACTGAACACACAGGCTCTAACCAGACATGCCCCCACCCACTCACCCACCCAAAACACACACACTGAGCACACACACACACACACACACACACACTCTCCCTGCGGTCCTGAGCCTCACACTCAGGGGTATTTTTCTCCTGCTGTGCCCACTATGGTGAACCTCACCAGTCTGCCGCGGAATTTACAGGAAGCTGAAAATAGACTCAGATGTTCAGATCCAGAGACCCGGGAGAGACAGGAGGAGAGACAGGACTCGGGGAGAGTCGAGCGCTGAGAGTGAAACATCGTAAAAGCAGAGTGGCTTCCTCAATAACACACCAGAGCATAAGGTACAAAAAAAAAGGCAGAGGCAGACTGAGGCCACTTGGGGGCGCTTGTGAGGGAAACGCATTCCTGTGGTAAAGTTTGCACTCGCGTGTAAACACAACGTTTAAGAAACAGCCCAGGAGGAATTCAGCGTCCCTGTCCTACCCGCTCGGTCCTTCTCCGTGACCCCACACAGGCAGTGAGAGGATATGTTACACCACTGCTACTCCACCGCACTCTGATTGGTCAGAACGTCCCGATTCATCAGCTTCTGATCTAATCATCTCTGAAGTGATAGACAGTAGCAATGAGCAGCCTCCATGTCCTTATGGTTATGATGTAATCAATGTGACTCCGCCCCAAACCTTTCCCATTACACACTCAACCCTCACACACCGTCCACACACTTACTCCACTATGTCCAGTTCACTGACAACCTGGAACCAGGCAGAGTCCGCCTCGTCATTTCTATAGCAACAGCTGACCTAATTATATCAACAATATATTGCTTATGTTCTCTCTTTTTATCTTTTAAGAGTTGCTCTTTCTTCTTTCTTTCTCTTCACTTTCCACCCATCCTTTTTCTTTTGTTCCAGTTTCCTTCCTTCCTTCTTTCTTTCTAATTTCCATCTATCTATTTATTCATCAAACCATATTTCTTTCTTTCTTTCATCCTTTCTTTCTTTCTTTCTTTCTTTCTTTCATCCTTCCTTTCTTTCTTTCTTTCTTTCTTTCTTTCTTTCTGTTTCTTTTCAATTTATTTCCATCCATCCATCTTTTTTTTCTTTTTTTGTTCTATATTTTTCAGTATTCTTATACTGTTTATTTACTTCCCTTTTATCCTTCCTTTCTTTTTCCTTTCTTCCTTCCTTTCTTCCTTTCTTTCTTTCATCTTTTCTTTCCTTCTTTCATTCTCTCCTTCCTTTCTTCCTTTCTTTCTTTCTTTC
>JAQQZT010000001.1:5219606-5234606 GCA_030068275.1 Clarias platycephalus
TCTCCACATCATTGCATTCAGTTTTTATTCACAATTTGTTTAGTGTCCCAACTTTTTTGGAATCCGGTTTGTAGTTACCAACGTGTTAAAACAGTCAACGTTGTATTAAATCGAAGATATTTTGCGCTTCTGCTAGCATTTGTTCACATGCTAATGCAGGCTCTGCTCCCAAATCAGCGTTACTAATTGAATACAATCATCCCAAAGCATTTCATAGCAGGAATGTTGATCTGGGATCGGATTCTTCGTTGTGTTTTTGGCCACAGATCTGAATTTGGATTCCAGCTCTGGGAGGCGTTGTGAGTCCTGGCCCAGGTCACACACACTTCAGTCCAGCGAATGAATCAGACATGCTAACCGCAGCGATACACAGAGCTGGCCAGATCGAATCAGGGTCAAAGAGTGAACCTCTGCAGCGTTCTGGCGCGGATGATCCTCCTTGCTCAGATCAGCGGGACTGAAACATACATTTGGGTTTTAATGACCGTTCTGGTGTTATTCGCTTTTGGTTAAGCCTACATTATGGCTTTTTCACTCATTTCATTTATAACTAATCACTGTTCAGTAACATCCCTCAGTATTACAGGCTGTTAGTGAACGTGTAGCAGATATCCTCCAGAAGTTTGTATGTGTTAGCTAAATACCACTGGTAAAACTTTATAGACTGTCATGAAATATGCCACTTATTTAAAAGACGCAGTGCTCCTCCGAATGCCTTTTATGGGCTCCGGAGCAGCGTGTTGCTCAAAGTGCTCATGTTTGGTGATTTGGAACGACATTGTTTGAGGAAATAGTATAGAATTAGTGCTATTAGGAATGTCTGCTGTAAACACAACAGAGTTCTGGGCTGTCTAGGGATTGAAGACGCTGTCCGAGAGAGCCGAGCTCCTTCTGTATTTTTGTTCAACATATTAACAGCGGCATGAATCCGTTCAGGCGAACGTTTCAGATGAACGATTTTAAACAGCAAACCGCAGCACTTTCATTCTCTTTATCTGCTTTTGCAGCTCATATTTTCTCCCTTTGTTATTGTCCACACGGGCTACGCTCCGCACGCTTCTGAAAATCTGTTCTAATTATGGAAAAAATGGGAAGCAAACCGCAAGTTATGTAAGATGTAAGAGGATGACATTTTCGGGCATACATAAGCGCTTAAGTCACAGGAAGTAAAATGGGAGCAGAAGCCAGATTAAGAACGATGGCACTGTGACAAGAGGAACGCACGTTCATCAGATTGAAATATCGCCAAGAAGTCATTTCAAATTACATTTCAATTTCAACATTAGTAATAGAGCCCCATTCATCAGGTTAAGCCATTAAAGCTCCTCCTGGTTACAGATATAAAAAACAGAGGTTTCCGTTCTCTCTCTTTCAGCTCTCTTCTTCCATAGTGGGTCTCTTGATTAAACAGAGAAGGAACTAGGTGTAACTAGTATCCTGGAATCTAGAAAAAAAAACCTACTGTAAGAATCCTCAACTATCCAAGGAACATTTCTCTGTAAGAGTGCATACGCTATAAGCAATATCTAGTACACTTTGCTTGACCTTCTGGTTGTGTAGAAACCTACTATGGTGTGGTTTTCTCTTAGACAAGAAAGAAGAAACATCTAATGTAACATCTAAAACCTAAAACTTAGAACTTCTATACTAAGCAAAGAACCTACCCCCTTTGCAGCTATAACAACTTTAACCCATCTGGGAAGGCTTTCCACAAGGTTAAGGGGTGTGTTTATGGGAATTTTTGACCATTCTTCCACAATCGCGTTTGTGAGGTCAGACACTGATGTTGATCAAGAAGGCCCGGCTCACAGTCTCCGCTCTAATTCATCCCAAAGGTGTTCTATCAGGTTGAGGTCAGGACTCTGTGCAGGCCAGTCAAGTTCTTCCACACCAAACTCACTCATCCATGTCTTTATGGGCTTTGCTTTGTGCACTGGTGCGCAGTCATGTTGGAACATGTTGGAAGGGGCCATCTCCAAACTGTTTCCACAAAGTTGGGAGCATGAAATTGTTCAAAATTTCATTGTATGCTGAAGCATTAATCGTTTCTTTAACTGGAAGTAAGGGGCTGAGCCCAACTCCTGAAAAACAAGCACCAAAATCACTACGCAATATTAAGGCGCAATATTAAGGGGCAACATTAAAATTCTGTAGAGTACCAGAGAAAGTATTCACCCTCAAAAAGAAAGCAAATAATTCTAAACTATCTGAGGAACATCTGGGGAACCTTGCCATGTAAGATACATGGGAGATACTCAAACAGAACTAAGCTTGGAATACTCACTCACTCGTCATCTATACCGCTTTATCTTGTATTCAGGGGGCCTGGAGCCTATCTCACTTGTACGCGCACAAGGCGGGTACACCCTGGAATGGGCGCCAATCCATCACAGGGCACACACTCATTTACACACTACAGGAAATTTGAGAATCCCAATTAGCCTCCTCAAACAATAAAGACTTAAAAAATACAGTTCTAACCTTTAAATGATTTTTTTGGGTTCTCTACCAAACTATACAACATTATATTTCTCCCTCATACATACAGCATTCACTAAAAACCATTAAGAACCCTTGAAGAATCATTTTTGCTTTTTTTTTTTTACTCTCTCTGCCAACTGGTTTCAGTTACCAGAACGCTTTCAGAATTGTTCTTTTTCTATGAATATTTCATCTGGCAATTTTTCCGGTGTTTCCTGAAAACATTAATGTTCCTTTCCCAAAACATTGTTATAACAGGGAAGTTGTTTTTTATTTAATCACCTGCAGGTAGTCAAATTGTTGGGAGACATTTTTTTTTCCCGGCAAAGAGAAGCCTTTATACAGTACATGGCATCCTTTGACTGGACCTTTGGTCTTCTTATGGCGCTGCTGGAGAATCCTGTCGTACAATGTAATGCAAACTCAGAGACTGAAATGTACAAATGAGATTAACGTACTCTATACTGCTGCGGTGTTGATTCGTTCATTACTTAGCAACATGAACAATAAATACATTAGAAGTTAGAATCTGATTATCCCAATGTTAAGCAATGGAGTGTAACTAATTCATCTGTAATACTTTGCCAATGTAAGTAGTCCCTTTGTGCTAGTACTTCATCAAACGTTCAGCAGTTGTGCTTTCAAACACTAATAATTATGTCTCAGACTATGCATGCTGCAGATATTCTCAGACTCTATAAGATACTAATCATTTCTCTACAGGACCCCAGTCATGTGTGTGTATTTGTGTGTCTGAAATGCCAGTCCTTTCTAACCCACTCCTACCCGCTCTGCAACACACCAGCTGATTAAACTCTACCTCAGTTCCTCTGTGAGTTTTGGCGGTCCCTTTAGATTCTTTTTTCCCCCTAATAGCATTAAGCCACATTCTTTTTTTTTATTCCTGTCTTTTTCCCTTTATTCACCTTTCCCTCTTTTCTACCGTCCACTATTTAATGTTTCCAAGGGCCAGCATGCTGGTACAGCTGGCAGCATTACCACTTTACAACTTGGTCAGATCCTGGGTTTGAGATACTGTCTGTGGTTTCGTATCTTCTAATCATGTTCCTCCGAGTGTCCTGTGGGTCCTCCAGGTTTGTTCAGCCTTCCAAAAACATCCCAGGTGACTCTACACTGCCTCAGTGTTTAATGTGCTCGTATTATGTCAGGGATGAACTCTAGATCAACTGCGATAAACGTTTAGTGAAGATGAATGGAGTCCGTGCTTTTAGTAAACAATAGCACAAGATTATCACAGCGCAGTTTAGTATTGTTACATCGTCAAATTTAAGAGCCAATCACTTTTCAGCCTACAGATACGCCAAAGCCGGGGTACATCATCGATTTTACATCTTTGGAATTGAAATACTGATACTCTCTCTCTAATACAATAGAATGGAGACAAATGTGGTGCAGCAAAGGAACTTCCTGTGAAACAAAATGTTGTCGGCGAACACGGTCACGCGCTCGATCACACGACACAAATTCCTGACATTCCGAGCTCTCCGAGCAGAGCCCGAGTGAGTCGGGAGGCACAGGATCCGCTGCAGGGGGTTTGGAGAGAGATCCTGCCTACCACCCGGGACGGTTATTAGAGAAAACACAGTGGCGTGTTGGAATAGAACACTTGGCCCTTTCTGTGCAACTGTACGCCTGTTTCGCCCTCTGTGTTTTTGTTTTGTGTGAGGTGAGCTGCAGATGTGGTCTCAACGTACACTCTTAATTATGTCTTGGATTCCTCTGCGTCTAGGTGTGGAATGCGCAAGGCTATTTTCTCCTCTACCTCTGCAATAATGCCCCCCACTGAGCCGAGAGGGAGAGAGAGAGAGAGAGAGAGAGAGAGAGAGAGACCCCCCTTGTTCCGTGCCACACACAGCGTGCCCGCTGAATGGCAATGCTAATGCTAATGGTAATGGGCAGAGCAGGAGTAATTTGGTCACATGTGTTCGCGCTGCTCCACTGCTAAAACCTCACATTCAAGTGCGGTGACTCAGGCACTGATGCGTCACAAAGCTCCCTCAGCTGCCTCGCCTTTCACATCCACAGCCGCACTAATAACTAGTTAGCAGATCTGCTCTACTTTTTTTCCTTCCAGCTACACGTTTTCCGTTAATCTTGCCTTTGTTTTAGTTGTTTGCTCTTTTTTGGTTTCTTTGTCTGTTTCGAATTACATTTCTGTCGTCCCAAAAGCTTCACCTCAGAGTAACCCGCTGTGTTCTTATTATTAGCCGCTAGTCAATTATGTACAATGATACATTTCGGACATAAAATGAATTCGAAGTTAAAGAAACACCAGGAACTGCTAATCAACCTGCACCCTTTTTATCTGAGGATGTGACGCTATGTTTCTTAGTGTAGTGCAGTGTATTAAAAGTGTTTCATCGTTGTTGTGGCACAATGAAGTAAGGTTATTATGACTTTCAAAGCATTCTGTGATTGTGAAAAAAGCTTGTGGTTAAAATGAGAGAATTCTTTTTTTTTTCCCCCTGTGACCTGCACTTTGGACATGGTTTAAACAAAATTGTAATTTAGTTTGGTCTGTAATCATTCACAACACCTCCCTGGACATTTTGCAACACATTCGACCAAAAGTTGATTCAGGCACCATTTGGCACTCAATACACCATCAGTAATATTTTCTATATAATAGAGAATTTTTGAAATAATAAGGGTGATATCATAATCCGTTTCCTGCGGAAAAAAAAATAATAAAAGATTTCTAACCTAAGGAATGTTCCAAAGATTTATCGTTTCTAAGTGCGTAAATATACTCTCGTCAGTAGTTTATTTGTCTTTGAAGTAATAATTCTATTAACAGAAACTTTAAGTGCCCATTGGGAGAACAAGCATTTGTTTTGTTACAGCTGACTTCAAATTGTTGTGCTTCACACATTCCTCTAGTGGAATGGTTTCTATCCTAACCCATGCAATAGGCCTAACCACCATTTTGTGGTTCACAGCACATTATTTCTTCTATACTTGTACTTGCTAACTTGGATGTCCATTTTCCTCTGGCCAAGCAGGAATAGATCTGGGTGTGATCTTCTGACTTAACCCTGCTTGGTTCCGTTTATGGTACGGTAACAGTAACTTCCACCAAACTTAGTCCCAAATGAGTTTGCTTTCATCATATTCAGTTTTTATAATCATCAACCAGAAATTGATGTTGTGATCCCAGGCTTTGGTTTGGTTCAACCAGCTACACATCTCACTCGAAATCAATTTACTCAGTAAGTCCTTTCGATTCAGCGTGATTGAGCATGGACGCTGGAGTTTGCATGTTCTCCTTGTGCCTGTTGGGGTTCCTCCACGTAGTCTGGTTTCCTCCCACGGTCCAAAGACATGCTCCTGTGATAAATTGGCTCCTTGTCCAGGCTGTACCTTGACTCATGCCCTAGTCTCCTGTGATAGGCTCCAGGCCTTCCACAGCGCAGTATAGACGATGATAAGTGATTGATTTACTTCTGAGTCTCTTAGAAGTAATGGGGTGACCTAGCTAAGCTAAGTAAATCAAGCACACTGTGTTCTCCACTCTTTCAAATAGATTTTGGGGCGTAGCTATAGGAATTTTGATCATTTAGCCACAACAGGAATAGTGACGTCAGACATTGGTGTTCGGTGACGATACTGTACCTGAGGTGTAGTCAGTTTTCCAGTTTCAGGGTGCTCAGTAAATTTTGAAAATCATGTGTTCAGGGAGCTAGTTTTAGGCACATTGACATTGTCATGATGGAAAACATTTGGGCTTCTGGGAAATCTTATGCCACACCTTCCAGTTTTAAACCTATAACTGCAACGTGTTTCCTAAATCATAACAAAAGGTATAGTTCATTGAAGCCCAGATAGCACTATGTACAATATACGACAGTGTACTTATCAATGAGGAAAATTAAATGGGTTCATGACTATGTGATACATCTCAGGTTTGCTTTACATGTTCATGTCCTTTTCTGCCTATTCAATTATTTGTTTAACACTAAAACTCTACTACTCTAAAGAAAGTTATTTCCATAGTAATATACAGTAATATCTATTGCAGCTGGGCAGCACAGTGGCTCAGTGCTTAGCACTGTTGCCTCACACATTCAGGGTAGGAGAATGGAATCTCGCCTACGGTTTGTGTGCATAGAGTTTGCATGTTCTTCCTGTCCTTGGTGGGCTTCCTCCCACTGTCCAACGACATGCATTGTAGCCTGATTTCCAAATTGCCCGTAATGTCTAAATGTGTGGACTTAGGGCTCTGAGATGGGTTGACGCCCCATCCAAGGTGTGCCCAATATTTTGCCCTGAGTTCCCTGGGATAGCAGTATAGATGCTTATGGATGACAATGGATGGATGAATATTGCAGATGTAAGAGATGTAAGTGGTTATTTGTCTTGCAGCAAAGCAGAAGCCACATTGCTAACATGAATGCTAGTAACATTTTGTATCTGTTATATTGTAGTTGTCTATAATGATACATGTGTTCTCGGTGTAAATACTGAAAGGTAAGAATGCTTCAAAACCCAGCACCACTAAGCCTCTAGTGTTGTGCCCTTGAGCAAGGCCTGTAGCCCTCACCTGCTCAGATGTATAAAGAAATAAAAGTAAGTCACCCTGGATAAGGACATTTGCTAAATGCTGTAAATACAAATCTGTTTGCTGGATCTCTGGTTCTGTGGTACCGTTATCCTAATTTACTAGAAAGCCAGTGCCAGAGAGTTTCCAGCTATATGGTATATGATTCGACATATAGAAAATTTGGCAGCACTTCAGCTGGAGAACATTGCAAACCTTTTCTATTTGGAGAGAGAGAGAGAGAGAGAGAGAGAGAGAGAGAGAGAGAATAAGACAAGAACTTATCTTATGGTGAATATTGCCTCATCTGGGAGTGCCTGTTGTAGAGCTGCTGTTGTTTTTTTTGGACCTGGAGTGAATTCTCTCAAGATAACTCACCAAGTGTATGGAGTTTCACTTGCACATCCAGGATATATTGACTTTTTTTTTGTTTTATGCACACGTTGGACCTGAGATCCATTTTTTTTCTGGGCCTCCACCAATGAAGCAGTTTGAATTACGAAAACCTGTTAATCCTGACCGGGTCCACCTCCCAGACCGCAAACAATAAGGGTTACAACTATTGAGCAATTTTATGTACCCCATAAGTGTGTGGAAAATGAATATTCATACAAATATAGAATCCCAACCTTGAAGTATTTGTGAAACACCATGTTGTGTGCAAATATCATGTGAGCACTTGACCATCACCATGGTCATTCAGCCATGGGAACTAGCATGGAACATGGTTTCTCTCTGGGAACCTCTTCTGGGAGGGCTTTCAACTGAATTTTGGATGATGGCAATGGGGATTTGTGATCATTCTGCCACAAGAGGATTCGTGAGGTCAGTCACTGGTGTTAGGTGAGGATGCAGTTGCCATTCCAGTTCATGCCAAAGGTCTTTAGTGGGGGTTGTGGTCATGGTTCTGTGCAGGAAATCTGAGAACAATCACACCAAAATTTGCAAACAGTGTTTCCATGGAGCTCACTTTAGGGCACAGGGGCAATGTTCTGGGGAATATGTTTGGATGTCTTAGTTCCCGTTAAGGAAAATCTTAAGGCTACAGCACAAAAATACATTCTCCACAAAAAATAAAGAAGAATCCTGTTTGGCCATACAATGTAGATCCTGAGCTGTGTATATCACTAGACCTAGTAAGGAGTGATACTCTATTCAATCCACATCACTTGTACAAGTGAAACTCTTCCCAATCTTGGATCATATCTTGTTTGATGAAGAGCCTAGATATCTCAAAGAACTAAATTCACATGGCATATATGTATTTTTGTATTTTTGGGTCCATTTGAGGGTTGAGAGATGTTGCTCTGTCTACAACCCTAATAGATTTGTCCGGACTTTGTTTTAACTTTGGGAAGCTGTGGCAGCACACATCCTCTTGATGAAAAGGACATCATCCCTGCTCCCTCAGCTGTCCCTGTAGGGGCCTGATTTGCAGGGTACCCCTGGATGCAGCTGATCATAGGGGTGGGTAGCTTGTTGCTCTTGATCCCTATTCTTGTGAATTTAGACATTGCATCAAAAGGCCAAGAAATGATTATTTTTCTCCAGTGTCAGCTCCTGGAACCAAAACAAAACCAAGTGTGCGGCTTTCCATCTCATTGTGCTCTTCAGCATCATGTGAACCCAGCCACAAAACACATACTTACTTCCAAGAAAGAGACAGATACAGTAGATGACATAAATACACGAGTCGGTTCTGCCCTCCCTTACCCGTCTCCCTCGAGGTGCAGTTACAACTATCCAATTTGCTGTTTACACCACACAATGTTTTGTCGTTTCAAACTGGAACGAGACGTGATGACACAGCTTTTCTTTTTCCGACACATCTAACTATAATCACGAAGTGCCTGAGAATTATCTGATGCACAGAATTGCACGTATTAGCGGAAATGCCGGATCACGCTGTGCAAGAGGCTCCGATTTTGGGAAATGAAAACCGCCGGACTAGAGGTTACACAGAGGTAGGCACACAGTCAGAGTGAAGTAAGCCAAACAGCTGCCTAGCTTTGCCAACTGTGTCGTGTAATTTAAAATATTATGGTCAATGACATTCTACTATGCAAAATAATTACAAAGCAAGCTTGGCGTCGTGTTTTAGGCTTTCCGAATCTCTCAGGTCAGCTCCTGGCAATGGACGAAGTTGACCCGCTCCAGAGGAGTTCTCCTCACAGCTGGACATTCCAGCTGGCTCTCGGGTGGCCTTAGGGAGATTCCACGACTGCGGTGTCTCTTAGTTCTTGTAACTTTTTACAAATTAAAATGCACATGTTTAACCATGAAAACATGTTAACCTAATTCTGGCAACAGTCATTTTCATAAGCTGTCTTTGAAATAATGAACGGAAGACTTTTCACCTTCAAACCAAATTCAGATTATGCAGCAGCTCGATGAATTTGTAACGTGTGGACTCTTCCAAATGTTTCAGAGGGGGGAGTATATTCAGGAAAAAGGGTTGAGTGGGATTAGAATAAACATTTTTTATACCCTATAATAGATGACTTCAAAGGAAAGCTGGTTTAGAGTTAATAAGATGCGATAATAAGAAATACTCTCATTATGTTTACATGCACAGTTAAGTGGAGCTGTAGATCTAGCTTGACTAGACTGTTTAATTGGACTGCTGCTCTTGTCTCATTATACAAGCATGGCACGGGAATTGATTAATTGTCTGAAGGATGTTATACTCTGATATGATAGGTGGTAATATGCCCCATTTCAGATTGTCATTATTGGACAAACAATTGACAAAAATGTAACTAGCAGGTAGCAGGTTGAGCAGTGAAAACATGGACAACCTTACAGAGCTGTACATTTCGTACATGCTTGTTTTTTACAAATGAGATTCCGACTATCCCTCATGGTAAAGGTGTTATCCAAAGGCAGATGACACCCTATTGTTAATGGCCTCTTCCCTCTGTTTTGCATGACTTCCTGGTCTAAGCCAATTACCTGTGTCCAATTGAGTTATAACATGCAGGAGAAATCTGACTTGCAACTGCGTTACCTGGGTGTGCAAGTTGACTTTGAGAAGTATGATTTTCATTCAGATTAACATGTGTGTTTAACATTTGCCCACTTTTATTTGGCTAATGCAATTAGTCGGACTCATACGTTATGTAAAGGTACTGTCTGACAACTTCTTGCAGCTGATTAAAAAATCCAGATGGGCTTGAAATGCTGACTTTATGGTCCATGAAAGCAAACATTTTGTGGGAAATAATCCTTCAAAATGAAGCGTTAGCAAATCTGCACACATTACCACTATACAGCATGAACCAGATGAACTCAGCTGCTATGTTTCCATGCAGTTTCGTGCTTTGAACCAATCAGTCCCTCTTTCCCAATCCACAAAGCAGCTGTGTGGAGGGTAACAAATCATTAACAGTCACATTTCTTTTGGGATATGATGCACGATTTGGTATTTACACTACAGATGACATCCTCATCCACAGGAAATTATTACAGCTTATCACTCAAACCTCAGGCCACCCGTCCTGCAACAAACTGCACTGCTTACCTGTCGCATAACAAACTGCACTGCTTACCTGACCTCTCGTGCCTTAGTATGCTCCCATCCTATACTCTTTACCTAAGTTTTTCTGATACCAGATGCATACATACAGTATGTTTAATATACAGTACCATTCAAAAGTTTGGAAACAAGCTTGAATAGTTTTACATTCCAGATCAACACTGGATTTTTCCAGAACTATGAAATAACACATATGGCATTAGGTAATTAAGTAACAACAATAACAGTCAGTTGTTATTTTAAGACATGAAACTGTTTTGGCAGTTGAAACAGTCTGAAACAGTTCTTGCAAAAAAATGTAATGTCAAGTGCATTCGCGAAACCCATCAAGCATCGTGATGAAACTGGCTCTCATGAAGACCTTCTCAGGAAAACAAGACCAAAACTTACCTCTGATGCGGAGGAGAAGTTCATTTAGTGTCCCGAGCCTCACAAATCACCATTTAACAAACATCGCCTCAGATTAGAGCGGTTCTGAAAGCTTTACAGTGCGTAAGCTGCAGACACATCTCAACATGAGATTCTTGCATATTTTGGATGCCTTTAGCATTGCAAATTAGAAGGGTTGTGCTAACCTTTGACCAGTTGTGTGTGTGTGTGTGTGTGTGTATATATTTATATACCAGGAGGTTCCCAGGTGTGCATCATGGCTGGAGGAGTTGACATATGATGCTCACAGGACAATCTAAGACCTGGGTATGAGTGATGATTTTAACCTTCATCCTTAGTAACTGCCTGGTCAGGGGATGTGGATTAAATTCCACTAATATTTTAGGAACTAAATATCACACAAAAAAAACCTGAAATAATTAATAATCCAGCTCACATCTCTGCAGTCTTGTAGCTTGAGGAACTCTCAATCTTAGTCTACATCTCTGCAGCTTTGGAGACTGATGGAGCTGAGGCTGAAGAACTGTCAGAGGCAGGATTCACACGAAATGCAGACACCTCTATATCTTAGGGTTTCTGCGGGTTTTTTTCCCCCACGGATTAAATTGCAGGACGTCCTCAAGCCACCCAACTGAAGCCCTAAAAATTTGATCATCCAAGACATCCTTGTCATCGTAAAGCCCTCTTAAGGAGGTTTAAAGACCTTCTACAGATATTTCCACTGAATCCTTGTTGCTAAATATCGAACTATAATATACCACAATAAAAGTCCGTACGAATGATCTTGCGAACTGAATCGTACATCTTAAAGGAAACACTGCGTCATGCTGTGCGTAAAACGCAAGCGCCTCCTGTTCTGGGAAATAAAAACCGCTGGTCGAGGTTACACAGGGGTAGGCACACAGTCAGGAAGAAATACACCAAGCAGCTGGTCACAGTAATAACCTAATAAAATGTAATTGTATTTTTTCTTTCCTTTTTCTTTTACAGCGTGTTGTTTTGTTTATGTTCGAAAGCCAAGAACGAGTCTGAATCCCTGCTGCGACATGATCTTCTCGTTTGAGCATAAACGAACTTTACATGAGAAAAAAAAGAGTCTGAAGACAAACATTAGACATAAACGAATTATATTAGCTACTGGTCAAAATATCAAGAACAATTACAATCCAAATACAGAAGAGTGTATAGCAAAGTGACTTTTAAATCTATATGTATAACAACAACAAAAAAAACAGTATTAGTTATTATACAAACTTTAGTTATGTGTCTGTATTAGTGATGGGAAGTTTGTATCATTTTAGTGACTCGGTTCTTTTAATCTCGTTCATCAAAATGAACGAATCTTTTTTTGAGTCATTTAGTTAATTTCGTTCTTTTGATCAGAAATAAAATAAAATGTTGCATTTTCAATAAAAAGACCCCCAATACGTCTACATACACAAATTTTGGCTATAGTTCCAGTAATGAAAATATTACAATGCAGTTAAGGACATATTATAATAAACAGAATGAGTAGCTCACCTCTTATACTGTATCTTCCAGTCTGAGTCGTTCATTCTTTTGAATCTATTGCACCGCATAGCGTCTATGGGATTCACGTGACAAAAGAACAAACGACTCGAGACTTTAAGACTCATTGCTGAGAATCGTTCAGTTCTGTTTCCTGTATATAACATACGGAGGTTTTGCGATGATTTGCGCATGCGCGCCCAATAGAAACTGAACGAAATACACTCCGAGACGACTCGACACTTTTTCAACAAGCTTTCATTTCAAATTCATATAAAAAATGGTTTTGGCTAAGCTGCAAGCCATGAATGCACTGCTGTCTATACTTCTTCATCAGAAGTGAAGCCATCTTCCTCATGCCAAAATGTAAACAAAGGCTCAAACAGGAAGCTCCGGCAAAGAGGAATGTCGCACGCTGGACGGACCAATTGGTGGCCACTCTACACTTGCTTCCAAGCTGCAGCTAATGATGCTAATAGCACTAGCAATGCTAAAGCTTAAGCTAGCAGTGCCAGTGGCTGCAGATAGGAAGAGAATGCCAACATGATCTCCAAGCATGACGTGAGGAGAGCCTTCAGAAGTGTGAGTCCTCAGAACCTGTGCAGACCAGCTAGCACCTTTGTTCACAGTAGTATTCAATCTCTCCTTAGCCCAGTCGGTAATCCCCACATGCTTTAAAGATTCCATAATTGTTCCTGTCCCAGAGAAACCCCATCCTGCTTCCCTCAAAGACCATCGCCCGGTAGCCCTAACTTCAGTAGTGATGAAGTGCTTTAATCAACTGGTCAGAGACTTCATCATCTCTTCACTACCTGACACACTAGATCCATTACAGTTTGCTTACCATCAGAACTGTTCAACAAATAATACCATTTTCCGCCTTCTTCACACATCATTCACTCATCTGGACACTAGGAGAGAGAATTATGTTAAAATGCTGTTTGTCGACTACAGTTTAGCGTTTAACATTATAACTTCCACTATACTCACCACTAAGCCAGAGCACCTGGGACTCAGCCCAACTCTGCGCCAGTAGATCTCCAATTTCCTAACTTGCAGACCACAGGCAGTAAGGATAGGCGGACATGTCTCAGCCACCCTCACCCTCAGCACTAAAGCCCCCCAGGGTTGAGTTCTGAGCCCCCTGCTGTACTCATTGTACACATACTGTATGACTGCGTGGCCACTACCAAATCCACTACCATCATCAAGTTTGCTGATGAGACCGTCATGGTGGGTCTGATCTCTGACAACAATGAGACAACCTGTCTGGAAGAGATTAGAGAACTGGTACCAGAGTAACAGCTTCCTCCTTAATGTCAGCAAGACAAAGGAGTTGATAGTGGACCAGACCCCAGTCACCAACGAGAGCCCAGTGGAGAGAGTGAACAGCTTCTGATACCTCAGTGTTCACATCATGCAGGGGTGCTTAGGAAATTTTATTACTGTACCACAGAGCATCGCACCCTGGTTTGGGAACAGCACCATGCAGGACAGACAAGCTCTACAAAGCGTGGTGCGATCAGCTGGGTGCATCAGCCGCATCGAGTTCCTTGACCTGCACTCAATCTACAGCAAGCGGTCCTGAACCAAGGCCAGGAAGACCATAAAGGACCACAGCCACCCCAACAATGGACTGTGCTCTCTGTTGTGGTCAGGAAACCACTTCCGCTCCCTGAAGGCCACCACAGAGAGACTGAGGAGGAGCTTCTTCTTCCCGCAGGCTATACGGACTCTCAAACACAACACCACACAGGACTAAACACTCAACAATAGCACAATAACACTCTCCCTACTCATACATCACTCATCACATTGTACATGTGTTTCTATTTCAATGACATTTCAATTCTATTTTATTACATGTACATATTGTGAATTTACAACCAAAAAGTAGTAAAATAAAGTCTAGATTTAAAGTCTATATTTTCTACCTAATTTCTTTTTTTTTTTAAGTTTAGGTCATGGGTGATAAGCATTTTACTGCATATCATACTGTGTACTGTATGACTGTGTGTGTGACAAATGAAATGTGAATTAGAATTTTGAGAAGTGATTCAGAAGCAAGCTCATAACTACAGGGAGGATGTTTTAACACCTCAAAACAAAGTTTTTGCAGATATCCAAATGCTTCTGTTTATGCTCCTCCGTGAGTTGTTTCGGTACCAGGTACACCCTCACTGCACTCCATTAATCATCTCAAACCTGTTCTAGCATTACAATGCCCCCGTGCACAAAGCCAGTGCTAAGGGTTAAAGGGGAAGACCTTGAGTGTTGTATGCTTTTTCTAGTTTAATTTTTCTAGTTTAATGTTTATTTGATCTACACAGCCTACACAGCTATGTTTCATGACTAATATCTCTATTTATATTAGTACCTTGTTTATGCACTTCATAGCACCGCTGCAGCTAATACTGTACACTCATCCAAGCACCTCACACAAACACACACACACACACACACACTACAGGGTAGATAGCGGAGAGCTGACACACAGAGCAGAGTGACAGATAAATCCACAGAGTGC
>JAQQZT010000001.1:5242552-5253408 GCA_030068275.1 Clarias platycephalus
TGAGAGAGGACATGAAGTTAGTTGGTGTGAGAGAAGAGGATAGGGTTAGATGGAGGCAGATGATTCGCTGTGGCGACGCCTGAAAGGGAACAGCCGAAAGACAAAGAAGAAGAAGCTTGGTGGGTTTTGTAAATGCACTTGACACAATACTGTTCTTGCAAGAACTGCTCCAGAACAGCTGACCTTCGTGTCACCATGTTTCATAGTTTTGAAAAAATTCCAGTATTGCTCTAGGATGTCGAAAATAAATCCAAACTTGTGTCCAAGCTTTTGACTGGTGCTGTATATGTAGTTTGGGTTCCTGCAACCTTTTTCCACCCCAACCATAACCACAGATGCACCACCATAATAAAAGTTGCAAGCTAACTGCCAAAACCAGCAACAATTCAAACCTGGAGTTGTTTTTAACCTCGCTCCCGCCCGCCCGCCCGCCCGCCCGCCCCCCACCACCACCCCCGGCCACTCAGAAGATTTTATTTGAGATTTCTTTTTCCTAGAAACAATCGTTCACAAAAGAATACATCATGTTCATCCAAATCTGAAATGGAGAAAAGGTTCAGCTCGACCTTTTTGCAATGGAAAGCTCGGCCATCTGTAGCACCAGAAGTAATATTCCAGATTTATCAAAGTGTGTCTTTCAGAATAGTTGTTTTTGGAGCCTTGCACCATCTTTCAAACATTCCAGAGATATCTTGTGTTGTTTCTTGATATCTACTTCAAATCCATGAGTTCGAGTGTTGAGTGGGAAATGTATGAGTGAGTGATTGAGTGTGTATGTGTGTGTGATGTGTGTTTGGATGATTAGGCTGTGTTTCTATCCTACAGTAGTGATCAGGTATGATTTTTCTTCAAGAACATCGTTGCTGGCCAATGATTGAGGGATGTTTAACAGCTTAAAAGTGCGCGAATAAAAGGAGAAAAGAAAGAGCTGTAAACTTAGCAAAATGCGTAATTTGTGAACAACCTTTTGTGCTGCATTTTTTTTTTTTTCCGGGTCTCGTTTTATGTGCTACCATGTTGGCACGAGCCAAACTGTGGTGGCGTTTTGGATGTCTCCTCTCGCTGTGTGTGTATGTGTGAGTGGTATTTGCGGACTCTGATGAGTAACTAGAGCTGGTGGCTCTTGGTTTGTGTGTTAGGGCTGTTTTGATGCCCACATTCCCTGCTTTTGGTCCGTTTCTGTTGTAAACAAGCTCTGCCTCCTCGACTGGACGCCACTGAGGGGATGGGGTTTTTTCGGGCTGTGATTCATGTGGCCTTCCTTCATGTGCTGGAAAGCTGTTCGGAGACGACGAACAGGGCTGCTAGTTACGCTTTAGCTAGCGCCATGTCTGAACGTTTCTCAATGTGCTCGAAAAGAAAAGTGTTCGTCGTCTAAACGCAGTGGTTTTATTAAAGTTTTCTTGGGTCCGTTCATCTTGACAAGCTGGATGGTTCCAAAATTGGGTTCTGTACGTAAAAAGAAAAAAAAGGTAAATTCTCTTTCACAATAATAAAGACATACATGTTTCAGATAACCCACTTAAAACATCAAGAAAACAATTGATCTGATCCATTTAACTAAAACATGCTTAATGTTTGACACATTACACTTCAACCGTCCTTCTCCATAAGTGGTTAGCACTGTCGCCTCGGGTTTGTGTGCATGAAGTTTGCATGTTCTTCCCATGTTTGGTGGGTTTCCTCTGGATACTCCAGTTTCCTCCAGCCACAGTCCAATGATATGAAGATTAGACTAATTTGCGTCTCCAAAGTGCCCATAGTGTGTGAGTGATGACCAGAGGTCCTACTACGATGGTAACAAATGGGGATAAATACAATGGTCTTAGATAGACTACAGAGTTTCTCTAGAAGGATGGATGGAAAACCCGGTTGCCTTAAAAAAATCATCACTATGAAATAGTTGGCACATAAAGATGTGGATGTTCAATGTAAGGGCTCTAACGTTAAAATGATTTCGATAACATGGAATGAACGACCTAAACGTAACGCTGCAAATACAACCCCAAAACAAAGCTTTATTCTGAGCTTTTATGCAGATTAACTTCCATTCTTACAGCATCCATCCACATTCATGCTCCCTTCAGTTTCTAACAGGGTTTAGAATTCCGATCGGAGATCGGGACGTACATGAGATGCGTCTTAGCTCTCAAATTGCTCTACTATAACATGGTGTTTGTGCCGCTTGTTGTTATGTGCACACATTTACTGGTTACAACAGTATGTTCCTCTAGTGGTCCAGTGGTTAGCACACAGCGCTCTCACCACAGTGACTGGAATTTCGAGTCCTGCTCAGGCTAACGATTTGCTATTAATTTGGTTTTAAAGGCATTTTTGCAATATTGTGTTAGCGGCATTCGTTCAACGTTATCCTACTGTCGTGTAATCAACATTGTTCCAACGCCATTTCATGAAAGTACGTTTAATTTTCAAAAAACAGTCCAACACCAACATTGTCCCAACGGCTGTAATGTTGCCAAATTAACATCACCACAATGTTTAGACAAGCAGAAATTCCTACAGGGCTGTTTCTCATTTAGGAGTAAAAAAAAAAACACTCTATGAACTCAAATCTTCTAAACTCAAAAGGAAAGAGATGGAAAGTGCAATGCGTATCTTGCCTTAAATCCTGGAATGAAATCGTGCCGCCATTCATATTTTAAAAGCAGCAGCACGAATTAGGTTTCATTCTAGCAGCTGGATCGCTGCACAGCAAGGTCTTTGAATGAAGATTACTCCTCCCTTTCCACAATTTGACTTCCTCGTTAACCCTCGTTCGTTAAGTCCTGCTCCTATTTTTACGCTCTCGGGGCTTCAGGCTGTGTGGCCGTACTTCCTGCAGACCCGTATTTGCTCGGGTTCTGGAGCCGTCACAGCGTTAAAGTGCTTCTAATCCCGTATTCCTGGGCTCCGGTGTGCGGTGTGGCGTGTTTAGCTGCTTTAGTGGCGATCTTGCTGCCAGAAGCTGTTTTCATAGAAGGGATTGCATTTCCTGGAAATGGACCTCCATATTTATTGCCCAAGGGACGAATTAGAGGCAAGGTACACAGAGGGATTCATAAAAAAAAAATAATATATATATAAAAAAAGGCCACTAATGTGCATATTCATGGCAGTCTGTGTTTGGTTTCTGTCAAGGCTTCTCCCATCATAGCTTGTGCATTTTGCGTGCAGGTCCTTGAAGGAGGTCTTTATGAGAACGCCACGAGGAGCAAATACAGCCGCCGAATTTAGTTCCCTCTTTGATAGATTTCATTGTTTTTATTGTGTTTTGAGCTGTTTGTGTGTGTGTGTGTGTGTGTGTGTGTGTGTGTATGCAGGGTCCATGTCGAAGGGAAATGGACGAAGTACTAAACACGCTGAAGATCACGGACATGGCCAACCCCAGAGGCTTCCGCATCCCAAACTGTGACAGGAAAGGTTTCTACAGGAAAAAACAGGTGAGGGAATTACAATGCAAATGGAACTTTGTAGCTAAGAAAATATAAGATATCAGATATTGGGGATAAAACATTATTTACATTCCATAAATATGGTGGTGCCAGGTCTAGATTTCTGAATGGGGTCTGGTTGCATTAGTAACTTTGCGTTCATAAAGAACCTGTCATTGACCTGGCTGGGAGTTTTTGTTGTTTATCCTAAGTGGGAATTGCATCTGAAATGAAATATGAATGAAAAATCAAATCGATGACAGGTTGAGGCTTAAGTGTCCCTTACAGCACAGATGATGCACTTGGCTCAGTCGTGCATGTTTTCAGGCCATTAGCATCGTCCGCACATGATCCCGTCTCGGATCGTATCAGCCTCAGAGTCATTTTCCTCCGGGTGATTAGCGCCAGCCCAAACGAGCCCTGAGGACCCATCTCTTCCTCTCTCGGGGGCCAAACCGAGCGTGGCCGCCGTGGTGGCCATCCTGTGTAACCCGCCCTGAGCGAGCGACGTCAAGGTGGCTACTGGGGTCTGAGCATCTCCCCATAATTATCGGACTCCTTGTGGTGGCTGCTCGAAAATAGATTTGAGCCCCGTCCAGATTTACGCGGTCGGCCCACAATTGGTTTATAATAAATGAGTGTCCCAGACGCCTTCATATGGATGCACTTATCCTCCATCGTCATGAGCAATATTTATACAACATGGCAGGTCCTGCTTAATGGAAGTCTTTTTGTTGACCTGCAATAAAATAAAAAAAAACAGTTTAAAAAAAAAAAATATATATAGTTTATATTTCTATATTTATAGATGTATGTCACTGCGACGATCATGAAAAGAGAGGGAGTGACGACCTTTTTTACGACGGGGTGTTTACTTTTTGTGGTCAGCACGGACGCTTAGCCTCGCGCTAATGATTAAACCTGAACGTTTTCGCAGCGGGTCTTGTGCAAATAAAGAAAGATTTGATTAGCAGAATCCTAGCCTGCTTTGCGGCGAGTTTATTTTGGTTCCACGAGCGCTTACAGGTAGCTGTAGCGACGGAGAACGCAATCTATTTTTCAGGAACATTTTAGACGGCATTAACGAAGCATAAGGCTGAAAACCAGATCCTTAGCCTTCACACTCCCACACTGGGGTTTTTTTTTTTTTTCTTTCCCTTTTTCTTTCTTTTTTTTCTTTTTTTTTAAGGTTCCCAGTCTGGATATTGTCTCTTGTCTCTCACTTCATTTAGTTTCGTGAGCTCCAAACAGGCCTCCCAGTCTTGAGCGAATTCCCTTGGTATCACACACTGCGAGGAATGAATCAATGGGCCATTTACGAATCATCGAGTCCTCTCATGCTCTCATGGAACTGTTGGTTTTGTTGTGTTGTTGTATTTTTTTTTTTTTTTTTTTTTTTTTAACGCACACTAGACAGGACTTTGACCTTTAGTTAAATTGGCAGCTAAATAACAGCCCTCTGGGCTGGAGCGCCAAGCTCTGTAAGTCATTTGTAGCACCCATAATTTGGAGCCGGGGGTATAATCAGCAATGGATGATTTGTACCGGCCAGCAGGAGGCTGAAAATAGAAGTTGGCGCTGGCGAGCTTCACACACACACTGGCCCTGAGCAAATATTTCAGCTTCCCTGTGTTTACCTTTAAGTTGCTCTATATGAACACAAAACAGGATGTGCATCGTAAAAAATCCCTCGAAAATACCTAGGAGCGCAGGTCACGTCAGCGTGATGTCTGGACAGACAGCGGGTGTTTTATTATAGTGAAGCTCAAGGTCATGAGGTTCAAAGCTGTTTCAAATGGAAAAAAAACAAAAAAACACAATGATTAAATCAGTAAACCAATTATTACATTTTGTCTGTCGTTCTTTCTCAGTGCTGGCCCTCTAAGGGCCGAAAACGTGGCATATGCTGGTGCGTGGACAAATACGGCCAGCCCATGCCAGGCTACGATGGAAAGGAGAAAGGGAATGTGCTGTGCTACGCCATGGAGAACCAGTAGAGAAGAGCAGAAGGCCAAAGAAAAGAGAGAGAGAGAGATGGAGGGAGTGTGCGCACACTGAAGAACCTCCGCGCTCCGACCCTCCATCTCGGACTCGGACTCATGCTTTCGGTCCTCCAGAAAAGAAATAATAAAAGAAATTTTTAAAAAATATATATTAAGGGTGGGGCTTAAAATTCTGGGCTTTCCTGATCTCCAACAAGCTCTAATTGATGTCTGTGCTCCATTGCTCCATGCTTACGCAGCAGTGGAAAACCCTAGATGCTTGCAGGAGAGAAAGAGGTTGATGGATGAAAGGACATGGGTGTGTCTCAGGAGGCAGTAGAGCTGTAGCAAGTGGACGCAGGACTGACCGCAAAAGGACATGGAAGAAGGCGCTTTGTAAAGCACTTCCTATAAGGTTGAGTGTGCATGTGAGTATAAGTGTAAGTGTGTGTGTGTGTGTGTGAGTGGCTATTATAATAACTTAACCATGTGCCTCTGTATCTTCATAGCTGTCAGTGGCTTTTCAAAGCTTAGTGTCACCTTTAATACACATTCCTGTTGCGTAAAATCAGGAATTCGAATTAAATGATACTTTTTTTTTAATCGTTGATCCGATTCAGTATGAAAAGCATGTGCATGATGCATGAGTACAGCTGTATACACGCACTATATTAGGACCGCTCATACAACCTTCATGACGTCCATATCTGCTTTACTTCCTCTGCGTATACAATGCATACTGTATGTCTTTACTGATCTATAAACCTGCGATGACTTTAACAGACATGCTTGGCATAGCAACCTTATATTTCTCTGTTTGAGTGACATACGGCCAATTGTCTGGCTTTTAAACAAGTGTGTGAAGCTGAAACCTTTCCCGAAGACGTCCTTGTTCAACGCACCCTAACATGAGCCAAAGTAGGATGTGGAGGGTTGTTTGTTTGTTTGTTTGTTTGTTTGTTTGTTTGTTTTTACTGTACACAAAGTATTCATTGTCTTCTTGTCACAACATTTTATTTCGTAGCTTTTTATCTTCAGTAATGCCTGCTGTGGAATTTCAAGTGTTTTCATAAATGTGTAAAATTCCCCAGAACCGTAGCATTCTAGAACTTGCGTCTGCCATAAAACTGTACATTTCAAAAATTCCTAGATGGAATAGAAATCGAAAACTTCTCCAAAAAAAGCAAATTCCGAAATATTAATCTCGTTTAAGAATCCAAAATCGTCAACCACCATAAAAAATTTAGAATTAAATTTTAAAGCCTACAACTAGTGTAAAATTGTAACGTTCACAACTGGAGTAAAATGCAAAAATGCTACCATAAGCGGGTCAAATCTGCAATTAGAGTAAAGACTTCAATATAAAAACTAAAAAGCTAGCATAAAATTCACCATCTAGAATATAATTTCAAATGCATCTAATTATAAAATTATAAAAAATTGTTCAAATCTACAAATTGAATAAACTTTTGAACAAACTAAAAGTTTTTAAATCCTTTCAGAAAATTCAAAAACATTAAATTGGTTTAAAATTGTAAAAAGTTTAATTGAATAATAAAAAAAAAAAAAATTATGTTTAACTGATGTTAAAGTTAAAAAAAAATAGCTATCTCATATATTATTTTGCTCCCAACCGGAGAATAATAATTAATTAATTAATCAATTAATAAAAACTGTTGTAAAATTGTAAAATATCCAATTAAAATAGAATTTGTGATTTTTTTTTTTTTTTTTTAGTTTAACAACTGGAGTAAACAAATGAAAAACCTCCTCATTGATGTTAAATTGTGAAATATCCAATTCATGTTAAATGTGTAAACTTTCTAACAAACTTAGCATTGAAAAGACTTTTATCGCTGCACCTTTCCACTTTCTTTTTTGTTTTTTTTTCTTTTTTAGTTTTCTTTTTTTTTTTTAGTCCTTTTGTAACCAAAGGTAAATGTTGCTGCGAACGGGGAAACAGTAGACATTAAAGCACATACTCAGGCTTCTAGTGATATGCAAACGCTTCTAGTACAGTACAATGTAGCTAAGTGTACAGCCTTTCTGTTCCATTATACTGGCTTCTTTTGGACTATATCCCCATTGTGATAAGCTATAATCAAGGAATGAAAAAAAAAAAAACAAGAAACCAAAACTTGTACCTGGGGACATTACGTGACATCATATGTAAACAGTATTTTGACATTATTCACTTTGTGTGGTTAAATTTTTGTAAGTGTCAGTGTCAGGTCTTTCCCAGTGCCTTAAAACCGGGAGATATATCTGTGTATATTTTTACTTTCAATAATTAAAGATCTAATTTAAGGAACAGCCGGTGTTTTTGTCTGCTTCTTCTTGCAATTGGGGGAGAAAAAAAAATGCACATTTCACATTCCTGGGATATAATGACAATTGATTTTATTAAAATAATATATACAGTATACAATAGAAATTAGAAAGCATACAATGATATCATTTCTACATTTACTACAAAAAAGAACAGGTAGGTAGGCAGATAAACTGTAGCAGCATGTAAATGTTTAAGTAATGGTGCAAGAAAAATAAAACACTTTCTTTCACAAAAAAAAAAAAAGAAAAAAGCTTGATGCATCACTTAGGAAGACTTTGGTAGTCCAGTCCTCATAGTCCCCAACCTGAATGCATCAAATCTGTAAAATTCAGACAGAGCCCTGAAGAGCTAGATAGATGGATAGACAGATGGATAGAAGGATGGATGTGTTTTTTTGCAGAGAGCCAAGAAGAGACACGCCCGCAACATGGGTTTACAAATCCCTGTCTGGTTTTTCTTTTTTTTTTCTTTCTTTCTTTCTTTTTTTTCCCTCTGTAAAAATGTCCTGGCATGCAGCAATGTTGGAACCATATTCATACAGCGTTCCTGCTTGCAACTACTCTGAATCCCAATGGCCTTATATCTCCTGCTCTCCAAACCAACAGGAAGTCCATTTGCTTTCTTTTTTTATTTCAACTAATCTGAGCTTTTCATATACTCAAAAGAACGGGGAACTGATTTCCAGAGTGATGGCACAGAAGACAGAGAGAGAGAGAGAGAGAGAGAGAGACCTGAGGAAAAGAAGAACCTGCACTCTGGAGAGGTAGAAGCTGTGTACGAGTCACAAACACGGGCCAGATCTGCGATCTCCTTCAAAACATCTGGGATCAATTGGCAGTTGTCCCATGTAAGTGGAAAAATCCAGAGCTATTCCTTCTAGGGGCAGGAAAAAAAAAAAAAAAAAAAACGAAAAACAGCCCGGACAAATTCACAAACACGGGCGTCGCAGGTCGAGGCAGAAAGTTTAGCAGGCTTGTGCGAATGTCGGCCGAATCGACACGTCGTAAAGCAAATGAATGGTGAAGCTGTTTAAGTACAAAGCTTCTAAATTAGGCTGAGACTAAAAGTATGCAAAGTAACTCTGCCTTTCTTTCAGTGGTGTGTGTGTGTGTGTGTGTGTGTTGCAATGGGTGTTTAATATGGCCCACGGTTCTATTGCAAGTTCTGAGTCACAGTGGAGTCGTTCAGTTCAAACAATAGCAATATTAAATAAAAATAGAATATCGACAGTAACAATACAAATTCGGCAAATATAAATACTTGTCAAATGATTCCTTACAATAAATATGTGAAGATATATATCAAAACAAAAATAAATTAAGAAATTTGATCTCTTTACCAAGAAAAAGGTTTAGTATAGTGTATGTACATAGTATTTTTAGGCAGCCCTGATTAAAGAAAAGTGCTTCAAAAAAATAGGAAAATAACAAAAAAAAAAAAATGCAGCTTGTGTGTAAGTGGTGTCCAAATGTTCAGTGAGCGATCTCCTGGTGGCAGAGGTCATCTTCGGAGACATCGCTGGAACCCACGAGTCTTTTCCCGTTCCAAGCCGAGACGCACCAACAGCGTGCATGCTGGCCGACGAGCGACGTCTCGCACTGCGGTCGACATGGAACGAAAAATAAAAGAGAATCAGGAGACGTGCATACGGCTTTCAAATCTTTGCAGATAAAAATAGTTTGAAGCAAACACATCGTATATTGTACGTAAGCCAACGATCATCATGCAACCATATGGAAAGACACCAACACACCATTAGACTTGGGTTTCACAGTGAGGCTCACCTGCTTGGTCTTGTAGAAGCCATGCTTGTCACAGTTGGGAAGATAAAACGTAGTAAACTTGTCGCCCAGAGCCTGCTGCGAGGCCGTGATCGTGTCCAGGGCAGCGTGAAGTTCAGTGTGACATGGACCCTGCAACAAAACATCGATTCAAAGTTAGTCATTAAAGTCAACACCATGCACTTACGAGAACAGCTGGATTCGAGAACCTTTCCCTAACCCTGTCTTCAAATCAGATGGATACTCAGATCGTCAGGGATATCCAAATCTATCTGCAGTTGAAATGCTGGCGTGATTGCATCTTTCCTGAAGGCCGAAGAGAACGGATTTTGATTGGCTCGAACTTGGCTGCTCTCGCACCGGTTGTTTGAGGAAAACGATTAGATACTGGATTATCTGGATCAGGTTGGTTAATCTTGAAACAGCACATTTTTTAAAAAGACTGGCTCCGGTCCACTGAGAACATCTGATTTTATGGTCGAATGAATTGTAAATAGGGTTTAGGGGAAGGGTTCTTCATCCAGCTCTAAGAGCTGGGATGTCCAGTTACATCCACAAAAAGATTCATGTGGTGGCGGTTCCAACAAATCAAGAGCCGTGCCAATTTATTCGGTTTGTCTTGGCTTCTTCCTCGGCTATCAGATGTGGCTCCTGCTTGGGTGGCAGGAAAGCCTGCAGCCGCAATGCCTTAATATGGATAAGATTGGACGCCGCTGCCGTATAGACCCTGAGCCAGTCCACAATTTCATAAATGTATTGTATCCCATTTCCTAACAAGCTCGATTGCAGGTATTTCACATTTTCCATTCGAGCGTGAAGAAAAATATGAACTACCCCAAAAACTGGATTGGTAACCCAACTTAAACAACAAACAGTCAGAACAAATAGTCCATGGGGTGAAGTTTAACCTGATCCATGTCCTTCTTCCTGGGTGAAGCTGGACAGAGTTCAACCAAGTGGCCAGAGTTTGTTTCAGGCTAAATAAATATTTTTTATGTGTTGTTTCATGTTGTACAGTGTTTTGTGGGTTAGGGGTAAGGGGTAAGGGGTTAGGCTTACAGAATAAGTTGTATCAGATCCAGCTCAGCTCCCTAGAATTTTTTTTTTGTTCTGCAGAGAGGACTATCTCAAACAACCCGTTGTCGCATTCAGGTTAAGACTGAAAGCTAAACCTGAACGCCAAGTGTTAAAGCACTGCCCCCTAGAGTTACAAGATTTCAATTACAGTCAGAGTTTTTATTTTAGGACATGCATTTCTAGTGTTCTGTTACACTCGAAGTATTAATTTTAATTAATGAATTTAATTGGGGGGGGGGGGGGGGGGGGGGGG
>JAQQZT010000001.1:5256687-5271375 GCA_030068275.1 Clarias platycephalus
CCATTTTAGAATAAGGCTGTGACATAACAAAATGTGGAAAAAGTGATGCGCTGTGAATATTTTCCGGATGCACTGTAGATAGATAGATTAAACATGTCTACATGATTAAACGATAAAAAAGTAATCACTTTAGTCCTGCAAGTTTGTGTTGAAATGATGCTACATTATTACATTATGTTCTCTATTGCTTTTATATACAGCAGTACATTTTCATTATCTCGTCAAGCATGGTTTTCTTACAGCTGTTTAGTCACAACCCTGTGAGCTCTTAACATTGTGTGTGTATGTAAATGCTCTTACTTGGTTTTTACATGGTTGATTTTTTTACCATGTAACTTTACTAAGTGCTTAAGTGATTTCCATTCATTATTTTTTCTGACCACATTTCTTACACAAAGTTGATGGTTCAACACTACACTTACAGCTTTTCACAATGTGTTCGAGGGTTCTTTACCCAGTTAATGATAACGTATAATACATGAGACTTCTATAATATATGAGATGGCAAACAAGCATTAAACAAGTAGATAGACTACAGTCACAGCTCATGTTCTATAGAATGAATCAACATCTCCTGGCCAACCAGAATCCAGATCTAAACAGCGTATCCCAACATTGTTTAGATCTGGATTCTGATTGGTTGGGAGATGTTGATTAATTTTATAGAACATGAGCTCTGCTTTTTTAATGTGTTATCATTTCCATGATAAATCTCATTCACAGGGACTTGTATGGCAGATGATGTGCATAAACTAAGGTTATCGATGAACAGATTAAAATGCCGGTCATTTCATAAATAAGAAGCTTTGATTGGTGGAATTTTCTGTAATGGAATGATCTACAATGTTGCCTCTTTTCCAGAATAAATAAAAAAAGTATAGAATGACATCAATCACACCAAATTGATGTTGATAATAATCATCAAAGCATTTTAGTGAATGTGATAATGTCCCTCAGATTAAGATTACATCATTTTCCATTCAGGTTCCTCTGATCCCCTTAATCATGCTGATCGCCTCCGTCAGACCTCGGACTTTTCCTCTTTCACCCGTGACATGGGTCACAAAAACAAGTTATCAGTCGGTTGAGTAACAGAACGGATTCTTCAAAAGGTTTGCCTTAATCACAACATGTTTGTCTGTCGGGTAATTACGAGCGTCCTGGTGTAGTATTAATCTCTTTACAAACAATGACACTTCAACCACCAGTTACAGTAAAACGCTCGCTCGATCACATCCACTTTAAAACACTTCGAAACATGATGGAGATCGACTTTACTTTTTTTCAGAGGGACTTGAGAATTGAGAGCATGTACAGACACTTAGGTCTGGGATCCTATCTTAAAGATTTATGTATTTGTGAATTAATCTATACATCTATTTGCATTACTTTAATACAGACACTGAGCCAATGATTAACACGATGCCCTGTGTCATAGGCCCGGGTTACGTAAGCAGAAAGGATAAAAAAAACTATTTGTCAAGGATGATGTTGGAAAAACAAGAAGAACTTGTATTGTCCTGTTCTGTACAGCATGTGCAAGTGCGGCAGGTCAGAACCGGTCAGTCTTTTTATCTCTGATGTAGGAAAGGTAGAAGTAAGAAAGAGAAAGGCGCACATAATGCTTTATAGTTTATTATAATCAAAATATACAGTACTACTGTTTTTATGAAGGAAATAACAGAATGTTCACTTTAACTATAAAAAAAAAAAAAAACAGGAACTTTGAAAGCATCCTCATTCTTCACTTCATCTCATACTCCACGTTCAGCTCATGTCTGGTGGCTTCTTCGATGTCAAACATCAAATTGATGACCCACTGAGGAGCAGGAAGGTCATCCTGTATGATCATACGGTTAACAGTTAATCTTTTCTGGAATTTTGACAAATATACAGTAGAGCAGCACAAATGATAAAATAATAAAATAATAATAAAGTGTTTTTTTGACCCTTTATTGACACTTCTTGTGTTTGATTTGTGAGTCAGCCCTTGACCTGGATGATCATGGCCCATTTACCAGTGCCAAGTGGAAGCAACAACGATCAATCAAACCAGTTTAAACACAGCAAGCATTTTGCAATCAATCCATTTTTTTTCATTGACTTTAAGACTTAAATATAGGCTAAACACATTTAAACATATCCAATAAATGACAGATATTACCTTGATAGATGCAACATTAATAGTTTTCATTTTGTTGTATACATGTTCACTCACTTGTCCAGGAGTACGCTGTCTGCGTCTCACTGAATGACGTCTCGCTGCAGTAGAGGGCGCTTTTTTACCCGTCCTCTTCGATGAAGTCGTCTTTAAGGGGAAATACCTCATAATACACTACTTTAGATTACATCACCCCAATCCACTACAATTCAAATCCTAACAGCCATGAATTCAAATCTAGTGGAAGGCCTTCACAGAAGACTGGATCCATCTACAGACCTTTGGTGTTGTAACATATTGAGCATGTAGGAGAGTTGTGGTCAAGAACTGATACTAGTGGGCTGCAGGATAATACCCTAGTTCCAGCACCAAACACTACTACTACTCTTTTACTGCCATGTCAAAGTCCGTGCTTTGGTTCACCATCTAGATCATATCTGCTCAGCGATAGATCCATTGATGGACAGGATAGAGGGAGTCAGTACTTTGTGATTAGCAGCAGACAGACTAGTTGAGGAGCCGGAAGCATGTGGTTGAATGGTAGAACTATGGTTTTGGTCAAACTTAAATACTAATTTGCTAAGCATCTATTGCGTAATATGCTTGTACATAGCACAACAGATATAGGTGTCTCAACTAGCTAGCTACAGACATGCTTGCATTAATATTCACTTAATGCTCCCTTTGCCTTCTTGCCTCCATTTCTCTCCACAATTATCTCCTCTACATTATGCATCCTTCAACCCTGGACCTCATAAAATAAAACATGTTCTTACCATTGGTTCATCACATTTCCCCACCACAGGCTCAAGCATTCGTCCTGCAGAAAGTCTTCTCAAAACATCATGTGGAACACTTGAAGGAGTGCTCTGGCCTGAGAAGGTCCTTCTCTGAGAAGGTGTAGACGAGCTCGTTCTTCTAAAACTCTGTGGTGATGGGGGGGATTTTCTTCTGTTAGGGCTTCTAGATGTTGAAGAGTTTCTTCTCATCTGTGTTGAGGAGCTACGTCTCCTGGTTTTTCTTGGGGTCGAGGGGCTCAGTCTATTATTCGGTTCATCATGTGATTTTGTGTGGAGTTCCTTCAAGGCCACTGGGGCTGGACCTGTACTATAGTTACGGTCACCATCCTTGTCTTGCAGGATTGAGTCATTTCCAAAGTGAGACAATGAGGACTTGTATCTGTCCAAGTCGGCGTCATGTCTGGATGTTCTGATGTCTAAGGAACCACAGTGGAGTTTTATTAATTCTACATCCATTTAATATGAACAAGTTGAACTTCAGGTCTATGGAGGACGAACAGGGCCAAATTACACCAAACTATAATAATAAAAATAATATTAATCTAATTATTTATTGTTTCATAGAAGGATTGTGTGATGGATATATTCATGAATTTATTGAACCACCTATCAAAAGATTTAACCAATTTATTAAATAATGGATTTTCTTTAGTGCTGTTCTGATTGGACTGAAAGCGTGTGATTAAATTCTTTAAGAGAAAGTCAACCAGCCAACGTTAAATATTTCTAAATTGATAATTGGAAAATTTTAGCCCTAATCATGACCACAATCCTGCAAACTGATGCTGTACTTAAAGACAACTAATCTATGTATTTGAACTTTTATTGACTGCATTTCTGTTGAAAGTCATTGTGTCAAGGATTGGAATTTCCTGGTAATCCACAAGATAATTATTTTAATCAATAGATCCATCTGATCCGAACAAAGATAAAACACCTAAATGAGCTGAAACAAACGTATAATTGGTGAATTTTCTGATTCTATACCTAAAAAAACAAGAACTGATTAGTAGTTTACCAGGAAGGGAACTAGCTTTGCTATGCTAGAAATGCTATTTGATTTCCATTACACATCCAGTCGAGTGTCCAAACTGAAACATTAATTTTTTTTATTTTGTGATTAGTTTTATCCAGAAAAAAGTGGCAACCATCTCGCACAAAACAAAACAAAAAAACACCAGAAATTCAGCCATCTTTAATCCTGTGTAAGCCAGTTCAACTGTCTTAGGCTTGTTTTGCTAGTGCTTTCGTATCGCTTACGCTCCTGTACTCTCATGCTCTGCCAATGGTGAATGTACTTGGATGGACAAGTGGTTTTGAAAGTTTTCAGAATAGATTAATTTAAAACTTAATTTGGGAGTGTTTTCTGATAAATTTATTTTTACGGTGTTAAGAATTTCCTTTAGAAACTTGCCCAGTGCTATGATAAATAATGGTTGTGGCGTAGCCTAGCTGGCTAGCTAGACAAAGTAAGCTAATGTTAGTCAAGGAATTGACAAGAACACAATGTCCAAATGAAACTGGCTGACTTCTTGTCACTCCCTGCCTGTCCAAACTCTCCATTAGGTGCTTCAGTACAGAACTTGATTCGAGTAGTTTAAGGTCTCAAGTAAATTATTCCCTGTCAGACTCTGTACTCAGTCACCATCATCGGATAATGGAATTGGAAAAATTGGGAATGCCTCCTAAATATTTTGGGTTTTGGAGACATAAATCTCCAGCTCCGCTAGGTTGGGCCCTTGAGCATGGCCCTTAACCCTGTCTGCTCCAGGGACAACATATAATGGCTGACACCAGACTACTAATAAAGCTGGGGTAAGTAAAGAATTTTACTGTACAGTAATGTATAAGTGACAAATAAATAAAGGCTGAACTTGAAAAAAATACTGTATATCCATTTAGAATGAATATGTTTGTGTTAAGTTGATTTTTGGTCCTTTACATCCTATTATAACGTCAGTATGGCTACGAGAATTTCAGAGCTGTACAACTAAGACAATCCTGCCCTGGATGTCCTGGATTAGATTCCATTTAAGAATCGTATACTGTATATGTACTTTCTCCATAGGTAACAATCATTAAGCAAGTCTTCTAACTAAGAAACCATAAACCAAAAGACTACTTGAGGTTGAACCATGAGCTGAAGCACCATTTTCAGCAATAATCTTGGTTATTAGAAAGATTATTTATTAAGTAACGTTGTCACTCTGAAGAATTAGGTAATTAATTCATTGGCTGAATGAATAATTATGATTCATGGGTTCCTATAAGGACTAATTAATTAATTAAGAATTGTATTATAGTATATGGATTTCATTAATGATTAACAAAGTTGTGTAATTTGGCACTCTCTGTCCTGCCCAAGTGCATCAACCGGAATGAATAAGAAATGGGAAAAGTTAACCAGTAACGTAACCATGTGGCGAAGGTTCATGAGGCTCCTTCTGGCCTCCTCCTTCTCCAGGTTCCTGCAGGCGAGTCTCAGATTCATCATCTTCTTGAATAGTGGACAGGCAGAACATTTTGCTGGAGTAGAAAATGTTCAGGGTGGAGGTTACAGTGGTGTCTTAATTAATCCAGCTCTTCTTATTTTCAATTTATTTATTTATATAAATGTATTTATTTGTACTGATGAATAAACTTAATGTTCTACTCCATTAAGTCTAGTAGATGGTAGATTGAGGTTCTGTTTTTAGTCGCTAGAAGGTCCAAGCTCAAAGCTGAGGACTACCATTAGATCCACTTTATACATGGATTGTATCAAGTAGCAGGGATTATATAGAGAAGTAAATAAAGCTTTTACCTCTAATAACTGTGTTCCGTTATTTGACACAATCAAAAGTCCCGCTTTGACTCAACACTATTTGTATATTTATTTTGTATCTGTCACTGAGTCTAAATAATGTTCAGCAGGTACAAGGCTGTGTGATCACATTACATCTCGCTGTGTCATCTGGAAACTCCGCTCTAATCAGACCTGTGATCTCAGGCTGTTTGAAGGTTACTGGGTTTTTGTTTTTCCTGGATGTGTGTTTTTTTTCTCTTCCCCCAGCAACATCTATGGATTACCCAACCGCTGATAGCCATATGTAACCTCAGCCGATGAGTTGCTCAAACAAGAACACACACACACGCATCATCGAACCATCCCTTCTGACCTTCCTATTGGGGTAAATATTTACCCGTGCATGTACGAGAAGCTTTCTGAGGAATGCTTGTGGTCAATCATGCTCATAAACAGTAGATCACAGACAGATTGTTGCTAAACACATAATAAACACAGTGTCGGCTTACCTCAGTAGAGCGTCCTGGATGTCAGAGCTTCAGACTGCAGAGTGCAGTTTCTAACAGGGCTTTGAGAAGCTGGATGATTGGGTTGATTGGAGACACCTGTCATGATGATCAAGGGCGGCAGCTGAATGCTGTCTGGACACGCCCTCGTTAGCTTTCTCCACTCTGAAATGGTTCTGTTGGTACTTACTAGTCCATCAGGATTAAGGTTAAAAAAAAAAAAATCACTCTGAAGACCCGGGTGGATAAAGAGTTTTACTTCAATGTCGTGTTCATTACAAAATCTTCTACTGCTCAGCGTAGTAGAGAAGATGCTTCACAAACCACTGCGTTTACAAACGGTACATCTGCATATCAAAGAGCGGCAGCTTCAAGGCAATATATTTCATTCACTATAGCTTGGAAAATAAGGCAGAAATGTATTTTTTATTTTTTTTTATTATTGACGCGGTCTGGTCAGATCAAGCAGCCCGTGGCTGGGTCAGCAAGTTCATGTCCAGTCAACCAAATCGAACCATGGTAACATGTTTGTCAGAGATGGAAAGAAATAATGTTATTGATTCTGAGAAAAAAGAAAGAATACACAGAGTTCATGCAAAAAAAAAAAAAAAAAAAAAAAAAGATTCGGATGGAGTTCGTGGCAGTTCTTCAGCTCCATATGGACATAGCAGAGATATTTATAAACCAGCATTAATATTAGAAAAAGTACTGATAAAACTAAACGCACCAAATAATGATTATTATACCACAGTACTGACAGGAGGTGATTAAAATGATTAGTTCTCATTAAATTCTAATTTTGTTTGTTGATGTGCGACTGGACTAGGAGTTATTGTTACACCTTTAATATTAGAACTAGAGTTTAATAATGAACTAATATATCGATTATTAATACACTGGAAGGACATATTTAGTTAGTATTTTTGGAAGGAGTGTCCAGTGCTAGTGCTTTGTAACAGTCGGTAAATTTGGGGACTAGCCCGTTTTGCAGAAGTTCCACAACATTACGTGTAACTACAATAGGATTAAATAGTACCCTGTGGATCTGTGGGTTAATCACCCCACATCGTTGTTGATTCTTTTCCTGTAACAGCACAACACTGAGAGTTTTATTTCTTATTGATTGAGCAGAAAAACAAAAACAAACAAAAAAAACCAACAACGGTTGATTATAGATATAGTATGAGGAAAATTTTTTGAGGCATTATTTTTTTTGTCAGTTAGCAGTTTGTTACATTTAACATGCCAAAAAAAAAAATGTCTGTCGTTAAACCAGGATTAAAGAGAAGAAATTTAATGGAAGATTAAATATACTGTACATTCATTCCGGAAACACCATAGAAATAAAGAAATAAATAAATAAATCTCGCTTTTGTGTGCTCAAAAGTTACATTTTTGGCTCGTTTGTTAATTTCAGAGATGTATTTTACCAACCCAAGGTACAGTTATGTAATGTACAGTAGGTGTTACAAAAGGAAGAGGAAAAAAAAAAAATTTGAACTGTATAACTACAGTACGGTATGACATTTCTGTAATTCTACATCCTTCATACCCACTTCACATAGTTATTGAGTTTCCATTTCTACCTGAAAATCTTCCTGAATTTCCCCAAAAATATCATGTGAAATTCAAACAAAAGCTGTAAAAGATACAAAAGTTTGACAAGCGCTTCAAAATTACAAGCGTTTATTCTACTAACACTGCGTTTTTCAAAAAATTTGGCAAAACTTATTGCGTATATAAACAAATTCAGCTGTACAGTCTTCTGGACCCGTTCTTCTACAGTATAGTATAGTATAGTATAGTATAGTATAGTATAGTATAGTACAGTATAGTATAGTACAGTATAGTATAGTATAGTATAGTATAGTATAGTATAGTATAGTATAGTATAAAGGTAATGTACTGGTGAGGATTAATATAAGAAGTTACTAATGTACATTCTGTGGCACTTGTTTTTGCAAATGATGGTGAATCGTAATGTTCTGTGAATGAGAATGCCTAAGGGTGCTTTCACACCTGAGAGTTTATTCAGTAAACAAACCGAAAGACGAAATAAAATTATGTTGGTTTAGTAGTGTGCTGGACTAAATACTTGCTTTTTACATTTATAGTCGCAACAAAAAATTAAATGAAGATTTTCCTAGTGTGTGTAGAAATCACCAAACCCATCACATGATGAACCCATCACAGAGAGCATGGGATTATTACACCATATGTAATAACTCGTTTGTCGTGTTCAACGTTAATTCCATCTTTCTGTTCTCCAGAATTTCCACATGGCAGTACTACAGCTCCGTCTTTTACAGTAGCTCAGAATGAGCCTCGAAGGTTCAAAGCTTGACTTTGTTACCAGGGTTGCCAGGGTTGCAGTTCATTTCACTATGGAAATTCACTTTTGAAAGGTTCAGGATGGCCCTCAACAAAGTGATTAAAACACACGTCGATTTTCGTCCCCGATGTGTGACCTCATAAGAAGAGCCCCTTCCCCAGCTTCAGTGCTGCTCTGAGACCTGTGTTAACTTGCTACAAACATAGTAAAATATAGGACCTTTAAACCTTCCCATGCTGTTCAGCACATTGGGCAATGGATGCTGTCATTTCTGTAGCAATGGTAGTTATTACGGGGCTGTTTCTCATCCAGGCTTTGGGATCGGTACAAGCAGAGTTATATTTGTATGGGCAAGTAAAGGTTAAGGGCTACATTATGTCCAAAGGGCTAACAACCTTGAAGTGGTGGGGCTCAAACCCCCAACACTCCAACCATTAACCCACAACCTCAACCTCCTGAACCACCACTGCCCCTTGAGGGCCTTGAAAATTGTTTATCTAAGGAAAACGATTGGAATTAAATCCCATTTATTTCCATGAACAAAAAAAGTATCTGGGACGTATTGAACAATTCTGTTGAACAGATATATTGGAAAGATTGGGAAATGGGATTCTGGAGCAAATAACTGAACCACAAATTAGAAATGCGTTTGCACCATGGTGAACATGTTACCCTCAGAGATCCAGACAGAACACAAGAAAAAAATGTTGTAATGATTTTATTTTTATATATGTTTTGCAGTTTTTGGAATGTAATTGGGCTGGGACTTTCCCTGAGACCTGGCAACCCTGAGTCTGCGAACCAGAATACATGCCATGGGTCACTTGGAAGTAGACTGAGAACATCTCGCGCTGGAACTTGAATGCGATTGCTGAAAGTCTAAATAAACCCATGCGATAGTTCCGTTCAAACTGACCAAACACCGCGGATGTGAAAGCACCCTGTGACTTCATACATTGGTACGGGTGAGATACCCCGCTCAACATGGCGTCATTGCCTTCAGAGTGCAAACGTTCTCTCTCAATCTTTTCTCATAACCACCATTAAACATGCCTTGAAGAAAGCAAGAGTAAAAAACAGCCAAATTAGGTTTTTCACAAGATGCTAATCACTTGGTTGATAAATCACTTCATGATTCATGTTTAAAAACCATAAATATATGATTTTATAATCCTATCTTCATTCCTGGATCAGAGACAGTCCATCGCTTAGCTTTGACGTCATGAACTCATAGGTGCTGAATGTGTCCTTATAGTTGCATCTACTTGTCTTAAGTCTGTTTAGAACGTCTAATAGAAGTGCCCTGATACGAAAGTTGCACAAATTTCACGTTAGAAAAGTCGTCGGTGCAGCAAGGCAAGTCGCATAACCTGAAAAATATCAACTGAAGTCGAGCAGTTTGGGTGCTGGTCACCCTCCCTGATTAATCAACAGCTACGCAAAGATCCGAAAAAAAAAGAAAACTGCCACCACTAATGACAACAAAAAAATAAAGCCTGTAAAGCCTATCGCTTATTTGATAAATTGCTTTTAAAACGTCATCTGTGCTATCTTTACATCTCAAACACATGCATACTGTACACACACACACACACACACGCACACACATCTCCACTCAACCGCACTGAATAGCATAGAAAAAAGTACACAAATCTGAAAGAACATCGAAGTATTTACATCAGATCAGGTAGTCTTGGCGTATAATAAATTAAAAAAATCAGTCCTGATGTAAATATTGTAAATAACAGATTTTACAAGTGCACAAAAATCACCCGCTAAACAGGGTGTCTGTGATCCCCAGCCGTGCCTCTGATTGGAAAAGACGAGTGTGCAGATTGAAATCGAATAGCTGAAGAAACATAACGAAGTATTTCCGTCGCCAAAACTAAAGCAAAGTGATCGATCACTTAGAAAGGGAAGACAAAATTCAATCTTTCAAATCTCTTATCCTTGTAGACTGGAAAACCTTCTATTCCTCTATTCCTTTTCCTCAAACCTCTCCTTCCTCCTCTTCGGTGTCCTCCTCACCATCCTCCTCGTGCACGATGTAAGACCCGGGACGGCCGGAATTGTGGGCGGAGCTTTGTGCAGATCCGACCCCGACCCGGGCGGCGCGCCCTATCGCGTATGTGCTCCTTCGCCGCTCGGGTGCCCGCGGACCTGCGTCTTGAGACCTGCCCTCCAGGAAGTAAGTCACCATTTGACCTTTTCCCTTTACACTGATGTTGCCCCGACACACCAAGTCGTAGTCGCTCTGTAGCAGGCGGTGCACTTCCTCTGTTACCTGTGGAGAAGATATAAATAAAGCCTTACATAGAATCTGCTACAGGACATGTAGCACAGCGTTGTTATGGTTGTAACGCAGCTCTGAAAGACTCATAGTTTCACTAGCAGTTGCCAGTTAAAGGGAAAGTCCATGTTTGGAAATGTCTACAAAACAAGCTAGCTCACTCTCTCACATACATCACCAGCCCCTGTGTGAAAAAGTAATCACCTCCTAAACCTAATAACTGGTTGTGCCAGTCAAGCCGTGGCAGCAACAACCGCAATCAAGCATTGCGACAAGTCTTTCACATCACTATGGAGGAATTTTGGCCCGCTCTTCTATCCAGAATTGTTCGAATTCATCCACATTGGACTGTTTTCGGGAAGAGACCTGGTTAAGGTCACCCCACAACATCTCAGTCAGATTTAAGTCTAAACTTCGACTAGGTCTCTCCAAAGCCTTAATTTTGTTTTGTGGGTTTTTGGAGCCATTCAGAGGTGGACTTGCTGGTGTGTTTCAGATCATTGTATTGCTACATAACCCAAGTGCGCTTGAACTGATGGCTGAACGTTTCTCCTTCAGGATTTTCTGGTAGAGCGCGGAATTTATCGTTCCATCAGTTATAGCAAGTCGTCCAGGTAGTGAAGCTGCAAAGCAGCCTCAGCCATTTTAATTGCTGATACGCCAAACTGGCAAAGGAAGATATAGTGTGAGCACTTTTCTGCCCTCTAGCTTTGAATCTTCCAAAGTATTCAGACACTAAACCTGTGACTTTTACCTGTTCTACTCTTAATCGACATCTTTTGACAAACCAAAATGAAAAAGTAATGGCATGGCAAATAAACGAACAAATATATTAAAGAAGAAAAGCATTCGGACCTGGATCTTTCCCGGGACTCCGGTACTGTCCATACGGCTGGCTACGTTCACCGTGTTGCCCCAGATATCATACTGCGGCCTCCGAGCACCAATAACCCCAGCCACCACTGGACCTACATTTATACCTGCGAGGAACAGCACATCCATAAATACCAGAACAAGACAGTTTCAGCGGCTTCTGGTAGAGAATTCTCAAAGTGCACAAGTCCGCCCTGCCTGGATGCAGCTTACCTACTCTCAGGATGAAATCATTGTATGACTGGTAGTTGATTTCGTCAAGGACGTCGAACATTTCGATGGCGAAGTCTGCTATTGTGCTAAGATGAGCTAAAATAGACTTTTTAACCTGGAAAACAAGAGTAAAATTCTCTTATCCTATTAGGTAGAGGTCATGGTGAAGAAATGTTAATGTTGCTTTGACTACATTTCATGTAGAAGCAAGTCGGAGCTCTCACCTTGCTGCCCGTAGTGGGAACCAATCCCACCGCTGCCATGTAGGTGCTGCCGATGGTCTTGATCTTCTCGATGTCTTTGTAGTATTCCTTATCCATGAGCTGGGAAACAAATAGGAAAAAGAAAACGTTAAGAGCATGTGATGTGCCGGACAAGCTCACGATCGACCGGTGCGAGGCAACGGGAGACTGACCTCATCGAAATCGGCGATGATCTCATTGAGGAGGCGCAGGCACTCCACGCCCATGTTGTTCCCGTCCAGCTCGATGTAGAAGTCGTTGAAGTTGGGAATGGAGGCGAAGAGCACGCCGACCTGCGAGTACGACTGGTAATACAGGTCCTGTGGATAAACAAGTGTCAAAAAATTAATAGATAAATACAATACAGTGGTGTCAAAAGTTTTGGCACCCACTATCAAATATCCATATTTTGTTCGTTATTATAATTTTTTTGCTACAAATTTTAACACAAGTATTTACAATTTGATTACTGTCAAATATAGAAAATGTCAAAAATAAATGGTGGGATGCGCAAAAGTTTGTACACCTAGTCTGCCAACCCCAGATAAATGTAATCTTTACTTTGAGTTGCCTTTGTTAATCTTCCCGTGTGTAGGTGTGAGACCATGTTGTCCCTCACCATGTTCCTGGGGTTAGACATTAAGAAGTGTTGAGCCACGTGGACCGGGAGCAGATTAAAGAGAATCCTCCTGTTGTCCAGTTTCACCTTCTCCATACCGTCCCTCTCCTCCTCGGCCTGGAAGCACACACAGCGTCTCTCTGTTACATGAGAGTAGCAGTAACATCATGTACAGCACACGCCTCACACAGTCTCTTATCCACCACATGCTGACAGGAATGTCAACGCAGATAGTAAGTCTTACAGGATGATAAACGAAGGTGTGAGAGCTGTTATTACTGACTTGGTGCTACAGGGAATATTTTTTCTATGAATTCTATGAATTGCCTTTCATATTTGATGTGTCAGTAAAAGAAAATGTAATTATTAGAGAAAAGAAGATTAATCTAAAATACTTTTTTAAACTAAAATACTGACTTTCAGAACAAATGACGGTCATTCTGTTTAATGTTTGAAAAGAAATCGCAACAAATTTCTATCTGTAACATTTTTATAAGACTCTAATTTAATCTAATAAAAAATTAAATATATTTCTTTATTGCACACTTTAATAAAAAAAATCAGAAAATACAGATTGAAGTCTATCTGTAAAAAAAAATAAAATAAAATAAATTTAGTGTTTAATTCAAGACTGTTCTTTAAATTAGCATCTAAATAAGAAATAGATAGTAGTTTAATAATAATAATAATAATAATAACAAATCAATAAGTATTTGAATACTGTCCTGCTGTTCAAATAGCCAAAGTAAAACAAAAATTTGAAGAAAATATAATAATAATAATTATTATTATTATTATTATTATTATTATTATTATTATTATTAATAAAAGAAAATGGACAAATGAATCAACAAATGAAAAAAAAAGCTAAATAAAATTGTATTTAGTTTAAACATAAATATAATAGTCACTTTGTCTAACATCAAATATCACTGCACTGGTTTCATATTTTTTACAACAAAATTCTTTATCATTTTATATTCATACTATATTGTATATAATTTTTTTTTTTCCACCTTAGTCTATTTTTATTTTGTACAGACATACTGGAGGTTGTTGCATTGCATTTCACTACTGTTGTACTTGTACAACCATGTACATTATGTGACAAATGAAATGATTTAATCTTGAATCTAGCAATATTTGTAATAATATATTGTCCTTTAACTATTAGATTATTATTATTAAATTAACAAACACATAAATAAATAAATTAATAAATAAATAATATTTTTACTTAAAATATAAAGTGTTTCCCTTAAAATACAAATAAATAAGTGGGCAGAATAATTGACTTTAGTGCTAGTAATATCTAGTACTGTGCTATAAACATAAAAAATATTTTTATTGTAAATATCAGATAAATGTTATATAAATGTTTTATTAATGAATTCTTCTCAACTAAACTATTAAATATAACTCTAACTGAGCAACTGAATTAATTAATTAGTTTAGTTATTGATTTATTAACTCATGTATTAATTTTATTTACTTTTTTAACAAAGAAACAAAAATAAATAAATTAGCGAACATTTCTACTTCAGTGCTACAAACAAAAAAGTATAGAACTATTCTATAAATATTTTATAAATAAATACAACTATCTACTGTATAAATACATATTACAACCGACTAACCACCTGAACAAGCAATACAAAGATCAAATATAATAAATAAATAAATAACTAAATAAATAAATAAATAAATAAATACTTTTGAATAATAGTCTTCACTCCCACTCCATGACTTGGTGTTCGCCTCAGCTGACCACTAGATGTCAGCACAGAGCCAGTGCATGTGTGTGTGTGTGTGTGTGTGTGTGTGTGTGTGTGTGTGTGTGTGTGTGTGTGTGTGTGTGTGTGTGTGT
>JAQQZT010000001.1:5275349-5287736 GCA_030068275.1 Clarias platycephalus
TGTGTGTGTGTGTGTGTGTGTGTGTGTGTGTGTGTGTGTGTGTGTGTGTGTGTGTGTGTGTGTGTGTGTGTGCAATCATGTGTATGGATTTAATTTTGTAATCTAAAACCCTAATGTTGTGGATGAATAAAAGATAGCACGACTTACTCACTGAACTTTTACTAAAGTGATCACTGGTTTATTGGAGGAACATGGCTTCCTAATATCCAAGTCAACATGAGGGGCGTTCAAGTCAAACCAGGACTTTATGAGATTTAAAAACTCCATTTATTTCTCTACATAATCCCCTGCTACACTAATCTCAGCGTTTCACTAGTGCTTGGACATCATCAAGGTAGAAAGCTTTCTCAGCCATGATCGTGTGAAACGCCGGCCTCCCAGGAACTCCCTTAATGCCCCAAACATGTGGAAATGGCTCGTAGTGAGGTCAGGACAGTAACTCCCAGTCAGGTTACTGTGATGTGCATGGATTCACAGATGTATGGGCTTCTTTAAAATGTTTGCACCGTTCTAAGGTTTTACCGTTCAAATGTTTTATTTAAATCAATTTAAATAAAAGATGATGATATATCAGAATTTGGAATTGATTAAAATTTTAAGGACGATTAGACAAAGAGATTAGTTTTTTTTAGACAGACGAGTTACAACAGAGAAAATGATTACACAGACTTTTTTTTTTAGACTGGTCCCTGCCTTTCTTTTCATGAGAGAATTAATTTCTGTATTCACACAAACACACATTTCAGCAGGGGTATGAGCTCTGACCCGGTCATGGTTCGGCGGTATCCGCTCAGCTCCAGCACGGTGATGAAGCTGACGGCCAACGCGAGCAGCAGAAGCAGCTTGGGCAGCCAGGACACCCTCAGGTACAGCGCCATGGTAACCGTGGCTACCACGCAGGCCAGGAAGGCATACTGGACTCCGTCACAGGGCAGCTCGGGCATGGTGCGGTTGGCCCCGTCCACCGTGTCGATGATCACTATAGAGGTGTTGGAGGTGGAGGACCAGAGCCAGGGCATGCAGCCAACCTGGACAGGAAACAGCAATTCCACACTGATTTGGACACCATGGTTTCTGTCTAACATCTCACCTGTCACCTCAGGCAACTGCTAACCGCTATCTAGCTATAATATATATATATATCACCATGGATGTATCCACTGTGTTTTATCATACACTTTCCATTTAATGTTGATGATGATGATGATGAAAACGAAAGGCTTACCACACACGCCTGTGCCACAGCGTAGATTAGCGACACTATTAGCACACACAAGACTGTGCGGATCTGAATAGTGAGACACCCAGGAAAGCACTGCGAGAGAAGCACACACACACACACACACACACACACACACACACACACACACACACACACAATTACCTCAGAGAATTCAAATTCCTAAATCCACTTACAGGCAACGTCTAATGACAAGCAGCCAACCTGATAAAGACTTTGTTCTGAACAAAAGGAAACGATTAGCGCGAATTGACTTTCGTAGCATGTCAGTGTTTCTCTTTTCATAACCTTAATAAGCTTTTAGATGATTAGTTTTTACTCTATATTTCAGTCACTTCATTCAAAGTTTTCAAGACTGGTAAATTTCTAGGTCAAAGTTCATCTGGATAAAGTCGACCAGCTTGGAAGCTAAAGTAACCGCTAATCTGCTAATAATTAAAAGCTAATTTGAAGGTTAAAAATAGGGTCATCGCTATGTTCCCAGGTCCGGATTGTCACTGGATTTACATGGCATGAGAAAGGGCTGTATGTTCCCCGGGTCTATTTAACACATAATAGAAACCTGAAAAAAATTCCCCAGCTCTGTATTTGTTTTATGAACTTCTTTAAACAGATCTATAAAATACAGATACAATGAGAACCATTAATTTTATTGTGTTTAAAAAAAGTTTTGAAGCCTTGTTCCAATAAAATAAACTGGATAATGTTCATGAAATAATTTATCTTGAAATAGTCCACATTTGTCTCAGACAGAATTGAGGGTTGATGTGTATTAACAGAAAGATTTATATAGAACCCTGGGAACCATCAGAGCCATCAGAACATAGGACCATGAGAACATAGGACCCTGGGAACATAGAGCCATCAGAACATAGGACCATGAGAACATACAGTAGGACTCTGGGAACATAGAGCCATCAGAACATAGGACCATGAGAACATAGGACTCTGGGAACATAGGGCCATCAGAACATAGGACCATGAGAACATAGAGCCATCAGAACATAGGACCTTGAGAGCATACAGTAGGACTCTGGGAACATAGAGCCATCAGAACATAGGACCATGAGAACATAGGACTCTGGGAACATAGAGCCATCAGAACATAGGACCATGAGAACATAGGATTCTGGGAACATAGAGCCATCAGAACATAGGACCATGAGAACATAGGACTGTTGGAATATAGTGCCATGGCAACATGGAACCATTGGAACATAAGACCATATAAACATTAAACTCTGGGAAAATAGGACTATCAGAACATAGGGCCCTGGGAACATAGAACCATGAGAACATAAGTCATAGGAACATATGACTCTGGGAACATAGGACCAAGGAAACATGGGAACATGGCAATATATGACTCAGAGAACAAAGGGGCCCTAGGAACATGGGACCATTGAAGCACATGACTCTGGGAACATGGGAAGATGGCAATATACAGTATGACTTTGGGACCATAAAACCATGGGAACATAGGACTCTGGGAACATGGGCCTGTTTAAAAAATCTATAAGCAGGTTTTGTAATCTTATATTTGTTATAATGTAATCTGACGATAAGTTTTTGTCATAAGTATAAGTAAATTCCACTAGATTCCAAAATACTTTCACTTGCTAAGCAAAGAGTCGTCATTCCTAAATGCTGTGACTGAAGTGTTGCGCTGTTGAGACCCTTAAGCCTTTCCTTCATCTTTATCTGTCCAAAATGAGAAGCTAAAGTCATATTAGAAAACACTCTCATTTACATCTCAGGTTTAGCTGCAAGACATCGTAAATGTGCTAAATCTTTATCTAGTTAGCCATGTTATTTGAAATGCTACAGGCTCTTCAGTGTGAGGAAGTTAGCATGGAGCTAGTGTTAGAAAAAACAATATTGTTTAAAAAATAAAGACATTTAAAAATGTAATAATTTACCTGCACTCTCGTGACATGAAGGTACATGATACAAGCTACAAGGAAACAGATGCAGAAAACCAGCAGCACCAACACTACCGTCCCCCTGAGGTCAGGCAGAAGAAAGAGAACAAACAGAGATGGGATGTTAGCACAAGGGGTTAGAATAAAAGTAAAGTAAAGCAAGAATAACTGAATGCAAAGACAGGAGACTAGGTGAAGTTACAGAACTTAAAGTGCTTAGGTTTTTATTATCAATAGCCATAAAAATTGCTACTCCTTCAAGCCCTTAATGATTGCTGTTAGCATTAGCTTGGAATAAAAAGGCAATGATTAATGAAAATAGGTAAAGTAAAGATTTACTGTGGCATGATGAGAAGGTAGACGAGGCCCAACAAGGCTGCGAGGATGAGCGACAGCACCACTGCACCTGTGAAGTACTCGTCATGGATGAGATGATACTGGGGAGAAGAAAAGAACATGGAGAGACAGGTTAAGTGGTTTTAGATTTGAACTTTTTAGCAAAACATCCAAAAACGATGAAAAACCACACTGTACTGTACTTCATCGTTCAATAGCTTTTAATAGGAACCAGTGCCACAACACGGCGACCTAGCGTGCTCGAGAACGAAGAGGAGGAGGAAGACGGGCACTTTAGCCGACTTTGGAGCTCTGATGCCTCAGGCACTGTTACATACTGTACAGGGCTTCGACAATTTCAATAGATGGTTTTTCCAGGGTCAGAGTATATTTAATCAACTTTTTAGGATTATTTTATGTGTATTTGCTTTTTGAATTGAATTGTGAAGTTACACCCCTACTGGATACCATATGTCACTACAACATACTATTAACACTGGCTGCCATACTCTGATAGTTTAGCAACTGTGAACATTAGCGGATATCGCATTGTACTGCACTTCATATGTCAGGATACATGCATACATGACATGCTGGAACCCTTAATGCAAACTAAAAAGAGAGAAAGAGGAGGTGGATGACGAACAGTTTAGCTGACTTTGGAACTTTGGAGTCTTTTTAATTTCCATCGATCATTTCCTCAGATAAAGTTTTAATTAAATGTTTAGGATCATTTCTGCTTATTTGTTTGTTGGTTTGTTACACCACCAGCACGCCTTGCACCTTCAGGGTCGGGGTTCGCGTCCCGTCTCGGGTCTGTGTGCATGGAGTTTGCATGTTCTCCACGTGTTTGATGAGTTCCTTTCAGGTAATTCCTCCCAAAGTCCAAGGACATGCAGATTAGGCTAAATGGCATTCCCAAATTGCCCGTAATGTGGGAATGAGTGTATGGGGCGTGTGTATGTGTTAGGACAGACACCCAATCCTAAATTCTAGTTCTTTATAGAAAATGAGCGAGTGAGTGAGTGAGTCTGTTACACCCCTAGTGGACACCATGTGACACTACAATTAATAATGGTCACCATTCCCTTTGAACCATAAATTTGTTTCCTGGTTCAAAAGCTGATTTTTTAAAATTTTATATGTATTTTCCAACCTCGCCTTGATGCTTACGTTCTAACATGATATTTCTACAAAGAGCCGGTTTAAGGAACCCAGCGTTAACAAACCAGTCAATCTGTCTGTCATGCTGCTAGAACTTTACATTGGGTTATAAAACAGGATTCAGTTTAGGAAAAGTGTATCGATATCCTGAGGGGAAATGCCCTTCGAGTTTAGATTAAACAGAATGTCTGCTATTTTCTCACTACACTGAAACATTTCATTTATTTTTTATCCTATATATAGACCACAATGCTTAACTGTCCCTTTCTATGATGTAGATCTAATACATTAGGTCTTCTTCTGCTCCACTACAAGTCCAGTCACTGGTGGTTCTAATAGACGTGACGGCCAGTAAGATGATAACTATTCATGGATCACGGATGTGATGAAGCAGCTCACCCTCCTCTCCCTCTCCGAGCACTTATACATGAGTGTGAGGAAATGCAAGTCAGCCGTGTCCGACTCTGTCTGACGCGCCTCGATCAGACGGCCGATGTAGCGGTTGACCCGCGTGCCGGGGCTGCTCTGGGTCACGGTGGCTGCGACCGGGGTCCGATTACGCAGCTTCTCCGGAGCCGAGCGCAGAACTCTCCTCTACGGACACAGGACAGAACGCGTTCTTAGTCATTTTATTTTACAATGTTCTCACAAAGCCGATTTATACAACTAATCACCAAAAGGCATTGACATGTAGAGTGCAAGACATTTCACACTGACGCTAGAACATGGCGTAATATTAACCCCTATAGTGTGAAGACGTGTGTGCATACACTTGAATACATTCTGATATTACCATGTTTTAGAAAATTACAGAAATGAGAATAAGCATAGTCAGAGTTTCTCCTTTAAAAATTTAACCACCAGACAGACCTGACTATATTTAAGTGCAGGAAAAAGCAGGGATAAAAATAAAAGTCAACCCTAGACTTCCTTCGCATCAGGAAGCCTCCGCGATCAATTCGAAGGCACATCTGAGGAAGTCTCCGAATCAGACGCAGAGAGAAAAGAGTGGGTGCTGAAAAGGTCATTCACAGCAGTGTGTGAGGTAGAGAGAGCGAGAGAACACAGAAGAGAGAAGGTGGTAATTATAGAGATGTACAGGGAGAGAGATATAGAGAGAGAGATGTACAGACAGACAGATGGAGAGGAAGAAAGAAAAGGAGAGGATGAAGAGAGGAGGTCGGATGAGTACTGCTGAGGAACATCACACTAGGGAGGCGGAACAGTGCGAATGGAAACACATCCCTGTGATCCTGCATGTGTGTGTGTGTGTGTGTGTGTGTGTGTGTGTGTGTGTGTGTGGTTGCTCGAGTCAGCAGACACACACCTCAAACTACAGCTAATGGTTGTATTTAGACACTTCTACACTTATATAATAATCAGTTAGCGCTGTTATTCCAGATGTTTGAACCAACGCCAAAAAAAGCACAATGATTAACGCTATTTATTTTGCACCAATCGCAGGCTAATAATTAAATAGCGTTCACAAGTAATGAGCACTTCTTTCAGCTCCTCTGTTATTAAAGCATTTCGCCTTTTTACACTCATAAGAGACACACACACACACACACACACACACACACACACACACACACACACACACACACACACACACACACACACACACAGGAGTACAGTACAGTACAGACGTCTGGTGTTCCTTCACTCCGGCAAATAAGCAAACATTCAGTGCAAAGAACACAGAAAAGGTCATGAACCTGACCCTGACCTAACCCAGAACAATAACATAACTACAACCATAATGGAACCATAATTATAACCAGCATACAGTCATAAATATAACATAACCTTCAACACAAATATAAAAACCCATAATCTTAATATAAACATAATTCAACCATTAATTAACCCTAACCATCGCACACCGCAGTCATGCACATGATCTTAATGGAACCATTACATAAAACAGAATAACTTAACCTTAATGCCATAATGTATCACAACAAAGATTAAAAAAATCCTAACTGTAATGTAAGCATAAACTTGAAAATAATATAATTAAAATTATGTGTATGAACCTACCCTAAAATGTAAAGTATAGCTTAAAATGTAAACATATTTATTAAAATAATATAACCATAATTATAATGTAGCCATAATCATAATATAACTGTAATATAGCCATAATCGTAATATAATATAACCATAATATAGGATAATCATAATATATTCATAATCATAATATAATATTACCACAACATAGCCATAATCATAATATAATAATTATAATAATAATAATAATAATAATTAACTATAAACGTAATATAACTATAAATGTAATATAACCATAATCATACTATAGCCATAATCATATTATAATATAAATGTAATATAGCCATAATCATCATAGAGCCATAAACGAAATATAATATAATCATAATATAGTCATAATCATAACATAATGTAACCATAATAATAATATACTATAAATTTAATATAACCATAATCATACTATAGCCATAATCATATTATAATATAAATGTAATATAGCCATAATCATCATAGAGCCATAAACGAAATATAATATAATCATAATATAGTCATAATCATAACATAATGTAACCATAATAATAATATACTATAAATTTAATATAACCATAATCATAAGATAGCCACAATCATATTATAATATAACAATAATAATAATAATAATAATAATAATAAAAACCTTTAAACGTAATATAGCCATAATCATTGTACAGTATACTATAATATAACTGTTATATAGCCATAATTACTATGTAACCATAATATATACATGACCATAATGAAGTCTTAACCATACTCCAGCCAACACCATAATATAGTCATAATCATAATACAGTATATTCATAATGATTAAGATTCAATTATTTGTCACCATGAAATGATTTTTTTCGTATATCCCAGTTAGGAATCTGGGGTCAGAGTGCAGGGTCAGCCAGAATACACCACCCCTCTGGATCAGACAGGGTTAAGGGCCTTGCTCAGCGGTGGGAACTTGGCGGTGCTGGAGCTCGAACCCCTGACCTTCCGATCAGTAACCCAGTAACCCAGAGCCTTAACCATTTGAGCTACCACTGCCACTATATTAATCATAATATTTCCATAATTATAATATAGCCATAATAATTTACTTAATTCAGGTATAGCCATAATATAGCCAAAATCATATCCATATTATAGCATAATTAGTAACATAATATAACCATAACCATGATATACAAAGTGCTATACAAACGAACAAATAAAGATGAATTGATTAACCATACTCATGAGGAAACCATAATCATGAAAATTCAGTACCAGTAAAACATTTTGGACACACCTTCGATTTCAATGTTAATTTGTTTAGTGATTTATTTTTCTACATTCTAGAACAATACTGGAGATTTAAAAACTATGGAATCGTTTTTTTTTTATAATTATTGTTATTTGAGACATGAAGGTCAGCTGTTCTGGAACAGTTCTTGCAAGAACAGTATTGTGTCAAGTGCATCTGCAAAACTCATCAAGCACCATGAAGACCTTCCCAGGAAAGCAAGAGTTACCAGCCTCATTAAACACCACTTAACAAACAGCACCTCAGATTATGAAGCTTTACAGAGTGTAAGTAGGAGATACATCTCAATATCAACTGTTCAAAAAAGATTATTGCAGATTTTGGATAAACGCCTTCAGTATTGTTTTACAGTGTAGATCAGGCCAAACCATGCAATTAGGAGGTGTGTCCAAACTTTTGACTGGTAGTGTAATATATATTATTATAATGGTATAGCACATATCCATAATATAGCCATAATGATACCCATATTATAGCATGATTTGTAGCATAATATAACCATAACCAAGATATACTGTAAAACGTGCTATAAAAATAAATAAATAAATAAATAAATAAAATTGAATTGATGATGTACCCATAATGTAGCCATAACCACTATATAACCATAATCATTTACATAATATAATGATGAAGTATGTAATGTGTGAAATTACCATAACCATAATAATCCGTAATTATACCATAACATAATTATTGACATAACCATAACAACACCATAATCATGAACACACACAAAAAAAATAACTATATCAACATTTAGCAGCAACATATCCACATGTAACTACCTATGAGTAATTTGCGACACACACACTCATGCACACACAGGGTACCTTGTCCCCATCCTCGCAGTTCATCACGTTGGAGAACGGGATCTCAGCCTTGAACATCTTGCGGCAGTGCATGAGCTGCACCAGCAGGTAGCACACCGTTTTAAACTTCATCTTTTTGGCTGGTTTGATGTCAGAAAGGATGAGTCCAGGAAAGATCTGGAAAAGAACACAAGCATGAAAACAGACATGTCAGGAGGTAGCTTTTTTTAGTTTTTTTAAATAAAGCATGGTGCTCAGGCTAATAATAATGATTGTAGCCAGTAGTTTTCTACAGTACCCGACGTTGTTACTTTTTGCATTATGTTCATTTCTGTAAAATATCGCTAAGCCTTAGCAGAACGAACCCAGCGCACGGTGTTTAAGCTGTCTTGCTTATTATGAAGCTTCTCACGTTTGCCGTTCGCTGCTACTTCCCATCCATTACGATTCAAGCTAAGAGGATTAGCCAAGAGGACTGATAAGAGAACTCTCTTCAATTCCTACAGAAAGCGTCTTGCATGCACGTTACAAGCTTTGGTGTTCCAGTTAATTCACGAGTCTTAAAGGAGTTGTCGAGGGAACGATCTACGATCCTGTTTCAGTAAACCCACGGACGGCTCACAGTCAACCTTCAGTGCCTTGCATAGCTTTTCACCCCCTTGACTACGTTAGGTATGCTAATAATTGGTTAATACTGCGGTCAGCAGCATCACAGTCATCAGCTTGTAGAATGCTAACAAGCCGAGCCGAGCAACAACGTTTGGACTTTGCACCACTCTTTCCAATTTCTTATTCACATGACTAGAAAATGAGAAGGGAGAAAAGAGGCAGTTTTGCTAGCTGATTTGGGATTACATATCATGGATTTGCATGAAGCATGGTGGTGGCGGCATCAAGTGGAACGTTACCCTTTTGCTTCTTTACACTAAAAATTGGTGAGGTCACTTAAAAAAAACACTGGGAATTATGTTTTTTTTTTTTACATCCTGGAAGACTAAAGATAATTATCAGCCAATGACGGAAGGTCTAGCAACTGTTCATCAATTAGTCAATGAAGCTTTTTGACTCCTGACGATCAGATCAATCAGCACAGGATTTTACAATATTCCCTGTGAGGACATTTTTCCACTAGAGAGGCCGCCAAATCCCAAATTCCCCCAAATCACAAACAGGATTATAGACATACTGACATGTAGACTGTACCTTCCTGCGATGAGATGGCACTATAAAGAAGGTCTCGATGTCGTGTTTCTGCAGAAAGGTGTTCCTCTCACGTCCGTTTCCTAGCTCCACCTCGTAGTCACCATTCAGGCACTCCAGCGTTGAGCGAGTGATGTGTACTTTCCTATTTAGACCAAAAAAAATTTATAATAATTATTATTAAAAGAGATCTCCAAACTATGGTGGCCAAGAAGTGCAAAACAAAATGACAAGCCCAAAAAACTAAATAAAAAATCCAAAAACTGAATAAAATATATTCGAAAACAAAATAAAAAAATCCAAAAAACTAAATAAACTCGAAAACAAAATAAAAAAAATTCTAAAGACAAAATAACAAATTAGAAAAAACTAAATAACAAAAGCGAAAAAGAGAATGACGAACCCAGAAACAAAATAATAAATCAGAAAACACAACGACAATTCAGACAAACCGGAAAAGGTGGGTAGAGTTTCCGAATGAAATTCTTACCACTGATTGGACGAGAGATCTCTCACTCAAGATAATCAGGAAGTACTTTAACCTTACGGCATTTTCTGATTTGTTATTTTGTTTCCGGATTAATTATTTTGTTTTGGGTTTTGTTATTCTGTTTTTTCAGATTTGTTATTTTGTTTCCAGTTTAATTATTTTCTTTTCGGGTGTGTTATTTTGTTTTTGTTTTTGTTATTTTGTTTTTTAATTTGTTGTTTTATTTTTAGTCTTATTATATTGTTTTTTAATTTATTTTGTTTTTAGTTTAGTTATTTTGTTTTCAGTTTTGTTTCATTTGTGTTTGAATTTGTGATTTTGTTTTTGGTTGTGCTATTTGCTTTCTGATTTATTATTTTCTTTTCGGTTTTGTTATTTTTGTTTTGCACTTCTCAGCGACCGTACCAAGCAGCGTCCAAGACGTAATTAATAATTCTGATTTTTTAATACTTAATAATCGTACACTGTCCGCATTGCTCTTCGACTTCCTGAGGATAGCAGTGCAGTGTGATTTCGCCCTCGTTTTATCAGTTGAAGAGAGCGATGCAGCTGTGCTTTGGTCTTTCAGTCTGTCCGGATATCTCACAACTCATCTATACACTCTGCTCAAACTGTTTCAACTCGCATGCCAATACTGACTTCAACACCATAGTGCTAGAAAGCTAACTAGCTGAGCCAAGATTTTTCTTTCTTATTAACAGCACTGGAAAATGTTTAGTGGAAAAAGTTCTTGCTACATGAAGCAAGATGGCGGCAGCATTTGTCTTCCCAGGCTAAGAGCAAAAGCTGAATGAAATCATATCTCCTGTAAGGAAACTGTACCTGAGCTGCTACAACTGCTAACTTCTTACAGCAATAACAAAATGCAACACCAACCGAAGAGTTAGCACTGGAATCGCTAAACGCATCACAAATATTTTAAGATGAACACATTGATTCCGTATCAGGGTCGAAGTTTCCCACAGTGCCCGATCAGAGACGAGACGTTTCTCAGGATTCATTCGATGCGCCGTGTCTCTCAGGAGATATGCCACGAAGCCGGAAGCAGAAACGAAAGAAAAGAAAGTGCGCCGATAAAGAAAATGGTTTTTCTGTGATGTCTTATAAAGTCTTATCAGAATATATGAAGTGCTTTGTTATTCCTGTTAAGTTGATGGCTAACGTGCGGCCATCAGCGTTAGTGTATTGGATATCCATTCTTCTGAAAGGCGTTGTTATTAACTACATCGATCATAAAAATGCCGGCTCTCACAGCTACTTATTACTTATTTATACACAATGAAGGTTTGGAATTCGAGTCAGTATGAGTGTAGCTTCCTGAAGGATGGGAGAAATTGCGATATAAAGCCATTCAGCATCTATAATTCAGAAATAAATCTCCTTGTAAGTGTATTTGGGAATAATAAACATCCGGTTTGACATTTCTAGGTACTCCATTCACACAGCTGAGACATGATTTCCTACATGATTGTGGTGCCAATGATAAGTGTGCCGTGAAGCCTTGTCTATATTATCTGTTTATCCTTCTCCCTCTGTGCTACAAGTGGCCACTTGTGTCACGTAATACACATTCACCAGTTGTGAAGAGATGATAATGAGAGTGAGATTAAAGCACTACAAACTTTTTAGCCTTGCACTACTGATTTTTTTTCCTTCTCTTAGTTCAGAAAGGGCTTATAGACTGGATTTAGATTCATATATTTGTTCTTGTTTTATAAAGTAAGTTAAATTCAATTCAATTCAATTTTATTTATATAGCGCTTTTAACAATGGTCATTGTCTCAAAGCAGCCTCACAATGAAAGTAATGAATTAAATGAAAAATGAAAAAAAATGTAAAAAAAAAAAAAATATATATTTATATATATATATATATATATA
>JAQQZT010000001.1:5306108-5322054 GCA_030068275.1 Clarias platycephalus
TACATTTTAAAAATAGCCTCGTTACTCCTATTTTATTTCAGCTTGTCATTCAAAAAACAAACAAACAAACAAAAACAAAAAACATCTGGATAAACTTGATTGTGGTTGGATGAGACGTATAAACATACCATTCCGACACCCTATTGGTTGATCCATCGCACCTGCACATGACGTCACGTCACACACTTCAGCAAGGACGTTTGAATAAATTAGCATTTTTCAGTTGATAACGTTGTGATAAGTAGACTTAGATGACCGTGATAGAGACTCAAGATTCGAGCGAAATGTTTCAACCAAGCACCAGTGAGGAGGTTGGTAGCCAGGAAGACCAGCCAACTCTTATACATCCCTGCCCATACCTGGAGGAATTTTTCAAATTGTTGGATGCAAAAGTTACTTTTATACTTTAAGTAGTTTTGAAACCAGTACTTTTACACTTATAGTTGAGTAAAAAGCTTGAGTTGATACTTCAACTTCTAAAGAAGTCTTTTTAAACCCTAGTGTCTATACTTCTACTCAAGTAATGAATGTGAATACTGTTGACACCACTGAGTAACTTTGAAGTAGAAAACGTTGGTACTTTAACTCAAGTAGACATGTAAAATAGAGGACTTTTACTTGACTAATATTTGCCCTAGGGAATCTCAAGTACAGGATTTGTGTACTTTGCACAGCACTGGTCAAAAGAAAGAATATTGTTCTCCTGGACAATGAACTCAAGCCTTTCTAGTCAACCTTCCTAAGAAGTCCAAAACCTTCCAACTTCATTTCATTAGCATATTCCATTTTATTAATAAAAGACAAAAGCAGCTTTACAGAAATCCACATCTAGGCTACTAATTAACAAGCCAGTCACAAGAGTGGCCAAAAGGACACGGAGGAAGGAAGAAACTAGTGGAGTTTTTTTTCTCTCTCTCGCTTTAGCCAGGCTCCTTAAAGAAGCCATGCTCATGTGAGTGACAGAAATATCATTATTCTAAATAATGAAAAACCCATACTGGAAAAGGGAAACGGTACTAAATGTGTCAAAAGGATACAGTTGAGATTAAATATCCAGCATGGCCATATTGTGAACAGAAGTCCTGCCTCAACTACAGGACAGTTCATTATAATCAAAGCACAATTGTTGGGAAGTGCAACTCTCTACCAAACGCAGGTAATTTTATCCACCTCAGCAGGACGGGTGAGTCATATTCACAGCAGTTGTTGGAAAGTGCAAGTCTCTACGGTATCCAGGTGAGATTATCTAGAGCAGCAAGAAGGTGAATCATAAGTGCAGAAATAAAAAAAAAAGCAAGAACATCAGAAGCCAGAGCAATCAAGATCGATCAGGCTGATCCAGGGAGTAGGAGGAGACGTATTATAGTGTCACAGCAACCGACATCTCGTCAAGCAGCAAGAGTGCACATAGAGCTTGACAGGCCGTGAGAACAGGTGGCTAGATATGATAGGTGTGCGCTAGTCATTAAAAATGGTGTATACTGTGATCAGAGTGTAAGCGGGGACTCCAACAGGTTTAGCTATGACAGCATAATTAAAGGAGAGTGCCAGAAGGTAACATAGGTATGAGGGCACCCTGGGACATGTGTGTCCTTTCACTTCACAGTCGACAAACCTGAGTGATGACATGAACGAGGGCACGTAGTATCACCAGAACTCACCATTAATTTTTTTATACCAATGAAAACTCCTGATCTAAAAGTTTTGCACCTTTATCTAAGAGAAAGCTGCTAATTAGCTAGGGGGGTTTTAAAGGGACAGCTCCACTGGTCTCCACTCCGCTTTAGTCCTCATTATTCTAGGTACTAATAAACAACTTGCACCTTGTGATGGAGCAAAAGTGGAAGATCATAATAATTCAAAGTTCCCTCATGAAAAGCAGTGCTTTATGGATCATCAACAGTATTTTAGAATTAATATGAAAATGTCCTGGGAGCCAATGTAGTGTGGATAAAACTGAAGCAATATGGGCAACCTTTCTGTCGGAAAAATATAGATTCTGTACTTGTTCATGCACCTGTTGGAACATCTAGACTACAATATAATGCACTGATGCAAAAAATAAATAAATAAATAAATAAATAAATAAATAAAATTTAAAAATGCGAATGAGGCATAACATTTTAAAACATTATAATTTTTTTTTTACTGAGACCGATGAGAGTATGTTTGAGTCAATAAAAAATAGTCACTGCTATTTTAAAATAAAAAGAATTCCTTATAAAGTAAATTACATAATAATAATAATAATAATAATAATAATAATAATAATAGTAACAATAAGTAAGCTTCTGTATAAGCATTGTATATAAGCTTCTGTTATGACTAGAAACCAAAAGCATTTAAGCAGAGCTTAAATCATTCATCACTGTTTTTATCCCAGTTTAACACAATATCTGTTAACTATTAAGTCACAGTATCAAGTCTAAACCACATGTATATATAATTAAGTGATTTATATAATAATAATAATAATAATAATAATAATAATGTTTATTGAAATTTTCCATCTTCTGTTTAGCAAACTGTGAGAGGTTAAGAAATCCTGTTTTTTGTGTATTGCTTGGTAACAAGAATTCTGTCTCATCTACAAACTGGTTAGAAACCTAGAGGATAAAAGCTGGATTTAAATCATGTTTTTTTAAAAGCAGCTTAGAAAAAAAAAAAAAAAAAACCTATATGAGTCATTCTGGGTTTTGTAAGACCCCATTTTTTTTCAAGTCTCTTTAGAGGCTCAGACGAATAATAAGACATTTACCACTTTAACCAGTACTTTTTTCAGTACTGTGCTATGACCTTAATCCTGACTGAAAGATTTCCTGTCTGTGATTCATATGCAAGTATGAGCTCAGCTGCACAACTACAACCTAGGCTAAGAACAGAAAGTTTGAAATTGACCCATGGCTTACATACGTATACTGTCCAGCATTTGGCAGACACCCTTATTCAGAACATCTTACATTTTTTTAATGCCATTATACATCTGCGGGGCTTTCTCAAGGGCACAACAATAGCAACGTGGTGCTGGGCTTTGAATCTGGGACCATCTGATCAGTAGTCCAGTGCTTAACCACTGAGCTAGAGCGGGTGTGACCATGACAATGCTACACAGATTTGCTTTTTTAAACATCTGGTTTAAAAAATTTCGGTACGTAGCCATTGCTAAGGGAGAATATTAGTGTTAACAGAAATTTGAGGATGAGTTTGTTTTAGATTTTTATTTTATCTTATTTTATCAAGGTGGAGCGGTATGATGATCTATCAGCAGTAGATACTTTTTAGAGTTGGCAGTGCTCTTTATTTCATGCATTATGGAAGACTACCAGTTTAAGCATTTATATTCCGTTTGGTTTGTTCGCTATGACTGTTGCCTTGAAGGAATTAGGATTTAAAATATAGTCTCTGGTCCTGAGTACATGAGGTTTGCAAGTTCTCCCTGTGCTAGGTGGGTTTCCCCAGTTGCTTCCAGAAGAAAGGTCTCCTTTTCCTTACAGCCTGAGGTCCTTGGTATGGGCTCCAGGCCCCCTGCTACAGGATGTCTGAATAAATATGGCAACATTTTCTATGAGAACACTTACTCTACGCTATCATTTGTTTCAAAATTAGTCCCCTTTGCATTTTTATAAAAACCCTCCACTACTCTGGATAGGCTTTCCAACAGTGGCTGTGGCTCCAGTTTTCAAGTCTTCATGGAGCTGGCCTTGTGCACAGCGGCTTCATCATGATGGATCTGGTTAGTTCCAGCTGAGGGAAACTGTAATCCGACAGCATATAAAGATTCACACTCTGGATAAGAGCATCTGCCTAAATATAAATGTAAATGCTTCCAATCGACACGAGGTTGATGTATAAACCTGTATATGTGAGGGCCTGGGACCCTTATTGCACTTAGTACCTTAAAGTACATTACTCCATTACATATAAATCTGATCTGCTGCAGTTTCTTTTATAATTTGCGCCTTGGATGTAAGAGATCTAATATGCAGAAGTTGAAGCTTCAGTTTGAAGATGCTGGCTGTGCATTGGGTACGATCGAATTTCATGCTGATCAGATTACTAGAACAAACTTTGCACGCTTGTATGTTTGGGGAAACAGACTAACTGCTAAGCAGCTACTATCCAAAAAAAAAAAAAAAAAAAAGAGCTTCAGATCCAGGAGGATTAGCGTATTTATCCAACATTCTGTTCCTTGGACTCCAACAATCCCAGGTCATCCTGGCCCTTGAAGCACAAGCGCTCTCCTGCAGATCGGATTACAGAACCCTGTACTGATCTCGTCATCATCGTCACCCTGGGACTGGAGCCAGATTAATTATATTATTATCAGCACGGCTGGAGCTCTGACCAAAGCACTTGTAATCCAGCGCTCAGTGAAGAAAAACAATTCCATTAACGTGGTGTCACTGATTAAGCCCTGAAGAAGACCAAACACAATTAGATATGATTAGCACGAGGGGTAGTTTGTTGGTCTAAAATAAATTCCCCTTTGAAGTTGAATTCTCACATCTGATTGGTCAGATGGTTTTGGATAGTTTATTCTACATAACTCTATAACGTCCTCTTTATCTCAATATTAGACCAAGAGTAGGTACGGATAAACGTGCATCTCCAAGATGACACACGGGAGTAACCCTGTTACACGTTCGAGACAGAAAAACAAGACTGAGCGGGAACGGATAAAACCGAGGCCTTCAGGCGAGCATCAGACATGCATGACCTTCGCTGTAAAGAAATCATTATCTCATAAAACCCAAATGAGGAAACCCTTTACCGCGTATAATTATTTCATCACTGGGGCCGCACAGCCTAAATAAGTCATGCTTTGATGGGGACGTGAGAGAGAGGTCCTTATCCTCGCCTGCAGTCGATAGTTCATCTAGCAAATCTCATTTCATGCAGATCTGGAAAAGCAATCACTTCGTGCCGCAAACACAGAAACACAGGCATGAACAGGATGAGCCCTCCGCTCAATTGTTCCCGCCTTGCATCGCACGCAACATTTAATAACCCTCGGAGTCAAATCTAATGACACCCTCAAGTAGCTTTCAGCTTTTCATCTCAGCAGAACTTTTCTCCCACTCGTTCTTTATTTCATTATTTCCGTCTTTGGCTCTCTCGATCCCGCTGTCACTCTCGCCCATCGAGGTGTTAAGCTGGCATGGTGTGAGAGCAAGGTGTGTAATGACTCACCGTGGCGAGCTCGTCGAACTTCCCGAAGAGCTCGTTCAGCAGCTTCACCAACTCCTGAGCCGTGCACTGCGACGCCAGACTGGTGAAGCCCACGATGTCGGCGAACAGGATGCTGCAGGGGCGACGAGGGGGAGGGGGGAGAGAGGAAAGGAGAATTAGCTTTCTCCAGCATCCATGCTTTATGGTTCCTTTTCCCTGATATCATAAAACTCTTATTAAATCTGCAGGAGTGATGGAGAATCTCCACCATGCAGATGGAAATAGGATTACACAGCATTAGTAGCCTGATTGGCCCTAGTTTGAGAAATTGGATGTCTTGTAAGCTGATTTATTACATTTTTTTGTACATCTAGCGATTTCAATAACGAACACTAAACGCTATTTAAATGCTTTATTCGATCCCGGATGTATTCATGTCACATCATTGGCTTTTAAATCTCGATGGATAATAAAACTTCATGCTTCGCACACTTTGTTCCGGATCATGTTTTAAAAATCATCTAGTGTTTTTCTTTTCCTTAGTTCATGTATAAATCTTTATCTTATTTTTTATTTATTTTTTATTTTTTATTATTATTTATTCATTTATTTTTAATCTTTTTTATTCACCAAAGATGAAACGCATTACTATGGAAACAAGGCTGTGTTTATAAGTGATTTAAAATAATCAAATAATTAAAAATGTAAACAATTTAAACAATTTAAACAAAAATTATAAACACAGGAAAATCTAGAGTTTATTCTAACTTTATTATAATTTTTTTAACAAGTGTATAATTTCTTTTTCAGTCACTGCTATTATTTAATTACATGATTTCCTGATTCTTTAAAACACTAAATAAATATGTTTTTTCTCTTGCTTATTATGAGGGGTGTTCAAGTCAAACTGGGATTTTTGCTTGCAGCGGCCATTATGAGAATGTGCATTGTTTTGTCGAAACAGAACGCCTTTCATGATCAAACCAAGCCATTTTTTTTATTTATTTTTTTTTAAACGGTCATTGAAGGAGTTCCTGGGAGGCCAGCATTTCACACGTGAAGCCGACAGTCTGTTCATGGCTCGGACGTGCATTACTGAGAAAAATTTTTTACCTTCATGGTATCCAAGCACTTTTGAAACTCTGGGATAAAGTGATCATTTGAACATTTGAACATCCAACAAGAACCAGGATTCTTGGTAGAGCAAGAAGGTCCCACTTTTTTTTTTAAAAAGAAAAAAAAAGAAAAATGTTTGTAATTCCTAAACAGGTAATGCAATATTTTTAAGTCGCTTGCGTTAAATCTACAAGTCTTATCCTTATCCATCTTAACGGCTTCATTTCACAGAGGCAGCAAAATGTTCCAATACTTATGACCCCCGACCTCGAAGACCTGTCCCAGAAACACGGTCTTACAGAAGGTGGAAGACTGACGGCATCACTCCCGCTGTACGTCACAGGATGATAAGAGTGGCGTGGCGTGGCGTGGCGTGTACCCTGAGCTCAGCGCTGCCTGGTTTGCGCACGCTGTGACTGTGAAGCGGTAAAGGCGGTAGTGTTCAGATGTCGAGTGGTCCGTGTGTGGGCTGCTCGTTTGAGTGGTGTAACAGAACACTGCATCTTTCAAGGATGCGCTAAATGCCACTCTGTCATAACGCAGATGTCCCCGTGATTGGGAGCTATAAATTTAATTAGCTGTGAATATCTTAAGTGCCATCTGTGACAACGTGAAGGTAACTTTTCCTAAAGTAACAGCTTTGTAGCTCGGAAAGAAAAGAGGTTTGAAGCCCAAGACCCGGAGGCTGAAAGGCTCCAGTTTTTTGGGGGAAAGAAAAAAAACCACAAGCAGTGTGTGTGTGTGTGTGTGTGTGTGTGCCAGCATTCTGCTACAGGAGCGTTCTGTCTGTCACGCCTCCATGCCTTATCGCTCACTAGCTCGTTTTCACCTTGATGTTGATTGAGCGTGGGTGAGAAAACGTACCTGTCCATCATACAAACAACCGTCCCACAATGCACCGCGACCGTGCATCGCAAACAGAGATGTCTCTAGAGTGTTCCTCTCTATCGCTGCCAGTCATGACACTCCAGCCCTCAGGCGCGCCTTCGTTTACTGCACAAGACCTCGCCACGCTTCCATTCATCAATCTCTGTGAGTGTGTGTGTGTGAGTGTGTGTGTGTGTATGTGTGTATGAGGATGTAGACACACACGTGTGTGTGTGTGAGAGACAACAAGCTGGATGACAGCTTCCCAATTATGCTAATACAGAAGCTTAGCGCTAACCAGCACAGCGTGAGGGGAATAGGACAAGCGGCTCATCGAGGAGACAGCCTGATGGAAAACACACACACACACACACTGGAAGGTCAAGGCTGCAATAAAGTACGCCCACAAAAGCCAAAGCAAACATATACGCGCATGCGTATATACGACCTTCTGTTTCAAAAGTATTGGCACCCCCTGGTTGCCACACTGCTGCAAATATGAGAGAAATCTAACCTGTGACCTCTAATAACCCCGTATCAATAACATGCATACAATCTGCATAGACATTTCTATATAGTCAGTGGCCACTTTATTAGGAATAAAATAAGTTAATAATAAAATAATATTCAAACCAAGCAGAACCAGAAGCCTAAAGTAAGTAAACTTATAAAAATCTGTCTGTACATCCATGGTGAGCAGAAAAGCATCTCAGAACCTGTTGACGATGGAGGTGATCAACTATAATAGCAGAAGAGCACATCAGGTTCCACCTCTGACAGCCAAGAACAAGAATCTGAGGCTACACTACCAATAAATAAATAAATAAAAGACCTGAAAAAAAAAAAAGTCCTCTATCCTGGAAAGTGACCACGTGACCTCCGACACTGGAGACTCCTTCAATTAAAATGAACGCATTTCCTTCCTGGAGACAGCATGGAGCACAATCACCCTACACACCCGAGTGTAAGCTGTTACTATGGAAGCAATAGCATTAATAAAAATGAATCAACACTTTCTAACCAATCAGATTAGAGAACTCAACAGCGCTGTGGAACAAAACCATATTATTCAAAAAACTACTATGAATTATTCAGTGACTGGGAAAGTGTTAAACTCCTGTCCTCTCTCTCTCTCTCTCTCTCTCTCTCTCTCTCTCTGCAGTAATGGATCTTCCATGATGCCTGGTGAAAAATATCCCCCATGAAAACTGTGTACTGTATAATCTTATGTCATGAAACATTACATTATTCATTTAGGCAGCCGAGGCTCTTATCGTGGGAAATTACGACCTCGCTGGCATTTCAATTTGCAGCCTGTTTGTGTTCCGAGTTCATTTTTAGCCTATTTTCGGCATCTAATTTATTTTTAGTAAATTAACGTTTTTTTTTTATGCTCCATTTCTACTTTTCAATTACTGTTGCCTTTGGCTCGTGAGCTAAGACAGATGGCTGTAATCATGGCCTGAGCTCGTTTAAGGAGAGAAAACAAGTGATCAGTGTGTGTGCGCTAGCATGAGGTTAGCTGCTGATTATGCTAACCTTTTAATCGAGCTTAAGCTAATGCAGGTGACTGAGCAAAAAACAAAACCTATGAATCATTAATATAATATATAATATAATGTTCCGATCAAGTCAAGCAAGGACTTTTGATTGATTTGAATAACAGTTACAAGAGTAAAAACCACTTTATTTCTCTATATAATCCTCTGCTACACAAAATGCACTTATTCCAGAGTTTCACTAGTGCTTGGACACCATCAAGGTAGAAAGTTTTCTCAGCATGATCAGACTGCCTGATTCACGTCTGAAACGCCGGCCTCCCAGGAACTCCAATAGCGCATACAAGGCTTGGAGCGAGGTCAGAACTGTACTGAGGACATGGCAATAACTCCCAGCCGAGTTCCTGTAACATGCATGAGGTGTTGGTGTGTACTGTTCCCACAGACAGATGCGCCTCTTCCATAAACTGGTGACAAGTTATTAGTCTATGTTTTTTCAAGCATCAGGAGTTCCACTTGCCAGCAATGGCTGCAGTGGGCGCCGAGCCACCTCGGCCAGGATCGTCATTCACGCCTTCTTTAAAGCGTTTGCTTAACATTTCAAACTAGAAAAGCCTAGTTAAATTTCACTTGTCACAGACCTGATTACTGCCAGACCTGTAGGATGAAGAAATCACTTAAATAGAACCTGTCCGATAAAATGAGGCACACTTACGTAAATATCTCAAAAAGCAACACGATTTAAATAAATTCAAAAACAGATGGGAAAGAAATTAATTGACATGTGCCAGCCTGGAAGAGTTACAAAGTGACTCCAGCTGTGACTCCAGCAAACCAAAGTGAGAGCCATCATTCACAAATGGAGAAAAGCTTAGAACAGTGGTGAACCTTCCCAGGAGTGGCTGGCCTAGCAAAATTACTCCAAGAGCACAAAGAGGACTTATCCAGGAGCTCATAAAAGAAACCAGAACAACATCAGGCCTTACTTGCCTCAATTAAGTTCGTGTGTCCATGATTCAACAGTGAGAAAGAGGGACTGGGACATCTATGGGAGGGTTCCAAGGAGAATGCAACTGCTAACCAAAAAGAACAAGTAATCTCAAATTTGTCAAAAAATATATTGATTATCCCCAAGATTTTGGGCAAATATTCTATGGACTGATAAGACTAAACTTTTTGAAAGGTATGCATCCCATTACATCTGGCACCTGGAATCCCCTGGAAGCTCCAAGCCCTTTCCTCTGTCTTACAATTTGAGTAATCTCAAGATAAAAAAGTGTTTTGAGTCTGTAACTTTCAGAAACAATGAAAAGTTCATTTCTGACAGAATAAAGTTTCAGGACTGAAAACTTTCCATCATCAACAAGTTCTGTTCCCTACGTCTCTATTTCAGTAAATCTCATTCACTGGCTCAAGACAAGCCAAGCCATCATCCCTCTTCATCCTCACACACCGGCTCTCCTCGCCCACCACAGGGCCTGAGGATAAAACAGGAAGAGCTGGAGATCAAGGGATCAGGGAGAAAAGGATTAAGGCAGCTGGTAAGGGGGCGCTTTTAGTGCTCGATGCCACTGGATGAGACTCCAGGCCTTCTGTTGCAAACCAAAGATTTAAATTATAGACAAATGCAATTATGAATCTTGATTACATTTTTAGGTCATGAACGTCATTGGGTTAAGAAGGTTTCACTTTCTTCTGCCACTTTAAAAAAAAACTTTCTTAACTTTCTTACTGCCATTGTTTGAATCTCTTTACATGGGAAGAATGGAAGGACTTTTGGCATGTGGGGTTGGCATAAACCGAGGTTATGAAATGGAAATAAATGCAGCCTTGACCACACACTGGAAATAATATTACAAGTAGAGTATAATTATAAGCGTGGCCGGTAATAACCGAGACTGAATTGAGTTTCAATTGCCGGAAAGTGCACTGAAAAAAGGGAGTGACTGTTCATATGTATGAGTGTTAAGATCGGGTCATTTCCATCTACGTATTTCTTGCAGAAGTATATTCACCGTCCTTGAAATTTTCAGCACTTTGTAGTAGAAATGAAATGGACTTCATTTATGTCATGAGTTTTTTTTTGTCATGAAAAATTATTTCCATATAAACGTACAGTATTGTAAGTTGGGATTGCATGTGAATTTATTCTAGTTGCTGAAAAAGTTAAATGTTATGTAACTATTCAAATTAAGTCGACTTGTCCGGAATGAAAGAGTCAAATAATATCAGATCATAGCCCAGAATGTGTTAGAGATCATACCTAAAAAAAAAACATGTTGAGAACACCAGGCAACTTTAAAAATAAGTCATGGAAGTTTCTGCAAAAAAGTATACACCCGGGATTTGGTTATGAAGATATTCCAGACATTCTTACGGTGCGATTTAATCCGTTGTGAAAATATTAAAACAAAATAGCGCAACAACATCTCTGCTTAAATAAGGACATCCATGAAATTTCAATGACCCGATGAACACGCTTTAGTCAGACAAGAAACTGAGAGGACATCTGTAACTCTGAAAAAGTGAGGGAATACAGGGCTGAGTTTGGAGAGCCTCAGAAGCTCAGGACAACCATAATCTGGACACTCCACTATTCTGGATCTTGGGCTGATCTGACCACCTTAACCATCGTGACTTTGTCCATGATTTGCCATAACCCCAACCCTGCTTAAAAGACCCATTTCCGCAGTGAAGCATGGTGCGGATTTTATTGTGTTGCTGGGATTCTTTTCATCAGTAAGAAACAGGAGACGGAGAGGAGAGGTCAGGGATGAGGGCATGATGGATGTAGCCAAATAAAGGACAATTCTAGAAGAAAACTTGGTGCAGGCTTGAGATTGAATTCAAGTAATTGGTCTTTCAACAGGATAATGACACTAAGCATTGGGTAGTGGTGGTTCAGGTGGTTGAGGCTCTGTGCTGCTGAGCCAAAACCAGGTCAACACTGTTGGGTCCTTGAGCAAGACACTTAACCCATATGCCCCTTACAACCCAGCCACTGCATGCAAGACTGGTAAGAAAATGGGAGGCTTGTGACAGGAAGGGCGTCCAGCGTAAAACCTTTGCTAAATCTTGTGGATCATATGATCCAATGGTGCGCCCCCTAGGATAAAAGGGACAAATCCCAGGAAAAACAAATGTTACCAGCATGTACCCAAAGTTATATTTGGATGGTTGCAAATCCAGATCTTAGAGAAGCTCAAACTCTTCTCGGAAATCCAACATGGAGTCTTACAGAGCTTAAGGAACTTGAATAAGGAAAGTAAGGGTGGTAAACTGTCAGTTTCTGGTTGTAACACTTCCATTTTGGTAGCAAACTAAAGAACTCCCAGGACAGCCATCTTGGTTTGATGTCACACCTTTCCTAGTCAAGTGAACTGGCTTTTTGTAGTATCTCATGCTTTGGTACTTTATTAGATAAAGCTGTTAGCAATTTGACTGTGGTTGGGACATCTTGTAAAAAAGGATCCCTCAAGTTTCAGACCAAATTTCTCCACTTCTAATTAAATGTCCAACTTAAGTCAAAAGTCAACGGACATCAACGGATGTCTAAATTCCAGCAGCACGCCGAATGAAGCAAAAAGTTTAATAAATCTCCTCTGAGACATTCACATGCTTATAACTAACAAGGACAGAACAGAGCAAGAGCATAAAAAAAAACCCAAAAAGCAGGACTGAGTTTCGGTTCATTACCTGACGTTGTCATGGCGCTGGATGTAGATCTTGTGAAAAATCCGTTCGGGAGGTTTCAGGAAGTCTTCCTTCATCTCCATCGCTACGTTTCTGGGTAAGAGGCTCATCAACAATCGCTCCTACAAATGTATGTATGTGTGTGTGTGTGTGTGTGAGAGTGTGTATGTGTGTGTGTGTATGTGGGGGTTGTGAAAGGCAGGGGAGAAAAGGTGAAAATCAAATAAATCACTGGTAAGGGAAAAGGATGTGCAGCCGAATAGAAGCTGAGGATGGATGGATCGCTGTTGATTCGAGACGAGACGTACCTGCTTTTCGTTCTCGTCCTCCATGCGCAGTCGCTCCTCAATGCAGTTGCGTGCCTGCAGGAAGGCCTTTCTCTGAGCACGCTCAGTCAGGATCCGCACAAACAGACCGGACAGGTTGACGCTGGTGAAGAGCACTGTGTTGGCCACCAGCTATCACACACACACACACACACACACACACAAGAAGGAAATAAACAAAGGATGATTGTGTGACCTCACATCTGTGCAAAGCAAAAATATATCAGTATCAAGATTTATGATTTAAAAATGTGGCAGAAATTTGCTTTCATGTGGTTTGTTTCCTGCAACTGAACGAACGATCTGCTTCCTTCGCACCTCCGGAGAACAGTTACAGCTTCGTCACCTCTCTGTATCTGTGTATTCAGCGGTGATGTGACTCGGGGACGGACTCTTCAGCTTTACAGCTCTGACACACACCGTTTCAGGATCACACGGCGTGTTGATGAAATGAAGTGCTTCATCAATCTGTCTCTCAGTAAGCCGGTTTAGGCTTTCAGACCACAGTCAATATTTAGAGATTTAGTGCAAGGGGAAATCAATAATACACCATGTTGCACAATGCTCGAGATCTTCGTCATGTGTGTGAGGACTAAACAGGAAATAGTGTTTTAGAGTCTTGTATGTTAGAGGTGTGTATGTGTGAATAAAAGGAGAATAAAAGTGTGTGTTAAGCAGAGATGTTTACATTTTGTTGTGATTGTAATAATTCTTCATAATAAATCATAATAAAGGGAGCCAACCTTCAGCACATTTGGTATTCGAACCCTCACCCCGCACGCTATACTCTACCCAATGTACCAAACCCACTTCCCTATGACTCGTCACCATTTCCTGTCTCCCTGTAAACCAAAGCTGCCTACACATTAACACTTCTGTATGACTCACACGTTTGGGCGACACTTGTTCTGGTTTGTTCTTACGAACCCTGGGTGGAGTGACATTTCTGCCAAGCAGAGTGTGAGGACAGCGTGGGGACAGCATGGAGGTAGTGTGAGGACAGCGTAGGGACAGCGTGAGGATAATGTGGGGACAGTTTGAGGAAAGTGTGTTGATGGTGTGAGGACAGCATGAGGACAGTGTGGGGACCGTGTAAGGAGAGTATGAGGACAGAATTAGGACTGTGCTAATTACAGAATGAGTACTGCATAAGGACTGAATGAGAACATCATGGGGACAGTATGAGGACAGTGTGGGGACAGTGTAAGGACAGTATGAGGACAGAATTAGGACTGTGCTAATTACAAAATGAGTACTGCATAAGGACAGAATGAGAACTTCATGGGGACAGTGTGAGGACAGCGGGAAGACAGTATGAGGACAGTGTGAGGACATTGTGGGGACAGTATGAGGAGAATGTGGTGACAGTGTGAGGACAGCGTGAGGACAGTGTCGGCACAGTATGAGGAGAGTGTGGTGACTGTCTGAGGACAGTGTGGGGACAGTGTAAGGACAGAATTAGGACTGTGCTAATTACAGAAGAGTACTGCATAACGACAGAATGAGAACATCATGGGGACAGTGTGAGGACAGTTTGAGGACAGTGTGAGGACATTGTGGCGACAGCATGAAGACAGTATGAGGACAGCATGAGGACAGTGTGAGAATAGCGTAAGAACAGTGTGAGAACAGCATGAGGACAGTGTGAGGACATTGTGGCGACAGTGTGAAGACAGTGTGAGGACATTGTGGCGACAGTGTGAGGACATTGTTGCGACAGTGTGAAGACAGTGTGAGGACAGCATGAGGACAGTGTGAGGACATTGTGGCGACAGTGTGAAGACAGTGTGAGGACATTGTGGCGACAGTGTGAGAACAGTGTAAGAACAGCATGAGGACAGTGTGAGAACAGCGTGAGGACAGTGTGAGAACAGCATGAGGACAGTGTGAGAACAGCATGAGGACAGTGTGAGAACAGCATGAGGACAGTGTGAGAACAGCAAGAGGACAGTGTGAAAACAGTGTGAGAACAGCATGAGGACAGTGTGAGAACAGCATGAGGACAGTGTGAGAACAGTGTGAGAACAGCATGAGGACAGTGTGAGAACAGTGTGAGAACAGCATGAGGACAGTGTGAGAACAGCATGAGAACAGTGTGAGGACATTGTGGCGACAGCGTGAAGACAGTATGAGGAGAGCATGAGGAGAGTGTGAGAACAGCATGAGGACAGTGTGAGAACAGAATGAGGACAGTGTGATAACAGTGTGAGAACAGCATGAGGACAGTGTGATAACAGTGTGAGAACAGCATGAGGACAGTGTGAGAACAGTGTGAAAGATGTGTGGCAAATAAGAATCTCAGAGCAGAGTTTATTGTATGCCTTCGAGTAGAACTTAACAACAGAAGTTGCACTGAACATGGTCGTATCAACATCATGAGCACCACGGGAGAAGTTTCAGAGACGTGTTCAGGGGTATTCAGGGGCGGATTTCCTTGAGGAAAGATTTACATTGTGTGTGTATGTGAGTGAGTGTGTGTGTGTGTGTGTGTGTGAGTGTGTGTGTGGACTCTCAGTAAGTAGGTCACACCTTACTAACCCCTGAACACTAATCTGATGACGTGTGTTGATCAGGAGTGTCTCACTGCTAAAATAACTTTGAACAAGCGAGTGGAAAATCCTGTGTGTCATGAAATCAGGAATCTATAACTCTCATTTTTAAAGTGTTGAAGTACTGAAGTGTTAAAGTGTTCACTTCACCTAGGGGTCATTAGAGACACTGTTCACCTTTATCTTTCTTTCTTAGCTTCCACAACCGAGATCTATCTTGATGCTCTTTTTTAGCTTCTATATATTTTTTATTTAGAAAACAAGAACTTCTGTCCCACACTAACATCTGCACGTATCCCTTCATTCTATTCTTATTTATTTTCAGAGACTAATCCCAAAACTCACGCCTACCCCGCACAGAGTGCACCAAACAGACACTGTGTTTTGCCCCAGATGGTGCACTAGTACAGGGCAGTTAGAGGTGATCGGTGCCGCTGTCCGGTGCTGAAATGCTGTGTGGAAATGAGGACGTCTGCACTTTTCATCAACACGTTTCTCAGATTAGATTCTTAGACTCTAAAGAAGAGATTAAATGCAGCTGAAGGTCTGAAAATATCGACAGAGAGAACATTTTTTAAAGTTTGTTCTTCAATGTTCTACAGAGTGCCCTGAAAGTCTGCATAGCAAATCGGGTTCATCATAAGTGGGAGCGAAGACGTGTGTGTGTGTGTGTGTGTGTGTGTGTGTGTGTGTGTGTGTGTGTGTGTGTGTGTGTGTGTGTGTGTGT
>JAQQZT010000001.1:5334870-5339870 GCA_030068275.1 Clarias platycephalus
TAATGATGGACTAGCGTCATAGTTGAGCATTGTTCAAGTCAAACCGGGACTAGTGGTGGACTAGCGTCATAGCTGAGCATTGTTCAAGTCAAACCGGGACTAGTGATGACATTTATAGTGAATGAACAAGTAAAAGGCGTTGGCATTTACAGAAGACATCAAGCACAGTATGATGATGAGACATGAACATCCAGCGAGTGGAACGCCTGTTCCGTGAAAATGGACATATAACTTGTCACCTTGCGGGAAGAGACGCATCTGTCTGTGGGAACTGGACACACAATCATTCACCAACACCACTTGTACTGTACATTACAGGAACTCGGCTGGGAGTTATCGCCACATCCCTCATAGAGTCCTGACCTCACTCCAAGTCATTTCCACATGCTCGGACCGTTAAAGAAGTTCCTGGGAGGACGGTGTTTCAGACCGTTTTTACCTTGATGGGATCCAAACACTAGTAAAACTCTGGGATAAGAGCATTATAGCGTAGCAGGGGATTATTTAGAGAAATAAAGGGAGGTTTTACTCTCAAAACAAAAATCCTGGTTTGACTTGAACGCCCAGGGTTTCTCAGGTTAGATCAACAAAGCTAGATACTGTAGATGTACTGTAAGAGATTCTAACGATCTTAGAATGTACACAGTTAAGGAGTGACTAGAAACGTGGAATGTTTTTTCATCAGAATTCATGTGTGTGTGTGTACTTTTCATCTTCAAACTAGCTCAACTAGCCCAAAGCCCAAGTGCTACACCCTGACTGGAATACATTATGAACCAGTGTGTGTGTGTGTGTGTGTGTGTCCACCCAGAATTAACAGGGGGCTTTCTGATGGAGGTCAGGTGTCAAATCTGTGGACACACACCGGCTGTGTTCATCTACCAAGAACAAAGACAGGTCTGATGGGATCCATCAGCGCCGATGCGTGGCCCAAGGACATCTGACAGCGTGCAAACTGTCTCTCTCTGTCTCACTGTCTCACTCTCTCTCTGTCTCACTCTTTACTATCCAATAAATCCATCTCCGTTCTGAAGAAGAACCATTACCCAGGTCGAGTCTAATAATCTGAATCTCAATATACTGGAAAACGCTGTCATAGTAAGCGCTAATGAGGGAGGTGAAGCAATGTGTGTGTGTATGTGTGTGTTTGTGTGTGTGTGTGTGTGTGTGTGTCTCAACAGATCAAATCTGAGCTATTTCCTGGGCTTCATTTTCCTTTTTTTTTTTTTCCTCTCTTCCCCTCCCACATTTTATTCTCTTCCGTTCCTGTGCTTGTCGGATGGAGCTGTCAGAGGAGCAACAGCTGACACTCTGCTTCAAAAATAGCTTCGAGAAAAGCAAAAAGCCTAGACACACACACACACACACACACACACACACCCGAAAGATGTCCATCTGAGCTCAGCTACAGTCCGAGCTGCAAAAGATTAACACTTCCGTATTAATAAAAAAATAAATAAACATAAAAATTTCAAAATTATTGGCACCCCAGAGTGACACCTTGCATGCAGAGACTACCAGCACCGAGCCGCTCCCTGTGTTGTGTAAGAGGGTTGGATGTCTGGAGAACACGGGCTCTGACCATTAAGATCGCTGCTCTGTGGTGCGGAGACGTCCGGACGCTGTTTCAGCAAGGACATCCCCCCGAACGTTCGGTGTACCTGCACGTGCAGACGTGAGAGGCCAAGCTTTAAAGAGGATGACGATGACAGGGTTTGTCAGGGTTTGGAGATGAGATCGTTATTTCAGGCTGTTAATTAACCAACACATTCTGCGAGCTGAGTGAAGGTGCAGAGGTTCACATCTTTAATTACAGACAGAGACGTGCAGCACAAAGACACTCTGTGACTACTGAGTACAAACAAATGACACAGCACCTCTCTCTGTCTCTCTGTCTGTCTGTCTGTTTCTGTGTGTGACCTATCTATCGATTTGTCTGCCTGTTTAACTAGCTGTCTTTTAATCAATCTGTCTGTCTATCAATCTACATGTCTTTCTATCTATCTGTTTGTCTATCTATCTATCTGTCTGTCTATCTATCTGTCAGTTCCTCTATCTGTCTGTCTGTCTGTCTATCAGTTCATCTATTTGTCTGTCTTTCTATCTATCTGTCTGTCTGTCTATCTATCTGCCTGCCTGCCTGTCTATCTATCTATCTATCTATCTATCTATCTATCTATCTATCTATCTATCTATCTATCTATCTATCTATCTCTCTGTCTGTCTGTCTGTCTGTCTGGTCTATCTATTATCCTGTCTATCTATCTATCTATCTATCTATCTATCTATCTATCTGTCTGTCTATCTATCTATCTATCTGTCTGTCTGTCTGTCTGGTCTATCTATCTATCTATCTATCTATCTATCTATCTATCTATCTGTCTGTCTGTCTGATCTATCTATCTATCTATCTATCTATCAGGCTGCTTTTCCTTTATTTCATAAAGTCTCAGTCTCTTCGGAGCATTTCTTGAACAATCCTTGATGTTTGTAAAACTCTAAGTGCATTTCTCAGAACTTATTTCAAACAGCGCCACACAGTGGAATATTTACAGAAGCCTGTAATTTGCCTGGAATCCTTAGTTTATCTCTTTTGAAAGTAATTACATATTAACATCAGCGAACATCCGTACAGTTAGAGCTATAATTAGATTAGAACGATTATTTAGTTTAATTGTAAACATGATTGTCCATGTAACAGTACGGTCTATAAGTTCTGTCTGATCCACACTACACCTCATTTCTGATGCACTTATTTCCTGTTATAGCAAAAATCCCTTTCAAAGCAATCCATCTTACACAATAGTGCAGGACTGACTGCAAGAACCTGGACAGGAATCGTTTTTAGAGGTTTTCCTGTGTATACTATAATATGTGACGGACTGTGTCACTGGAATGCAGAAAGGAAAAAGACGATATGTTTTACAGCACTGCATAGCACAAAGGAAAAACTCTCCAAACCTTTTCTGTTCTCTTTCTGATTTGTGTCCTTCCTCTTCCACTGCACTTCCTTATTCTTCTTCTTTCTGACTGTTGTTCTCTGTTCATTGCCCTGTTGTGTCAGAAACTATAACCCTGTGGTGTACACTGTCAATGCACACATGCCAGATGAAGCTTCAATTTAACAGATCACAGGTGCTCACCATCAACATTTAGTGCCATGAGTTACCATTGCACCTAGTGGACAAAATGGGAACTGCAGCAAGCACTAAAATGTAGCGGCTCACTGGGGCAGGAGTAATGCTGCCCCATGCTGAGAGAACAAGCGAGATAACAAAGTTGCCACATTGTTCCTGTTTATAAAACTCTGCATCAACCAAGAATTAGTTTTAAAGCAAATGATTATAATTAATTCAAATAAATATTCAAAAGAAAATAATGGATAATTATACACAGCGTAGGCTTCGTTTTAGCTGCCTTTGGAATGGAAATCTTGGTAACACCTGGCTAACTGTTCTGGTGAGAAGAAACACATCGCAATGCCAGTACTTCCTTCCGAATGTAATCATTAGGTTTTCAGCGCACTTCCACACCGGACTTGTTTCTTCCCTGCAGAGCCTTCAGAGCCACATCTCCTGGCTGTCATTTGTGCCACAGCGCTGCAAGATGAAGAACACAAACAGAGGCATGATAAGGAGCTTAAGTGAGCTATAAACAGTACGAGCTCTCGTGTTGCTTAAGTGAGATGACAGATTAGCCGTTCCCTCTGCCATTTCGGTCTAGTCGAGAAGCTTGAAGCAGATGAGCCACTGGGTTTGTTTCAGTTCCACAGATTAAGGTCTTTACCACTCGAGTGAGAAGTACACAATGCCATCTTCTGCATGTGGGTGTGTTTCGTACTTTAAATATCTGCACCTGCTGTTAGACATAGAGGTACGTGTTCATTTGTTAAAACACTAATTGCTAAGCAATTCTTAGGTTTATTAAATGTTTATGTGAGACATTGGTTGCAGGTACGAGGTCGCACCCCAGCCAGTGCGGTTAAAGGCCACCAGGGTATCAAGCCCGGGGAAAAACAGCAGGGTTGTGTCAAGAAGGGCAAAAAGAGCAATGGTGCACATTAGATGAGCTGCTAAAGGAAGCAGCGGAAAGAAGAAGAAGAAGAATATTATTCGGCTGTTGCTGTCTGGGAAGCCCACGTCCGAGAGGTCGGATCACAGCACATACTGTATATATAATACCATCAGTTCTGTGACCATTCATGTGTGGGGTCGCTTCTCAACCATGGAAGTGGGCTCACTCACAATTTTGACTAAGAACACTGCCATGAATAAAGAATGGACCAAAAACATCCACAGAAAGTAACATAAACAGTTTGGTGAAGAACAATGCCTTTTCAATCATGATGGAGCATCTTGTCATAAAGCAAAAGTGATAAGTAAGTGGCTCTGGGAACAAAACATCAAAATTTTGGGTCCGGGGCCAGGAAACTCCCCAGACCTTAATCCTATTGAGAACTTGGAGAACTTGTGGTCAATCTTCAAGAGGTGAGCGGACAAACCAACACTTACAAATTCTGACGAACTCCAAGCATTAATTATACAAGAATGTGCTGCTATCAGTCAGGATGTGGATCAGAAGTTGATAGACAGCATGCCAGGTATGTATTGCAGGGGTCTTCAAAAGGAAGGGTCAACACTGCAAATATTGACTCTTTGCGTAAACATTCCCTTAAGAATCATTCTGTCTGTCTACATATCTCTATCTCTATCTATCTCTCTGTTTGTCTGCTTGTCTATCTATTTATCTGTCTGTCTGTCTGTATATCCATTAAAAAAATTTTCTCAATTGCTTCGCCTAATTTTTGAAACATGCTGTGTCAGAGCTTCAAGTGCATTTGTCAAGACTATTCATATAAACAGCAAAACACTGTCAATCATCAGCAACGTAAACAGCTCGCCCACAGCTCTTAGCTCATGTTTCAAAACTAAACTCTTATGTCAACGAACAAGTCAGCGCTGTCAGACTGATCTGTTCCACTGGCATGGTGTCAGTCAAGG
>JAQQZT010000001.1:5344870-5347805 GCA_030068275.1 Clarias platycephalus
ATATTACTCAAGTAAGAGTAAAATCGTATTCAGTGATACTCAAGTACTGAGTAACTGTTTCATCATAATGTCTGTTTTATTTGTTTATTGTAGAACAAAATGATCAAATATTGTACAAATTCTGACGTTTATAAATAATCAAATAAATGAAATAAATAAAATAAAATAAAATAAAATGAATAACAATAAATATCTTTACGAAATAGCTAATTAAGGAACTAAAACTATTTCCTGTATAAGATAGACTGTATATTCAGTCGCCCTCCAAATGACTCAGCAGATAGAAAATAACATCAGAACATGTACAATCATGTCTCACTTTATCATAAACTTATATTTTTTAGCCTCTTGTTTATTTGCTAATTAAATATGTTGACATTGCAGCATTAAATAAAACAGCGACATGTTTCCTTCGCTTCCCCCACCAATGAAGATGTGGTTACTGTTATTGTGGCTGATTGGTTAAAAGGAGTCATGTGATTATTGTTGCTGTGTCTGATTGGTGGTACTGTAGATCCACCGGCTGCATCCACTCTGGCAAAAACCAAGAATATCTAAAGTGTAGAATAAACGGTTAGAAGAGTAACGAGTCGAGTGGTCATCTCTATCTCGGCAGGAGCTGACTCCGCCTAAATCTCAGTTAATCCGTGAATGGGCAAAAGGGTGGAGCGAACAGCTCCTGAGTGATGGTTGGAACATGCCTACTTATGTCAGTTACGACAAGCTAGCTATGAGTAAAAGCGCTAAGGTGATTAAGTCATTAAGTCATTCATGAACTTCACATTGTACCGTGTAAACTTTTACATTGCTTCCAGTTAGCTGGTTAGCTAAAGTGATGCACAGCGGGTTTGATGCCAGTGTAGTGCAGCAATCTTCGCCCCTGATTATGCCTCGCTTTTACAGCTTAATATAATTTTAACTGATGAGTCAAGAATATGAAATCTAGTTATTGAATATTGAGACCAAATTGTTTTGTTTTGTTCTGTTTTTTGTTGTACCAGGCTGTAAACATGTTTATTATAACACTTCTTGAAGCCAGTGATCCTAGTGGTCATTCGAGGAATTGCATGTTTTGACGGAGGTCGTTCGTTGGTGATATCATTAAGGATACCTATCAGTCTGAAAGGTCTATTCAGCAATATGATTTTTTTTCTTTAAATAATCCCAAGAATCCCAAGCCATTTAGCTGGGAAACTATTTATCAAATGACCAGGGCTCGTTATCAGAAACATGGCGGACACGGAGCGGAAAGAGACACAAGCGAACAGTAACGAATTCTGACGATAAGAGATTTTTAATCAAATGTGATTTTCACACACTTTGCATGAATTTATGCTAATTAATTAAATCTTTGGGAGAACCTACAACTTCGTACAACGTTAAGAATCTTACAAAGCATGTCACTTCTGGAGGGTCCTGATACAGTTCTAAAAAACAGATGTCTCTTCACAGAAAGCTTCCCCATGACACCGGGTTATACTTTTAGTGCACTGAAATAAAAATCTGAGGTTTTTTTTTTATCTCTAGATTATGAGATAAACTCCATCGTGTACGCTGTTGCTATGGAAACGACAACATCAGCTTGTCACATTTTAACAAATCCGACCTTTCATTCTGTAAAAAAATAAAAATAAAAATAAATAGATAGATAACCGCTCTGGTCTGTCTGTTCCTCCTCTGTCTCTCTGTGAGCGATGCTCCATTTCACATCGGCGGAGATCTCCATCTGTCAGGACACGACCGAGTGACCTCGTCCTCTCAGGTCTCTCTCAGGCGCGTGTGTCGCTCAGGTGCCGAGCAAATATTTATCCCTCCGAGCCGCCGGAGTCTTGTGACTCCGGCCGCATGATAATGACTCCAAGGGGTGTAAACTGGATGCTACAGTATGTGAAACAGGAGAGAGCATGTGTGATGTAATGAGAATTATACTGTATACCATGCACGGCAATGTCAAAAGTATGTGGACAAGCCGTTACAGCCTCTTCCTGAAACTCTTAACCAGACAGTTGTTCAGGACGTTGTGGCGGAATTACGATTTTTGTCTCAAAACCTGCGACGGAAAAACGTCTTCGAGTTCTGAGGTTCTGGAGGTGGAGACAGTGTCGCTTCCTTTGATTGGTCAATAATAACACCCAAGGTCTGCTTCCTCGTTTGGCAGCAGAATCGTCAACAAGACATAGAAGTAGATGATAGCAGTGAACTACTTTCATTGAGTTATCGCATCGGAACACTTAAGTCTTGCACGCTAACATCTAAAATATGAAATGTCCGGAATATGGAAACTATCGAAAACAAAGATTAGCTTAGAGAACAATCGACCTCACGTTGCTACATCAGTGCTGTTCGCTAGCGCCAGCTCATGTGACCGGAGCACAGCTACAGGACCGTTCTAGTGTGAATCCGTCAGTGTTTTTTTTCCTTAACTTCTACAGGCCACTTAAAAAATGGGGGGGCAACAACTCAGATCGATGGATAACTCGTCACCAATTTCCAGAAGAGACACATCTAAGACATCTCCACATGTTTGGGACATTAAAGGAGTTCCTGGGAGGCTGGAGTTTGGAGACGTGGAGCAGTCAGTCCGGTCACTGCTCAAAATTTTCTAAGAGACCCCCGTGCCAGTTCCATGAAGACATGCTGTGCTAATGTTACACAGGAAAAACTCAACTTAAATAAACTAAACTACGTGGCTTAAGGACGAGAACTCTCTCCTGTACTTAAAGATATTGTTACTCAGGATCACTCACTCAGCTATTTGCAGCTTCAGCAGCTTAGTGTCAGGATTTAAAGACCCGCACTGATCAGACAGCCCTTAATTCAATCATCGTGTCTCTCTTCTTAAACCCTGATGGAGGTAGATATTCAATTCAATTCAATTCAATTTTATTTGTATAGCGCTTTTAGCAATTGTCATTGCCTCAAAGCAGCTTCACAC
>JAQQZT010000001.1:5377476-5395315 GCA_030068275.1 Clarias platycephalus
TTGTAGTGTATCTTTCTAATGTCTTGAATGATTGTGTTTTTTGTATGTTTTGATTGTTTATTTTTGTGTTGTGTATTTGTTATAAATAAATCATACATAAAAATAAAAAAAAAGTGAAAATATGAACTAATCCCAGTAAAAATATTCACTTTATCTTTTCTAACGTTTCTAATGAAAAAGAAATATCTATTGGTGCAGGTGTTTGTTTACATTGAGACAGTAGCGCATTAGTAGATTATTCTAAAGTAGATACATGTAACTGTTCATAACATCACTTTTACTCAACATTTTGATTTCACTTACAGTGCAGGTTAAACTTCAGGCAGAGATCGAAGTACTGTAAAAGTTTCATCAAATTCTGTCCTGCCAGTTTTGTGTGATGCTGTGACGAAATCCGTCTGGACAGACATACAGACATACAGACAAAAAAAAATAAAATTCTGAGACTGTTTTCAGGTTTTCCACTGTATGGAACATAAGGATATCATTGAAAGAGCGAGTTCTGACCAATGTACTGTACATATTTAAATAAAAATAAAACTTTCTTTTATTTATGTACTGTAGATAATGATAATTACCATTTATACAGTAGTTCCCTCTGTAGTGTCATTTTACAGTAGCTGTTATATTTCTCTCCAGAGGTTAATACACACTACTTAGGTGAATACCGTGGTACTTAATGGGTATGAGAGTACAGTTGGTCTTCTAATACAGTATGTACAAACATGATAGGCTCTGTGGTACCCAATAAGTACCATGTATTCACCAAGGCATTGTGGTACACACCATAGTACTAGCAGTGAAGTGCCACAGTATCTATCCTGGTACTCTATAAAGTTCTATTGATGGACTTTAGTCCCAGACAGTAGTTTTTTTTCCCTATTGCCATGGTAATGTCTGAAGTGCCACAGTAATACTTTTGGTATATTATGGTATGTACTATGGTTCACCCTACAGTCCATACTATAATAAAATGTTCTTATAATAAAATGTTTTCAGCTCCTTCTGAGCTTTGGAGGTTGGGGTTGGAAACAAACGTTTGCACACGAGTGCGAAGAAGAAAACGGTAGAAATGTTTCATTTGCCAATGAGAAACGTTTCACACGTCTGTACTAAACGTTTGATACGTGTAGCCAAGTGTGTATACTGCAATAATTAAATCACTTACTCTCACATCCAAGTCAGTTCTGAAGCACCTGAACGTGTCTAATTGAAACCCAAAGACAAGTAATGAAGTCGAAATCTTCTAGAATGGTTTCTTAAATCGAGTCAAATACTGTATATTTGCATATACAACAAACAAAATAAATATAAATTATTAAGACTATTTCTAGACGCGCTGAGGTGGATTAATAATGTGTAATATAATATGTATATGATATAGATAATGAGTGGGTGTTCCTATACGCATTTTACTGAGGATTTAAGTTTAAAATTGTACGCTTTTTAAAAAAAAATGCGTAAAACTACCAAACGTACTGTTTTTTCACATACAACAAAAAGTTTACAATAAGGGGTAAAAACTTGGCTTAATAATTGTATATTTAGTTTGTTTGAATCATTAATCAAGAAATTGTAGATTAATGTTACTCAAAATGTTATGAACTTGCAGCCAAAACACGCTGTTTAGGCTTAACGTCTTTTATTTTTGTATGTTTGTGGGCCAAAGAAGCTACTTCTGAAGTTTCTGCAACATGGAAGTGACCGATCTTGCTTCCCTTAAAAAAAAAATTAAGTTGCTAACTTCAGCCGTTTTGGAGAAATAATTTTATATGTGCCGCAAAAATGGCCTTCAAACAATAATCATTTAAAATTCTTCATATTCTAGAGGTATATGACCTGTAAAAAAAGTTTGCTTAAAAGTTTTTTGGTAAAAACTTTGGTTAAAAAATTCTGTAGTGTCCGTAACCATGTCAAATTCATGCTGCAGTATCTTAACAATTTAGCATTTCAGAACAAGACACTTTTTCAGCTTTGTGTCTTTTCATGTGAAATCGAATTCGGCCGAGTTTCATCTGAATGACAGTTAAGACCGTTGAAAGATTTGAATTCAAAATAGTTCCGGATTCTAAAACATAAAAGGACATGAAACTGTATTGAGAAAATGTGTTTCTTTATATCTGATTAAAAATATAATTGTGGAGCATATTTACAAAAAAACAACAAAGCATGGATCAGGAGATAAGAAGGATTAAGTATTAGGAAAATGGTGTTATATGATCCTATCTGATGATTCACTTTTTCACCGACACCGTGTTTTGGCCGAAGTGTAGAATCTCAAAAATGGAAATTTAAAGAACTCTGAAATAAAACATTTGCTTTTCTAATTTTCTAATGTGTTTTTTAATCCTTACGTTGCTTTGAAAAGTCTTAATGACAGCGTGACATTTATGTGAAATGCATGATGGGTAATGCAGTGTCACTGAAAATGTAAAAATACATAACATCATATAAAGCAGGTTTAATACAGGAGCAGTCCAAATCCAATATTTGAGTGTGTAAGCTTTACATCAGTTGTGTGTACTGACGTGGCTGATGTAGGAGTGCATTGTGTATGTTTGGATCTGTCTTGATGATGCTCAGGATTAAATTTCCTGACTCGAGCCACTAGATGATGCCAGAGGCCAGCGCCATGTGCACGAGCTCCACATTTCCCCTCATTACTTTCATCATCCTGATAATCAGGACACCACAGCTCTCAGGGGACATGTGCAATATGACACAGTTCTCGTGGAAAAAAAAACAATAAAGATCTTACGACACGAGTTTAAAATGATATAATCTCTTTGTATAATCTTCCGATGGAGAATCATTAGTAGTGGTACAACTTTCTGATTGAGAACAAATCCATCAGGATATACAGAGCTGCAGCTGTAATAATATTTTATGATCTATAATAATAGATTTTACCACAATCTTTTATTCGAAGCCATGGTTTTTTAGTTGTAGTGAACATGTTATTTATGTAGTCCTTGAGTCAATCAAACCTAAAAATTACAGGTTCCGGTTTGGGGACATGTGGTGAACCTGCGCGCTGGCTTCGTAACCCTGGTTACCGCCGGGTGCTTCACAACATAAGGGAGTATGACACAAAGTTACATATCAACAACACCACTAAACATTAACACATTAACATCAAGTATCAATTATACACCAGTAAACTGGAGACACAAGGCTCGCCCATGTCCCCCGGGTCCAAAGGGCAGCCCGTCTCATCCGCTCCCACACAAAAGCCAATGCAGCACAAATTGCAGGAAAAAAGTAAATGCTGGCGATGATAAAAAGGTACCAGAACACCACAGTAGGCAAGGAGCCCAAAGCTCCAACTCCAAACAAGCGATGCAAGTCTGATTCTCAAAGGCCATTACGCAGAGCAACTTACATTTTTATCTCATTATACATCTGAGCAGTTGAGGGTTAAGTGCTTTGCTCAAGGGCCCAACAGGGACAACTTGGTGTTTGTGGGACTTGAACCTGGGACCTTCCTAACCATAGTCCTATGCCTTAACCACTGCCCCATCCTACAACCTGCAGCACCCAAAGGATCCGCTGCTAACATCCTGGTGCCAGACACCAGTACACCCCCCCTAAAGTCTTGTGAAGTCACGCTCCAAGGGGTCAGACCTGCCCACGGTGGCACGAAAGGAACCTGCACAACACTGGATAGTTGTAACTGAGTGTATATAACCGTGGATCTAGAACTGAACGAGTTTTCTGTTGAGTTTGTGTGAATACAGTATCGTGTCTTGTGATCGTATCTTCCATTTCAGTCATGTTGATCATGCAGTCTGCCAATGATACTCAAAGGACAATGAAAGGAAAAGACGAGACGAGGCACCAAAAGACATAACGCATCTTGAGTTCTAACCACTGGTGACAGGTTTATCCATTAGAGAACCCCAACATATAGTGCAATTTCCAAAAGGTCTCGCAAAGATTCAGTAATTTCCGGCTGTAAATATGTGCATGATGCATCACAGCCACCTTTGAAGGTGATTTGAGTGACCCGATCATGTGTTTGAATACATGTGCTTAGCGATCAGGATACACGTTAATGCCAAACCTTAGTAAACGTTCTTTCAGCTGCTCCTATCGAGGTTTTACACCAGATGCAACCCTCCCATCATTTGCTGGACTTGGAACCAGCACTGCATGCATTGGCTGGAGAGTAAGGGGTGCGGCAACCACCGAGATAGGACTCAAACCTCGATCCTCAGATCCCCAATCCAACAACCTAGAGCCTTAGCCACCACAGAACCTCACTCTGAAACCATGCGTGTCTAGCTTTAAGACAAATTTAAGACAATTGGCTGCACTTCCTGGTTCAGACCTTCACCCATTCTCTTTTTGTTTCTGCCTGTCTGTTCACAGCCCTACCCTTCGGCTCAGTGGTTGGCGCTGTCGCCTCGGGCCACCAGATTTGAATCTCATCTTAGATAAATGTGTGTGTTCATTTTGCATGCGTGCTAGGTTTCACCTGCTTTGTAGGCTGATTTGGTGTTTGCAAATCACCTGCAGTGGGTGTGTGTTGGCTTGTGGGTTGCGAGAGCTTAATATGTCCTTCTACACTTGCATGGAGTCATGGGTCAGTCCAAGTCGGGCTACGTTTGAATTATCTGATTTACGCCACAGTTTTCTATAAGCATACACTGCTTTAGAGTTTCCTTTATTTTAATTGTACATTTGCTATTTTATGACGTGCCTCGAGCCTAAAGGAAACTCTCACACAGAGCAACAGATGAAATGTTTTCCAACCCTCATATATAAGTGTAAATTCCAGCGGTATAATCTTTCCTCTCTGCCGCGTGAGGATGACCTTGACACGTCCTTCAGCCTGTGTCACGCTGCTGGTTTGGTATGAGGTGATATTTCGCTCCACAGTGGTGTTGTTCCACTCACTCCGGCTGTGTGTTAATTGAATTCCAGCCCCCATAATGAGCCGTTACCCAGCGTCCTCCACTCCTGCACGGGGGTTTCGGGGTATAAATAGAAACGTACCATTAACGGTTTTTATTTGTGTGGGCCTGTGTGTCAGCTGCTTTTTCAAGGGGACAATTTTTAAGTTCCAAGGGCCGTTCAAGTCAAACTGGGACTTATGAAAGTATAAACTCCCTTTAATGACTCGAACATGTGGAAAAGGCTCAGGACTTCTTCTAATGCACCTTAGACACACACACATATACACATACTCATTCACACACTACAGGCAATTTGGGACCACGATTATCCTAATCTACATGTCTTTGGATTGTGGGCGGAAACCAGAGTACCAGGAGGAAACTCCATGCACACAGAGGCGGGAATCGAACCCCAGTGGTCTAAGGCGACAGTGCTCACCACCGAGCCGCGGTGCCGCCCACTGAGAATGTGTACACTCGTGAAATATAGTCTGTGTCAAGGGATTAACAATGTAGGGGGATGATTAGGAGGGACTTGGAGGTGGATTGATGTCATAATATTGTGAACTATCCTTAAGCCTTGCTTTTAACTCATTTACAATTGAAGAAGTCAGATGAAGAAACAGTTCGACTTGAACTTGGCTTTGGTCATGTTGACGCTGTTTCTTCAAACGTATCCATTAAGTACATTTGAGGCTTTTTAGATGCTAATATTTCTCCCCATCCCATAATGGCAGGTCTGTCGGTTCTGCTACACTTGTCCCCTGTGCGGTATTAAAGCCCGTCAGATGTACCACCAGTGAAGAACGGCACATGGACCTGTGTACAAAGCGACACTTTCAACAGTGTGCACATGTCCGGAATTGTGTTTGGGAATTTCTCTGCATTGCCCGTACGCCACCTGCCGCCATCAGATCCGGGAGGTGACTAGAAAAGGTCTCGTAAAGGTCGTGTCGGGTCGTGCAGGAAAGACGAGAAGCATGTGGCAAAAAGCTGCCGATGTGAGGAGCCGGATCTGGAGAAATCGTGAGCTGAGTGAAAATGGAGACGCGGGTCGTGTGTCAGTTGTTGCTCATTAGTCACTCTGCTAAAATGGTGTATGCTAATGAGAACAAACCGGGTCATTAGCATCATGTTTGTGTGTGTGTGTGTGTGTGAGAGAGAGAGATGGTAAATATGCTGCTCCATGAATATAAAGGTTCCTTTATGTGTAACCTCTATCAGTGAGAATAAACTGTCTGGGTTTTCTTTTGTTTTGTTTACACTGATATCAGGTGTTTACCTGCTGATTAGCAGCTTTCATACGCTTTAATTAGCATAGCAACCCCAATTCCAACATTTTAGCAGGTGATGTCGTTTGCTCCGCTGAAGGTGAAGTTTTCTGCTTGTGGTACATTTCTCTTGTGTGTAAGTGGATATGGGGTTCCTCAGGGTTCTCCAGTTTCCTCCAGTCTCATGAATACAGAATTACCAATAGTACGTTTGCTACTGTAGGTTTCGAGTAATATTCCCAACCCAACTCCTTCTCAAACCTAGCACAAACGACTTCCTTTTAACAAGATCACAGTGGTGCGCACGCATTTCTAATATAGAGGCATAATGCACTCCGTGATCTTTGAAACCCTGTCTCATCATCTACTGTATACTGGAGCCTGGAGTCCATCCCAGGAGACCTAGAGATACAGGTGGGGTACAACCTGGACAGGATGCCAATCCATCACAAGGCACACAGATACGTAGACTACAGGTCATTTGGGAACGCCAGTTAGCCTAATCTGCATGTCGTTGGACTGAGGGAGGAAACCGGAGTACCCAGAGGAAACCCACCAAGCACGGGGAGAACATGCAAACTCCATTTGTCGTTAGTCTTTCGGCTGTTCCTATCGAGGAGTCGCCACAGCGGACCGTCGATCCTCACGCCGGAATACCTTCCTGACGCAACCCTCCCATTTTTTTTTTTTAATCTGGGCTTGGAACCGGCACTGCATCCAGCGGCTTGGATAGTATGGGATGGAAGTATAAGCAATCTGTATGATATGATGTAATGTATGAAAGTGTTTTCCACACGTTTAGTTTCCATTCAGTTCAGAATAACAGAGAGAAAGAAAGACATATTCAGACTCATTCATTCTGGGAAGTAAGCTTCGTGTAACCCATTCCACGTGTATCACTAAAACACAGCTTAGCCCTTTCTTCCTTTGGGCGGTGCCAAAATGTGCAGCGCTAAGAAAAATGAGCTTCCTAACAGAATATAATTACATAAGCACTGCTGCTAGCCTCGGGGGGAAGAAAGAAAAGAGCTGCAGAAAAAAAAAAATGAGAAAGGGAAGATTTGTATTACTCCAGTTTAATTTTCAATTAGGATGTGCAGAACGGAGCGGTTGGCCGCGTAGCCTTTAATTCTGGACAATGGCTTCAGTGAGAGTCTATAGGGAAGGAGGAAGGCCATTAAAAAGCGTTAAGCTCCTTTGGTGGAAATGGAATCGAATGGGGAAAGAGTAAGATGTCGGAGATTCGGCATTTCATTCAGTGCTTTGTTCCGGGTTCGAATTGAAACGCCTTTAGAACATAGAAAATAATGGACGCATGAAACCATCCCGTTTTATTATTATTCATAGTTGCTGAGTATGAACATCTATCTACCTGTCTGTCTTTCTGTCCAAGCTGTCATCTTACTGTCGAACTTATCAAGATGGAAAAAAACACTAACCGAACAACATTCCCAACAGGAACCCGAACATTAAGATTCAATTATATGACGCCTGAAGCTTACAGCACAGTGAAATTATTTATTTTCACATCCTAGTTAGCAAGCTGGGGTCAGACAGCCAGGATACAGCGCCCCCTGGAGGAGACACAGTTAAGGGCCTTGCTCAAGGGCTCAACAGTGCCAACTGGATCTTGAACCCCCAACCATCTGATTATTATCCCAGAGCTTTAACCGTTTGAGCCACCACTGCCCTCCATTGGCCAATAAATGTATAATTTTTCTATCTCTGGTTATTAATAAAAAAAGCTCCGGGGAAACTTTTCACACTAACGCCAAACCTAAAAACAATCCAGGGGGAAAAACTTCCGTATAGATTGACGACTTAAAGGAAACTTGAACTTACATGGGCTGAGGGTGTTTCTGCATCAGCGATCCTGGAAAAAGTCCTCAAAGTTTCTAAAGTGCGTCTATAGAGTGGAGAAGACTCGAGACCTTTTCCCGCTGTTACACAAGCAGCCGTGGTTAGAGACGGAATAACGGGGAACACGGAGCGCCGGGGTGAGCGCAGTCTCCCGCTAGAACTCTGCTTTCACATGTTCAGCCAGACGAGAGTTCAGCGTTCGGAAACCCCTGTGGAATTAGGATGGAGCGGCGCCAGGCATCGTGCGCTGGAGTCCGATCTGAAGCTGAAGCAGATCTGGCCGATTTACACCGTGATAAAAACAGCACATTAGTGTTTATAGGACACTTTCTGCAGCGTTGTAAACGTTACGCTGGTGTATTTACGCTAACGTCGTGCTGAAGGCGTATAATGGGTCTTGAACCCCCAACCTTCCGATATGTGTCACTCGAAACACCTGAACTATGACGAAATTTTAAGGCCACTCACAAAATTAAATATAGACTTTGTAGTATTGTGAGAAAGACACAAGAAGCAATAACTTCTAAGATATCGCTGTTTTAATGCACAAATGTGATGCGCTCTGATACGTACATTTTGTCATGAATTTCTTTCAAAATATTGTGACAGATCATTAAGAATATTAAGACCATTTTATAAATATTGTTACATTATTATGTTTTTATAATTTTACAAATTTATCAATATTTTAAGACATTTTAATAGAAAAGTTTGCTTTTTTTCTCACAGTAATATGATTTCCCTAGCACAATAATTTAACATATATTTAGCATATATCATATCATATAAAAATACTAATTTAATAACATGTTTTTAGAATACAGTACATATATCTAGCTTAACAAATATTTTTCTCATAATATTATGACTTTCTTCTCAAAATATCATAATTTTTTTCTGGAAAGATGACAAAAATATTTTTTTCTCAAAATTTTATGCCTTTTGTGGAAAAGTATTATTTTCTGTTATACATGACCCAGTCTAACAAACAAACAAACAAACAAATAAAAAACCATTCTGCATATGATACACACACATAGCTGGGTTTTTTTCTGACTGGGTCACATATGATTCTTTTTCAAAATATTTTCATAATTTATTTTTGTCATATTAATTTATTTTGGAAATATTGTTACTTTAAAAAAATCCTCCAAATATTGTCAGTCTTTTCTTTCTCGAAATATTAAAACATGTTTAGAAATACTATCACAATTATTTAAACTAATATTATGACTTTCTGGACAATTGTGACATTTTTTTCTCAATATATTAAAAAAAGGTATTGCCATAATATTCTGGAAATATGATCACAATTAGAAAACTAAAAAGTTTTGTTTTCAGTTTAAATCTAAATATTTAGACAATCATTAATAAATAAACAAATAGAATATTCCTTTGATTTGAAGTAGTATCACTTTCTCATTTTCTCAATTGTCACATGGTTCTTCATAATATTACAAGATTCTCTTTAAAACACCATGACTTCACTTTGGAAATACTGTCAAAAGTTCCCTATAATTTTACTACTGTAATTTGAAACATTCTGACTTTCTTCTGAAAATACTGTATTTTATTTTTAAACAATGGCTTTAAAATGATCTCGTCGTTTTTCACTCGTGCACAACGATATTATTTTCCTTTCACCACACAGTAAATGTTTTAGAAGTTCTTATGTGGCTAGCCAGTGGATCATGTATATTTCTCTCTTCTAAACCTTCTAGTCAAGTTTATGCAGAAGAAGAAAAAAAATAAGATTCACAGAGAGATTTGACATTAGTGCAGAGTTCATATTAATATTCTATTCACATCATATCAATTCTGCCGGATTAAAGCACTTACTGTAAGACATTATCAAGACATTATCATTATAGATGAGTAATTTCATAAAACAATGGATATCACATTTTAATTCTTGTCATTTGATTGTTGACGTTCTTAAACGTACTTTTGGTGAAAACAGGCTTCACCTGGTAATTAAATATGCAGAAATGATTGAACAAAGCCAAATTTAGTTTTTTACTGTTGAGTAAAATTATGTTTTATGAAAGTCATTCAAGTAGAGTGGATTCTGTCAGTACATGATACATGTCTCCTATTACAGCTGGGTGGCGCTAACATGCCAGTGCGACCATGGAACGGTGTGTTTTGATGAAATTTCTGTGTATGAAGGTTTAAAAATGATGAGTGATGAGACTCTTAACCGCAGCGAAACATTTGAACGGTACAAGCGTTTTTTAAAGAATGCCATACGTCCGTGAATGACCATCCTGGCCGAGGTGGCTCGGAGCCCACTGCAGTCGTTTTCGTGAACATTCAGCGAGTGGAACGTCTGATGCTTGAAAACTGACAAAAAAAACTAGCAAAAGAGACGGAGCTGTCTTTCACCAGCACCACTTGCATATTACAGGAACTCGGCTGGGAGTTATCGCCTCATCCCACGTACAGTCGTGACCTCGCTTCGAGCCATTCTCAACAAAGGAGTTCCTGGGAGGCCTGAGTTTCAGACGTGAATCAGACAGTCTGATCACGGCTGCAGCGTTTTTGAGAAAACTTTCTACCTTGACAGTATCTAAGCACTAGGCATAAGTGCATTTACTCTCATACCTGTGATCTGCACAATCAAAAGTCCTGGTTTGACTCGAACACCCCTCCTATTTTAAAATGAAGAAATAATTATAAAAAAAAAAGGCCTATATAATATTTGAGACTGAAAGGATGATAAATGCTTTCAGAGGTTTAGTGAAGTCTAAATTACAATTTCAGCTCAGGGTGATGAGGAAAATGAAACATGTTGAACATGTTTGGCGAGCCATCAGAAAGAGGTATGAGATGTAGTCCATGCAGGCCCGAGCTGGTGTGTGTATGTGTGTGATTTGGTGCAGCTCTTGGGGCTGCATTAATTCACGAGCAGAGCTGTGAAAGCTGCTCTTACCATTTGCTCGTTCTATGCGGCTCCTGATGGTGCAGCAGAGAAACAGGGAACCATCAGTGCATTGTGCTGTAGGGCGAGAAAAAAAGCTGAAAGAGAGAGAAAGAGAGTAGGAGGATGAGACACAGAGCAGAAACCTACACATCCTCTTTTTCCTTATGAATGAATGTTGCTTGATGTGTCCAGGGTCCACTAAGCTACGTGTGCAGAAAACAAATCAACGTCATCCGTGTGACCAGGCCGCCATTATGGAGTGTGCAGCTTTGAGGCCTGATTGCTGATGAGGGGGAAAAAAGTATCAGAAAATGTGTTTGACGTCACGCTTGTCCTACTTTCTATCGGTCACTTTTTGTTGCTGCAATATTTTTGGAAAACACAACCAAGATCGAGTTGTGACAACATTATTAGTACCATAAATTAAACTGATTATCTGGTATGTGCACAGGCAAGAAGGAGAGTAAAATTAAAACTGAAAAAAGGATAAAATTTTGACCATTAATAATACCAGTATTGGCATGTTGATGAGTTTCATCACTAGAGGTGAAATTTCTGCACCTTTGCATGATGTACGGTGGAATTATCCTGTTTAAACGCTGTCTAAGGGATTTATCTTCTCGTCATGGCAACACTGTTTCAACCTTTCGACAATTCCTGCCATTTATGCTGCTCAGAATCAAATGCAGGAGGAACTGTAAAAAGGTACCAAATCCAAAATGGCCAACTTGGCAGAGTGTGTTGTGTGGAGATAACACATGGACAGTTGTTAGCAGCAATTTCAGGGATTTCATCTAGAGTGGTGGTGCTTTGCCGACCGAGATACCTCAGGGTTCCCCAATCTGTCCTATTGTGTTTTGGCTATTTTGAGGGTATAGCTCAGTTTAACCTGTAGAATGTTGTTGGAAGACGGTATAGAGGGAATACAGGTGATCCCAGGGGGCCGTGTGTGAAGAACTCAAAGATAGCTTTGTGTAACCCTGTGCATTACAAGGCCACAAGGTGACCAAGCAACCATGAAACAAACAACATGCGGTTCTGAGGAACAACGGTGGGGTATTGATAAATTTTAGAAATTAGTAAAGAGGAAATTGATGAAAGAGGAATGAAAAAGGTTTGCACAGTTCTATGACTCAGGGATAATGTATCATCCCAGAAAGGTATGATGTACAATATTAAGCAGAAACAACATTCTGAGGATCAGTGTTTACTTAAGAGTGAAGGTTTTTTTAAATTATTAACTCAGATACCTCAGGTATCTCTGATCTTATTTCTTATGTGTTTCAACTCTATCACATGTCAGTATTTTTTCAATTAGACTCAGTTTACTTGCTATACCAATGCACAAAAGCATACAGCAGTCTTGCTAATGAAACCCTAGGGCTCTGTGCAGAAAGCAAAGATGGCGTTACGTAACTGTGCGCATTTCGAGGTCGGCATTCGGCCCGAGGCTCACTCCGATCTGCGTCAGTAAGACCAAGAAGTGTCTCCAGATACAAAATACAGCTCTGGGAAGACCTAATAGCCATGCAGGAGAAATGAATGAGTAATGGCTATAGAGATGAATGGTGACATGGACCTCTTGCACCAGGCTATAGGATAATGTCATGTAATGATGTCATTATTCTACAGGCTATTTTCTTTTAGAGCTTATACGTCCTTTCTGACCGCATGGTGGAAAATGTATAATGCCTGGTGCTCTAAATGACGTAAAGTATGATTTGTGTTGGCTGGAGGGGAGTATATTGGATTTGGTTACTTTATGAAACGCTTCAGAGCCCTGAGATGTGTTACTGGTAAGGTGAGTAGGGTTATTTACAAATACTACTACTGCTACTACTACTACTACTACTAATAATAATAATAATAAACGCTCTTATTGTAAGAGGAATGACACAAGTGTGTAAAGACAATATGCTGCTTATTAGATTGGGAATTATCCTGTTCAAGCGGTGTCTAAAGGATTTATCTTTTCGTCACAGCAATACTGTTTTAAACTTTCGACAATTCCTTTGCAGTGTAGCATCTTGGATATCTGTAATTCATGCTGCTCAGAATCAGATGCAGGAGAAACTGTACAAAGGCATCAAATCCAAAATGGCCGATTTGGCAAAGTGTGTTGTGTGGAAATAACAGGTTGTTACAGGATAGTTGTTTCAATGCAGCAATTTCTGAGTATTCATTTAAAACAGTTTTGCTTTGCTGACTGAGATACCTCAGGGGTCTGCAATTGGTCCTATTGTGTTTCAGCTATTTTGAGGGTATAGCTGTATCACAAAGCATATGAGGCATGAAGCATAGGAGGGGTCAGACAGGGTTATCACATGTATATCCCAATTTAATAAACCAGTCAAATAAACATGGGACATAAACATCAGGTGTAAATTCCAGAAACGGTCACTTGATAATGGGCAAAATGTTTAGCAGGACCTTGGAATAAAAATAAACAACAAGCAGATAAAATACACACAACAATCAAGGGTTGTTTCATAACACATTGTGATAATAAATCAGTGATGTTATAGGCTTGGAGACAAGAACAGCAGAAACATGCAAAACTGCGTTTGATGTAAGAACATGGGAACATGGGAAAAAAGCCCAACTGCAAAAATGAAATAATAGCTTCCATGCATTATGTATACCGCAGTTTAGGGTTGTGTGGGGCCTGGACAGGGAACAAAGCAGGGGACCCCATGGATGGCAAAACTACAGGCAATTTGGAAACACTAAATCAGTCTACAACACGCCTTTGCAGAAGGAAACCAGATTGCCTGGAGGAAACTCATCAAGCAGGGAGATAACCTGCAAACTTCATGCACACAGACCAGAGGCAAGATTCGACCTCTTTGCTCTTTGGAGGTCATGGGGCTGACAAGTGATGTTTTAGCAAATGAAAAGTTTATGCGATATTATGCAACTTTTCCAAGCTTGAAGGCTAGAAGATGCAACTTAACTATGCAACTCTAAAACTGTGGGGAGGTTAAACATGTATTGTCATAGCTGACAGCTTTTTAAATGCTTGCTTGATGGATTTGGGTCAGTAAATCAAGCAAAACAGACAGTTTGGTATACTGTAAAAGCCATCTATATAAATAAAAGAAAGGTTTTGTCTGTACATTGGTCAGAACTCACTCTTTCAATTATATTTTTAAGTTCTTTAAAAACTTCTGTCTGTCCAGCCAATTTTGTCACAGCATCACATAAAACTGGCTGGACAGAATTTAATGAAACTTTGTCAGTTCTTCAGTTTTTGCCTGACATTAAATCGACACCATAAATTAAATCAAAATGTGGAGTAGAAGGGACATTATGAGCACTTATGTGCAAGATTATGCCACAGCAGCCAGCGTCTTTTGGACACCTATACCCATCTTTTGGGCGTGGCTATACGCATCACTCAACAGAGCCAATCAACACAGTAGTTACCGTACAGTAAATACACAGAGTATGCGGAAGACACAGAAACGACCGTAATGCACCTACAAGACACAGCATGGCTTACTCCAAGAAAGGCAAGTAGTTGAATGGACAGATCAATGTATGTTTATTCTTCCCGCGGGAAGTTAAAAACCAGTTTGTCTTATAAGCTCCGAAACCGTGTCCCTAATAAAAAGCAGCAATGTGAAGCGCCACTATGTGATAAAACATGAGTTGTTAGAGCAAACATATCCGAGGTGAGGGCGTGTAAAATACCTGAACTGAGAGCCCAGTGTTAGGCGCTAAAATCAAAATGTTGAATAAAAGTGATTTTATGAATCTGCCAGATTTAATAATCTACATACTTTAAACAGGGAGTGTATTTGTATGATGACGAAAGAAGTGTAAACAAGGCGTAAGATACACAATGTTTCCTTTGTATTAATAAGTTAGACAGAGAGTTCTTCTGTACAGAAAGACAGACAGTACATGGGCTTCAACCTGAAATAATAATATCACTGATTACATTATAGCTGATCAGATTATTTTTAGCTTTAACCTTTTAACTCTTTATCTGTCAACAACAAGTACTAACACTAGTAATATATAAGCCACAAAATTTAGACAAAAGTTTGGTACATGACCTCGTGTGATTTAGAAGATCACTACAGCATTGTTTTTCTGAATACAGCAACCTAGACATTTCCCATAAAAGGTACACACTAGTTGGTTTCTCTCAGTGGGAAGTTCTCTCACAGCTCTGGACGTCTCCGAGCTTTCTAATATCTATGAAGCGAGCCTAATGAGGCCGGGATTATGGGATGCACCATCAAAGCTTCACGGCCTGTAAATATTCTTACTGCAGCTGGATTACAATTCTGTTCGATTCCTGTGCATCACTCCACGGCACAGCCCTGATTACCATAACCGAGACTGATAAAAGAGCTAGAGTGAGGGGAAGACGGCTAAATCTACTCTTAACACATTCTGTAAAGAGCTGTATCTACAAGATCAGAGACAGAGAAAAGAACTGTGAGTGATAAGAGATCGGCTTAGTGCAGGACAACTGGGAACGCTATTTTGGTGCTGCTGTCACTCATCATACAGGGGCTACAGAAGCAGTGAACCAGAGTATACATCAAATGCATGAGGCAGTGTCTTCGTGATTAAGAGGACGCCTCGATGTTAGTATCGGCATCAGTGATACACTACAAGCTCAACTAAGGCAGCACATTAACCTCAGCCTCAGAACCAGCTGATTGACCATCATGGGTCCAAACATGTGCAAATTATTTCACAGTGCAGCCAGTCAGTAAGTGACTCAGTCCACTCCCTGATGATATCTACACTAGATTGAAGAAACATCTGCATGCAAAATGTTACTAAATACCCAAAGAAACCAATGCATAAGCAGACAGAATGAGGCCAAGCCCAGACATCCCTCAGTCATTTTACTGGTAAATATTTATTTATTTGTGTTGCAAATTGCACACCATGTCCTGCTTCAAATTTGCTTAAGCACCATGTGTTCTGTTTGTGTGTAATACACATGCACAATTATGCATTATGGCAGCTTGTCAATCAAAAATGCCTGTTTATATTGTACTATTTTAGATTAATCTATCAGTAAGGGTCCGTTCCTTTTGTCAAGATTCAGACGTGCTCAGAATAAGAGTTAAAGCTTTGCATCGGGGTTTGGTTCGAGTTTAAAATGATTTAAGTGGTGGTGCTGTGATCACAACACATCTAAATTTAATGAGCCATGGAAAAGTAGTGTAGACTCCTTTAGCGCTATATCTTTAAAACAAAAGACCTTAGGGATGTTTTGAGCAGATGTTAGTCACTATTCTGCGATCCATACAGCTCTCCAGCTCACATGATTGTGGCTGGTTAGAGGGGATGGAAGAGCGAGTTCAATCGAGTCACAACCAGTATGTACAGCCTGTCTAAGATATCCTTACATGAGCTTACATCGGTTATGACCAATCAATGGTCACTACTGTTTCCTATATAAGACTATTCACTGATCACAAAGGTTTGAAAATGAATAATCACTGATCACTACCATTCCTAATAAATAATCACCTATCACTACAATTTCCAATACATAATCACTGATCATTACTGTTTCCAATGAATAATCACCGATCACTACTGTTCCCAATCAATAATTACTGATCACTACCATTCCCAATCAATAATCACTGATCACTACCATTCCTAATAAATAATCACTGATCATTACTGTTCCCAATCAATAATCACTGATCACTAGAATTCCCAATAAATAATCACTGATCATTACTGTTCCCAATCAATAATCACTGATCATTACTGTTCCCAATCAATAATCACTGATCATTACTGTTCCCAATCAATAATCACTGATCACTACCATTCTCAATCAATAATCACTGATCACTACCATTCCCAATCAATAATCACTGATCATTACTGTGATTATTGGTGATCAATAATCACTGATCACCAATGTTTCCAGTGACTGATCACAGGTCACAACGATTCTTAATGACCAATTGTTGATCACTACTGTTCCAAAAGACGCATCACTGATCACCAGTCTCCCTTGTGCCTATTCATTGATCACCATTGCTTCTGATAATCACTGATTGTCATTTCTCCAGCAACTAATCACTAATTGATGAACAGGGTTCGCTAGTGTGCCCCAACAACTAACAGTCTGATTTTTACATTGCTTTGAATGACTATTCACTCTAATCACTCTAAATGCTCCAAATGACTTATCACTGATCATCAATCTCCCAAGTCAATACTGCCTCATCAGCATTGTTTTTATTTACTAATCCCCACCAGTCACCACTGTTTCAATCCATCCTGTCCTAAACACCATCAGAACATCGGCCATTCTTCCTGCGATATGGAAACACTATGCAAAATATCATGATCATCCAGTCGATGTGCAAATGAGTGATGTCATCGGGTGACTTCACTAGATGGATCTATTTTGAGTGTGCATTAGACACTTGATCCTGAATTCAGTGGGTTTTCTTTGCATACACAGAAACATAAACTCATCCCTCATGAACAAGATATATTATATTTATTATCTATCAGATTTACACTTTTCCTACATTACCTAGAGAGCCTTATGGGAATACACTGTGCCCAACAATGTGGAAGTATAATAATAATAATCAGAGGTGGAAAGAGTAATAAGATTTTGTACTTGAGTAAAAGTACTGTTACTTCAGTGAACTTTTACTGAAGTACAAGTAAAGTTACCCGTATAAAGATCTACTCAAGTAAAAGTAAAAAGTAGCTCATTAAAAATGTACTGTAGAGTAAAAGTTACTGAGTTACTATATTATTATTTTTTTAACAGCGGGGGTGGGATGGGGGATGGAACACCCTTATAATAAATCTGTTCCCTTTGTTGTGCTTGAAATCAAAGTGGTCGCTTAAATATGACCAGGGGTTTGCTTCATAAG
>JAQQZT010000001.1:5416553-5440319 GCA_030068275.1 Clarias platycephalus
TGTGTGTGTGTGTGTGTGTGTGTGTGTGTGTGTGTGTGTGTGTGTGTGTGTGTGTGTGTGTGTGTGTGTGTTTTTCTTTCTCTTGCGCTGCAGGGTGTGTGTGTTGTGTGTGCACGCGCGTAATTTGACAACGCGTCTGTTCACACTCACTCACATACTCTCTCTCTCTCTCTCGCCTTTACTGTGTGTCAGTGTTTGAGTGTGTGTGTGTGTGTTTTTCTTTTTCTTGCGCTGCAGAGTATGTGTGTGCGAGCGTAATTTTGGGCTGTGGAACGAATAATTTTAATTTCCATTATTTCTTATGGGAAAATGTGTTTTGATTTACGAGTGTTTTGGAATACGAGCCCGCCTGGAACGAATTATGCTCGTAATCCGAGGTTCCACTGTAGTTTATTACTGTACAAAAATAGTTTATGGCTTTTATTCCAGAATGATTTATTTATTTTTATTATTATTTTAAATTTTTTGCAATTAACTCTCTCTCTTATATTTTATATGTATGTAAAATGTCAGGTTTTAATAAGGCCACAATGCTTATTTATCCCACCCAGAAATTAAGGGTGTGTAAACTTGTATAAATAAAGTATGTGATGGTACGGCTACAGACGGGAGGATTCTATAATAAAACCACAAGCATGAATCTGTATCACGAGTTTAGAATTTACACGTGTCTGTGTCGTGCTTTAACTCATCACTCTTTGCTTTAATGCTGTTTGTCTGTGTTTCTCTCCTCTCTCGTCAGTTCCGCGATGCATTCTGGGCCGTGTGGTCTTTTGGACGGCAGGCCGGTGCCCACGGTGGTGATCGAGTGCGAGGACGATAAAGAGAACATGCCGAGCGAGTCGGACTACGAGGACTTGCCCAGCATGTACAAGGACGACCTGGAGGAAGAGGACGAGGAGGACGACGAAGAGGACGACGACTCGCTCTTTACAAGTGATTATAGCGCTTTTTTAATGGAATGTTTTATCCATTATATCATAAGATATACTTATGACGTATGTCTACGTCCGAGGAAGTTCACGAGACGAGTTAGCCGTTTACCCCCGACTGACACTGGAGACTCCTTCCATTAATGTTAAACCTTATGTCTTTATAGACACCTCCACCATGCAGCAGACACTGTACGTTGTACTTTTGTTCGATATAAAAACCATGTGCACAGCAGGCATCCTACACGTCCCTGCGAGCGGTGGTTACCATAGCAACGATAGTTTATTTCATTGTTAAGTTTTGCGTTCCGAAGTTTGCTCCTCCTTTAATGTTAATGACGGTAGTCTGGATGTCAAAGCTTGGATTTGGATTTACGCTCACCACACACATGGCTGGTTGGGTTTCGGGACGAGTCGTTCCACACACTCGCGCGTCTCTGTGTCAGAGCGGCTTTGGGAAGCAAAGGAAGGAAGCGTTCTCAGACAGGTGTTCTGATTCATCTCGGGGTGACATTCTGCATAGAATTAACCTCAGAGTGTGATGTGATGTGTGTGTGCAGATACTTTAGCCCTGAAGGTGTTGAGGAAAGACTCGCTGGCTATAAAGCTGAGTAACAGGCCGTCCAAGAGGGAGCTGGAGGAGAAGAACATCCTGCCCATGCAGACGGACGAGGAGAGGCTCGAGTCCAGGCAGCAGATCGGCACCAAACTCACACGGTCAGAATCTCTCTCACACACACACTGATGGATTTCAAGACTTTGATGTTCCCGTGACACAAGAAAGCAGAAAGCGGAGCACTCACTCCACAGCACGCGAATACCGTTGCTAAGCAACACCACGCTGCTGAATTGAAATAAAAAATAAATAAAAATTTAAAAACGCTTTTAAATCATGATGCTGCAAACTGTTTTCCCACACTACACCAGCTGTGTGTGTGTGTGAGAGAGAGTGGGCAAAAGGCCCAGTGAATGATGAAGGCCATCAGATCTCCTGCGCAGCTCCATTCAGAGCTGACCTAATTTCAGCCAAATCTCCTGCTCTCTCTCTCAGACTCGCTCACTTCTTTCTCCCTCTCCCCCTCTCTCCCTATCTCTCTCACTTTTTCAACCTCTCCATTTTTTTACTTGCTTGCTTTCTTTTTCTCTCTCTCAATCACTTGTTTTCTCTCTTCCATTCCTTCTTCCTATATCTCACTTCCTCCCTGTTCTATCCCTCTTCTCTCTCTCTCTCTATTCTACTCATTATCTTTCCTTCTCTCTCTGAGTCATCCCCGCTGCACCGTGTCCTTGACTGTTCCCAGCTAAACGAGATTAAAGCTGTACAATATGTTCTGCTCTTTAAGGCTCCAGAAGTCGGCGTCGCTGAAGACTGACGATGCTGAATCGACCAGATCAGGGCCAGACATGTTAAAATCATTTAGCGCATGCTAATGCACCGAGCGCTCACTGTCGAGACCGGACAGGGCGGAAAAAGGCAAGCGCCAGCCCTCCAGTCTGTTCATAATGTAAGCGCTGTTGGCTGAGCGTCTTATAAAAGACATTCTGGGATTTTATTAAAAGAGAGAGAGAGAGAGAGAGATCTCAGTGATGGTAATGAACACTAATGGCATGGCTGACCCTCTTCGTTACATACATAGTCAAGAATGAACATTTTTCTAAAGGGTGCGCAAATTTTTGCACCTGATCCGATCTTGCAGTGAGGACAGTAAAGAATATTTCTGGCTCATTGATTCAGATGAATGATGCCTTTATTATATTCTCCTGCATTGTGATAGAATACGTAAACACTTCTCTACTATCAAGGAACGGGGAAAAAAAAAAAAAAAAAAGACGGATTTGAGGAATCCGGATTTAAAGCTAAGGGGATTTCCTGCGGCTCTTCCGAGGATGCAGAATGTTTCAGCTCTGAGGTGAAAGGAATGAAGAGGGGAAAGATTTTACGAGGTTACCTCGCGGTCGAAGCCAAACGAGGCGGTAACGGAAATGTCGACAACAGCAGCGACACGTTTTGGCGTCCATGTGGTCATGACTGTCATTTCAGGTCGGTCTTTCCTGTGTTACCTTGAGTAGGGCTGGGAGATGTGTTGTGCAAAGATTGACAATGGACCACCGAACACAAACGAGCGCACGTGCTTGTGGATGCTTTGTTAGAACGTAAACGTCAGTATCGCGGAAACATGAAAGAAGTCGTTGATGTAATGGATGATGGCGCTGGTGTCGAGCCATAACCCGTAAAAAAACAGTGAGTCACAATGATGTCCTCGTATATATACACTACTTTAGTTTGAACTTGGAACAAATTTACTACTTCAATAAATAAGCCTCTGGTTGTTAGAACATTCAGAGATAACACGAAAGACGTAAGCGGCATGTCCGCACTCAGGTGCTCGCGTGATTCCAAGGGCTTTTGGAGGACGAGGAGGAGTGGATGTTGATGGTGAGCCGAGCTGAAGGATGGATTTTGTACACAGGAAGTTGCATGACCTTTCTCAGCCCGCAGACATTTACTGTAGGAGATGGAACTTGGATGTTTACTCCGACGACGGTTGGCAAATATCCAGTACTCTGATGAAGGGGCACATTTAAAACCCTCATTTTGACCATTTAAATAGATTCCCAGACTTTTCTTTACTGGTAGTGTTTGTCCAACCCTTCGTCTGACAGGATGGAAGAGAAGGAAGGGGAGCATTGTCTGTCCGGACGTCTCTTTGTCTCTCTCCTCATTAACCATCCTCCATCCAACCATCCACCCCTGGCCATGCCTACCTTGCCTACTTCTGGCCATTTCTCCATCCATACATCTCTGGATCCATACATCCTGTATTTACATCTCTGGATCTATCTGTCCATCTGGTCAACCATATTTCCCTACCTCTATCCAGTAATCTACCCATGCTTCTATTTCTCTTGACATCCATCCATATATCCACCCTTCCTTGCCTACCTCTGGACATCTTTCCATCTACACGTCCATTTCTCCACACCTATCATTGTTCACCCTTCCCTTCTTACCTGGTCATTAGTCTACCCATGCTTCCATTTCTCTCAATCTCAATTCATCTGTATGTCCACCCATTCATCCTTCCTTTCTTACTTCTGGCTGTCTTTCCCTCGTGTATCCCTCCCTACGTCTGGCCTTCCATCTGTCCAAGCTACCATTCCACTTTTCTCCTGGCCGTCTGTCTATCACACTATCCCCCCCCCCCCCCACCCCTGTCCATCTGGTCATCTCGACCATACTTCTGGTCATCTCTGTCCATCCAGCTTTGTACATTCATCCCAACCCTGTCCATCCAACAGTCTAGCCTTCCTTTACATTTGGCACTCCATTCATCCAGTCATATATCCCTACCTCATGCTGTCTCTGTATTACTCATTCCCTTCATACATCTAGTTGACTCATCTATCCATGCATTCATCTCTCCCCATCTCTCTGAAGTTATTCATTCCTCTCTCCATCCATTAATCTTTTCAACCCTCCCTAGACTTGGTTGTTTGTCTTTTCATTCAGGGACCCAGGATTTTTTCCAAGAAAACTTGACCCCATGGTCTGGTTCATTTTGACCGACAAGAACACGGTTGGGAACCATACCAAACATACGAGTTTGTGTTGAAGAGGTAGTCTCGGGCACACTGCAGTGTACTCGGCCATAGGTAGAATTAGATATGGAAGCCGATAGTACCTGAGCACGGAAGTAGTTTCTTGTTTAGACACAATTTTCAGATCCATCGGTCGTCTTTGAAATCTGTGTGTACGTAGAACTTGCCTAGCTTATCCTCTGACCTACACAGCCATATCTGATGAAATAGGATGGCACACGAGAGCATAAAATATTATTGACATTTCAGGAAAGAAATCAGGCCTAGCATGAAACTTACCTGTCTCTCTCTTTTCTTCTCTTGTGTTTAATTGCTTTGTGAGCAGCCATTAGGTGCATACTGCCACCTGCTGTATCAGAGATTGTAAATACACAAGTGTACCTGAGAACGGGGAACAAAAACAATGTGAGTGCTGGCCAGTGGTGGGGGGCAAGCAAACATTCCTGGGCATGGTACAAATCAATCGTGCCTAATGTAAAAATGCCCTTAGACTCTGGAAGACCCTGTTTTTCTTGTGCTTGTCTTTTCAGGCAGGTGTGAATTTTCACACCAGTACAACACTATAAACCTGTCCACTGTAAGGAACTGACTGTGTACATTGTTTGTGTGGGTGTGTGTATTTTCAGGAGACTGAGTCAAAGACCAACAGCGGAGGAGCTGGAGCAGCGAAACATCCTGAAACGTGAGTGTTCATTCTGGATTTGTTTCATTTACCCCGTTAGTGAGATTTCCCGACACCACAAGCTGTAAAGCATCAGTCCGTTTTTTTCAGTCCGATGAGAGTGCTACCAGTACCAAAAAGGGAGTCCTCTTTCTGCAGAATCATTTATAGGGACTCTGGAACTGTAGGTATATTTCCGAGGAAACTTTGGTTCCAGTAGTGTAAATCCAGTTCCTCCTCCAGAGTGGGTATTTTTTTCCAGACTGAAAAAAGCTTACTGGTCAAATGCTGTTTCCTATCTGACACAGCACTTCAAAACCTGTGTTTATGAAACCTTCCAAGAGATCTCCAATTGGGGAGTGGCATTAGGGACTCCCGATGGTCCATGGGCTGTAGCGGGATGAGGTGATTTAAGTGGTTAAAGCAGTCATTTACTTATCAGGAAGGTTGTGAGTTCAAACCTAGTGAGTCTAACCCGCTCAGTTTAATCTGCGTCAATTTAAGTTGCTTTGGATAATGTAGTGAAAAAATATGCCATTTGTGAACTGGGAGAAACCATGTTTTCTAAGGCAGCCAAGTAACACAGTTGGATTGATGGATAGATGGACATACAGATGGATACATCTATGTATCCATCTGTATATCCACCCATCCATCTATCTGTCTGTCTGTCTGTCTGTCTGTCTGTCTATGCATGCATTCATCCACCTATATGTCCATCCATTCATTTCCCTGTATGTACATCCATCCATCCATCCACCTGTATGTATGTCCGTCCGTCCGTCCATCAATCCATCCATCTGTCCGTACATCCACCTGTATGTCCGTACATCCACCTGTATGTCCGTACATCCACCTGTATGTACATCCATCTGTCCATCCATCCACCTGTTTGTACATCCATCCGTCCGTACATCCATCCGTCCATCTGTCCATCCGTCCGTCCGTACATCCATCCGTACATCTGTCCATCCGTCCGTCCGTCCGTACATCCATCCGTACATCTGTCCGTACATCCATCTGTCCATCCATCCATCCATCCGTCCGTACATCCATCTGTCCGTACATCCACCTGTATGTACATCCATCTGTCCATCCATCCATCTATCCATCTGTTCATCCATCCATCTGTCCATCCATCCACCTGTATGTACATCCATCTATCCATCTGTCCGTACATCCACCTGTATGTCTGTCCATCAATCCATAAATCTATCTATGCATCCTTGGATGAGTTCATATCAAAGCATTGCCTCAATTTCAATTTTATCTTATCTTCGTTTTAAGGTGTTTTGAATAATATGGTATAAAAGTACACTAATGCGTCCATTCTCCTTGCAGTTCATGAATTAGGAGAAATCGCAATTTCCAAGGAAACTAAATCATATTTAACCAGTTTGAAGCAGTTCATGACTTACCTCCACACAATAAGACGAACCGTCGCTTGACGGATTAGGATATACTGGTTTAGCCTAGAAAGCTTCACAGACCTCTAAAGGAACTTTTAAGTTCTTGCTGTAGTACGTGCACTGGGTTTGGTGAAGTCTCTATTCTCTAAGTGATGGACTGTTTCAGTGTTTGCAGTACAGAGTGACCTAGATTCCCCCCTTCAAAATATGTGTTTAAAAAAACTTCTCTTATATGAACACAAAACCCAGTGGGAGGATGGAGTTATTATTATTATTATTATTTTAATTTCTTTTTCCCTTTTAAACAGGCAGTGTTTTGGTTGCCAAAAAGGCAGAATCTCTTTCTGATATGTTCCAGACAATTTTTTTTAGCCTACAGCAGGTTTTTTTTTTTTTTTTTCCCCCTTCCCCATGTAACACGAGGCTTTGCTTGAGATAACATGCTGGAAAGTGGTCCAGTGCAGAGAGCTCAAGGGAATGCCTGTTTTGGTTTTTCTTCCTCTAAGCCTCACTGAAACGGACGTCCTCCTCTGGCCTAGTTTTGTCTTAACATGCAAGTGTGTGTGCTAGCTTAGCATTCAGCTTGCGTCCTCACCTCAGGTGAAGAATGTTGAAGAATCAGGGATGAAACGCCTTTCTTAAGGCAATCTTGTCATTTGTCACGATTAATGGTTATCTTGCACTTTTTTCATGACGACGAACCTGTAAGTACGAGGTGACGTCAATCTTGTCTTTTTTTTTTTTTTTGCAGCACGGAATGAACAGGAGGAGCTGGAGGAGAAAAGGGAAATCAAACGGAGACTCTCGCGCAAGGTGAGACACAATCTGCAATCAGCGTCGAACTACACCTTTTCATATTCCAAGTGTAACATCGCCGCCTGTACTCAGACGTCGACGTCTAGTCTGGGTTTTGCCAGTTCGTCTCTCGCTGTGTAATAGCGCCGAAGCAGTGTCTTACCTCGCCGGGTCTGGTATAGCAGCTATTAATGTCAAATGGTTGATCTGGAATTACACATTACTGCTTCTTTTATAAAGGGCCTTTTATAAGAGTGAGTCAAAAGACGATTATGTTCCGTTCTTTACCTGTAAAGAACACACTGTCTTTGTGAACGCTTCATTTGTCTGGTCCAGGCTGGATTCGTTCAGCCTCTGTCTGGATTTACACACTATTCTGAAAATCTAGTGATGGTATGGGATAAACTGTTAGAAAACACCTTAGATGTAATGCTGTTAATGTAAAGTCCTCTAGGAACGTCTGTAGTCCAACTAGGGACCGTAGAGGCCAATGGTGGCAATTGTATTTATTCCCATTTTGAACGAGCATGAACGGATTTTGGGAACGCCGGTTAGCTTCATCTGCATGTCTTCCTCCAGGGAGTATCTGGAGGAAACCCACCAAGCACGGGGAGAACATGCAAACTCCATGTACTCAGAACCCAAGGTGGGAATCGAACCCGGGACCTGGAGGTCCAAGGCGACAGTACTAACCACTAAGCCACCGTGCCGCCATGTAATCCATGTAAATGTACACGGTTAATGAATAGATTCTGATTTTAATTGGGGGAAAAAGAAAAGAGAAACATCAAAAGAGTCAACGAGTACAGGAGCCTCTAAAGGGACACGAGTGAATCAATATGTTCATGTATCCTGTTCGTACTAGCAGTTGCTTGTGCTTGCAGCTCAGCCAAAGGCCTACGGTGGAGGAACTGCGACAGGCCAAGATCCTGATCCGCTTCAGCGATTACGTAGAAGTAGCCGACGCTCAGGACTACGACCGGCGGGCCGATAAACCCTGGACACGCCTCACTGCTGCAGACAAGGTATGTTCGAATTCAGATCTGCTGATTCTTCAGGAGTGTAAACTCAGGTGAGATGAGCCGGAGTATATACCAAATATATATGTAGTATAATACGGGGGTGAGTCAAAAATTATCCGCACTCTGGCTGTCGAATTTTTTTGAATTAACTTGTAGAAAAGACAAATATGTAATTTTTTTTTGACATAATCTACTTGCTTTTCATTACACTTTGTCCAACTGTTAAAAAGCTTCCGTATTCCATCATTAAAAAAATGTTTTAGTCTGAGCTGCGAGCCACAAATGCACCGCTGTCTTCACTTCTTCATCAGAAGTGAATCTTCGTCCTTCGTCTAGGGCCGCTTTCCGGAGACCAAACAGGTGAAAGTCTGATGGAGCGAGATCAGGACTATAGGGAGGACGCTTTAACATCGTGTTGTGCATCGTCATGCGAGATCATGACGCCCTTGGATATCAGTCCTCTGCGTTTAATCCGAAGTTTAGGCCTCAGCTCTTCAATAAGCGTCTCGCTGTAACCAGCACTGTTGATTGTTGAACCTTTTTTCCAGCTGATGGTTTTGACTTTTAAACTTTTTCTCGTCGGTGATTGAGGATGTTTTCCGTTCCAGACTCTTGTGCTCATAGTGATGAATCCGTGTCTCGTCTCCAGTAATGATTCCCTTTAAGAACCTTTACTTGGGGTATCGTCCACATGTTGTTTGCAGATATCTGAATGCTTCTGTCCGTGCTCTTCTGTGAGTTGGTTTGGTACCAGGTACACCATAAAATCCATTGTTCCATGTTCTGGTCCAGGTGTGTATAGATCTGCCTCTCGCTTCGGTGAGCAATTTAACGGTTCCCTTTTGTACCCCGCGACTGTGGTTATGGGCCGCTTGTAACGCTTCCTGCTCGCTTTGTGAGTGCTCAGGAGTAGTTTGGCAGTAATGTGTGCTCGTGAATAGAGCAGTGACGCGTTCGCAGAAGGACACGCTGGGACGGTGACGTTACCACGGAGCCGACTGGTTTTTATATCTCACAATGAGAAATGACAGGAAGTCTCGGCGCGCTGAGCTCATCCTGCGGATGCTTGAGGTTTTTTTTTTTTTTTGAGGTCTTTTTCTGTCTGCTGGTTTGTGGTAAAGAAGGAGAAAAGAAAGCATGAGAAAGCAAAGAAGAATGAGAAACACTGCAGTGGTTATGAGGGTACCGTACTGCATGTAAACCTTGCCTTATAAAGGGGTATACTGTAGATTATGATGAAAGGGATGTAAAAGTGTGTGACTTGTGTGATTTTTGAAATTTCAATTGATCTTTTGTTGATTTGATCTTGATTTGATGAGCGAATCAAAATAAATTTAATTATTGGGCCAGTCCATTCATCCATCGCAGGGCTCACACACGTACACCAATTATCCTAATCTGCATGTCTTTGCACTGCGGGAGGAAACCGGAGTACCCAGAGGAAACCCACCATGCACAGAGAGACGGGAATCGAGCCTGGCTGGGAATCGAACCCGGACCCTGGAGGTCCAAGGCGACAGTGCTAATCACTAAGCCGAGTACCGTTTAAGGAAAAGGGGGCGTGGTTAGGCCAAGCAGCTGTTCAGACTAGGGGCGGAGCTAATTTCAGACCTAGAAAATGACACACCTTGCCTGATATGAAGACGGGAATCAAATCCGTTTGAAAGTAAGGTGGAGCCTCGGTGTTTGTACGGCTTTGAGTGATTAGGGTTTAAGCTGTCTATCTGAGGTTTCTGTTTGTTTTGAACGGGTTTCTGCAGAGTTATTCCTATAATCCAGAGATAAACTGATGAAGATCGAAAGGTCAAGACAAAAGGTCACATGTCTGAAAATTCCTGTTTAGACAAAAGCTGTATTTTGGGCAACGTTCCTGTCCACGCTTGTGCCCGAGGTTTTCAGCCACCGTAAGGTTGAATGATCTCCATGGGGTTCATCACTGTAACCTGAGGATGACCTGATTGGATTTTGGAATTGAACGTCAAGGTCACATCAAGGTCATATTCTTCTCCACTCTGTTTTAAGGGTATTTCTGGTAAACCTGAGGACATCCTCGAGGCTGATGCTTGAGGAACCATCCTCATGTTAACATCCAGTTCAAATCTATACTGTACATACGCTGCCAGTCAAAAGTCTGGACACACCTTCTAATCGGATGGTCTTTTGTGATGTTTATTTCTTTCTACGCTGTAAAACAATATTGAAGGCATCAAAATACGCAATAATCTCATATTTGAACAGTTGATATTGAGATGTATATCTGCTACTTCTGCTCTGTAAATCCTTCATAACGGCTCTAATCCGAGGTGCTGGTTGTTAATTGGTGGTTTCTGAGGCTGGTGTTTTTTGGTCTTGTCTTGCTTTCCTGGGAAGGTCTCCATGAGAGACCGTTTCATCATGGCTTTTACGAACGCACTTGACAACTTCTCCAGAACAGCTGACCTTCATGCCTTAAAATAATAACTAATTGTTAATTATTGTTGTTTAATTACCTAATAAGGTTACCTAATTACCTTGTTTTTTGAAAAAAAAAATCCAGTATTGTTCAGGAATGTAGAAAATAAATCCAAACTTGTGTCCAAACTTTTGACTCTTACTGTACACACAGCTCAATTAAGGGAACACTAAGTCCTGGTTTGACTTGAACGCCCCATGTATACATGCAATACTGTACATGGTACAGGGACATAGTGGTTTTTTATTTATTATAATTTTTTTTTTTAAACATTATAACTTCTGACTCTGTTGAACATGTCTGTGTTTATTGTGGTTACTTGTATATTTACGTTTTATCTTGTTTTATTATGTGGAACTGACTCCAGTATGTGAAATCCGCCACCAAACTAAAGAGCCTATTGTATTATACATTATACTCTTAACGAGACTCTCAAACATTTAGAAAACTCCTCATCCTACTGAAATGCTATACGGTTTCCTGTGATCATTTAGTTTTAAAAGAGATCTTCGAATACACACACACGCCTGCACTCATAGTGAAGCTCAGGATCTGAAGATCTGGGTTTTTTTTTTTTTTTTTTCCTCTTTCTCTGCACATTTTTATCATTTTTATTCCTCGTACATTATTGAAATCTCTTTAGTCAGGCTATGAATGATGCATGGTGTGACTTTAAAAGCGCTATATTTTTACTCGTCCTCTCACGGCCGTGTGTGTGTGTGTGTGTGTGTCACTTTCAGGCTGCCATAAGGAAGGAGCTCAACGATTACAAGAGCACGGAGATGGAAGTGCATGAATCCAGTCGCCATTTAACCAGGTACAGCAAACAAAACATAAAAAAATAGTAAAAAAAAAACAAAAAGGTGAATATACAGATGAGAGCAAAAGTTTGTGCACCCCATCGTCATTATGTAAACGTTTGTGGCTATGTTGGGATTATCATCTACAAATTCAGCCAAAAAAAAAAAAAACAGTGATCATGTATCATCACTGACTCCACAATCTATTTTTAATAGAGATGAATCGGTCGATCAGCCGGTGAGCAGAATCGGCTGTTTTTTTTTATTTTTATTTTATTTATTTGATGGCGTGACCGGTGATCAGCTGATCGGACTCGGATATAAACAATTCTTACAGAAACTTCCGAGCGGCGCGACAGAAACACATTCGTACGGCGTTACATTATCAAAAACTGTGCATGGCAAAAGTCTCCGATCTGCCCCGTTCGAATTCCCCTCATTACGCACGCTTACACCCGTCTCACAACACCGCGAGTGCTATAACTAGTTGAGTTTTGACACTTTGTAGACGTGAAACAACGCAGTTTCTTTATAATCCTACAGGTGGCGCACTCTGAACGATTTACACATTTTAAGTCTAACGGATGTGAGATACACGCTGCTCAGTAAGAAATCCTAAGCATATATGAATACACAAATTTGGACACACCTGTCATCTCGTAAGCTCCGCCCCTTTTAACATAGCTTGAGAAATATTGTGTGTTTTAGGGCTGTAGCTATCGAATATTTTAGTAATCGAGTATTCTACCAAAAATGAATCGAGTAATTAAGCAAAAGTACATTTTATCCGATTAAACAGCCATGTAAAATATGTAAGAGAAACAAAGATTCATTCGTTCTTCTTTTTAGAAAAATCAACTTTAATTTTTTTAAATGCATACTGAATTTTATCAAACATAAACATCGTCATTATTCACAATACAAGGAACAGTTTATAACCCTATCGCACCTATGCGGTTCGACTCGCGGTGTTAGGCGCCGTGAGCCGCCGCGAATGCCCGCCGATGTTCCGCGAAGTTCTGCAAGCTTCCGCGAGGACCGGAAAAAAAATTAAACATGTTCAATTTTTTTTTATTTACAAATAAAAAGCGGAAAGATGGAAACGTAATCGCAGCTCCAAAACTCGCGGTGAATCATGATGAACTGTACTTCCGGCCACCGCGCGAAACCACGTAGGTGAGATTAGGGGTGTTAAAGTCGACTGAGATGAATTAAGCGCATTACAGAGCCGTACATTCTTATTTTAAAGCCTTTTCTCAGATACGAAAACTAAAAAAAAAAAGGTATTTTAAATGACTTTAAGTATCAAAAAAACTTCTACAAAAACATTAAGGGGTGCAACTAAACTTTCAGAACTAAAAGTTTCAAAATCTACATCTCCGGCATAACGCTATAAACCTTTACTGACGATTTCTGTCGTTTCCTCTTCCCGGTTTCTTCTCCTCTTGACTCGCTGATAATTTTATCGCTCCGGTCCATTTTGCAGCCGCACCAGATCGCTCCATCAAATCAATACACGGCTAACTGTTTGCGTCTCCTTCCGCTTTGTGGGTGACCTGAGCGCTTCTTCTTCGTCGGTGTTTACTGGCGGCTTCATCCGGGAGCGCGCTGCGTCAACAAATAATTGCGCAAAAACATAACGCAAGCTTTTACAATTATTTAAACGAAGCTTTGAGGCAGAAGATTTTGCCTCGATCTTTTTTTGTAATCGAGTTACTCGAGGAATCGTTTCAGCCCTACTGTGTTTGTTTCTCTGGGATTCAGACTCGGCCAGAAGGTCCAGGTTTGAAAAGCGCACTTTAATACCTGAACGCGATTGTTCACGTGTTAATAATTCTTTTGTTTGTTGTTGTTGTTGTTTGTTTTTATCTGCAGGTTTCACAGGCCGTAGACGAGCGAGGACCGAACCCACACACACACACACACCTGCTGGTCAGATCGGCCAAGTCCTTTAGAGGGAAGGGGCGAAGAAAATTTGATGCCTTTTTACAAAACCCAGGACGCGCCCCAAAACCTCGGTGGGAAAAGAAAAGAAACAAACAAAAAAATATATACCCCACACACACTCCATACACACTCCTCACACACTCCATCTTAGTATAAACGTACCTGTCTTAGCCGTGAACAGGCCTGGATACGATACGGCTTTTCACTGGCTTTGACGCGTTGGCACTTTTCTTATTTTTAATCCATTCACACACACACACACACACACACACACACACACACACACACACACACACCGGCTGTTCATGTTTTCTCCTGGATGGTGGCGCTGGAGTCACTCCGGCTCAGACCGAACGATTTTGATGTGCAATATGTCGGTTCGTGTTCTTGATCATCGTTTCTCTGGTGCCCTCTGCTGGCCAGCGCCGTCCTGTACACCCACACACACAGACACACAGACGAGCAGAAGCGGGCGAGGCCTGCGAGCTCTGCCGCACTGTACAGACTCTATGGACCTCTGCAGCAAACTGTGAGCGGCCGGAGCCGAGACGGCGCTTCGTGTCCTCGGCCACCTGTACATTCTGTTTATACCGGATTATTGAGTAGAATATTTTAAAGGTGTAAAACGCGTTATTATACAAATGAGGAACGGGAAGCTTTATTTAAACACGGAAGGGCTCGTGTGCGGCTCTGAGGATGCAGCTATATGGATACGTGACCCGATTATACCATTATATATGAACAGTGTCTGGTTTTTTGTTTTGTTTTGAACGTTTGTGCGTCGATTTCTTTTTGGAAATGATTATTTCTAATATTTTTAATTGTTATAAGGCTGCCTTTTTCTTTGTTCTTCTGTTTCATGCTTTCTTTCTTTCTTTCTTTCTTTCTTTCTTTCTTTCTTTCTTTCTTTCTTTTTTGTAATAATAATAATTATTATAATTATTTAATTTATTTATCCTCTAAGGAAACTAGCTCAACCCAAATCTCAGTTCGAAGCCCAGGGATTTTTACGAAATTATTTATTAATGGTTTTTTTCTAATACATGTAATTATTATTATACATATTAATTTATTTTTGGCCAATCAAAACACACACATTTGCTTTGTAGAATTATGGGATAGATACGAAATATTACCCTGCATTTAAATTTCTTTTTTTAACGCTGATGAGACTGAGCAATATTTTTTTACGCCTGTAAGGAAATGTCACGAGAAGCCGTTTATTATTTTTTTCTCTCTTTTTTTTTTTGTTCTTCTTTGTTGTTGTTGTTTTTTCCACATTTTATTTAATTAAATTTTATTTTCACATCGCTGTAACTTGTAGAATGGACTAAACCACTTTGAAGGCCAATATTTTATGTGATATATTTATTTCTTAATTTACTTTCAAAAAATATTTCAATAACTTGCTACGTTTTATCTGAAATCGAGTGATAGTATATGATTTATTTATTTATTTTTTTGTTTGTTTTAGTTTTTTTTCAGGATGTTAAACACAGTCATAGGTATAAATTGCATGATTACTGACGTGAATGCCACATTCCCATCCAATCCACACCCTCGGGTTCAGGTTCGGCGTCGGGAGGCCTCTTACGCGAGGTCGTGCGAGGTTTCGTAATGTAATATTATTATTTTTAAATTATTTATAAAGGGATTCCGTATATCTTTGTCGTCTTCATCACCAACGATCATCACGATTTTCTACGAAGGTTTCTAGGAAAAATTGCACAAAAACGAAAAAAAAAAAAAAAAAAAAAAGGCCGCCACTATACCCCAACGACGGAAATGCTAGAAAAAAAAAAATCAGCACGTAAAAATTTCATACGTTTCTAAGCTCGTAATGAACATTTAACTGGAGATTGCTACAGGTTAAACGCACAGCCGAGTCGAATCGGATATAGTGCAAAAGTTTGTGCCCTCCAAAATTGGTTTTGGCCTAAATAGGAATGAAGAATTTTTTTTTATTTATTTTTATTTAAATGTTAAAAAATGAAAATGAAACTCTTCCCCAAGTATTCCTTTTCAAACTTTAAGGTTCACTTTGGAGGAAAAGAAACCCTTTTTTTTTTTTTTTTTCGTGGATTTCACACACTCTCTTTTACGGAGCTTGAATGTGCACACTGCTTTAAAACAAAGGTGCCAAAACTTTTAGTCTTTCTTTTTTTTTTAAAAGAGGATGAAAGAACTATTTTGTTTACTGATTCATTAGGGATTTATTGATCGTTTGATTGAGAACACTCCTGATGTAGATGTCCGTGATTTAATTCGCCACTTTACAGTGAAGCTGATGACGTGTCGGACTACCTTTGCACAAACTAATTAATTAATACAAATTAATCTAAATTTGGCCATAAAAGTGTAAATCTTGTCCGTCCGTCCCCGTCAGACTGGACCTGCAGGATTGTGAATTCAGCAATAAGTGTTTTTCTTTTCTTTTCTTTTTTTTTTTTTTCTTTAAATTTCTTTTCTTCTTTTTCCCCCCATGTAAGTGTGTGTGTGTGTGTGTGTGTGTGAGAGAGCCTGAGTGAATGAGAGTGAGACAGAAGTCTGGGAGATGTTTCAGCTTCCAGTGTGCTACAGACTGCTTTATCTCCATTAAATAAAACACAATGACCAAAACCGACCTCTGCCTCGACTTCACTCACTTTACCGTTGTTCACACCGCGGCTCGTTTTATTCACGTAGCAACAGATCACGTAAAAACATTCGAGCATCTGGACACCTGCCTGTGTGCAAAACTGACCAGAGGCAAGAAGAGAACAAGATTCGGACCAGAAGAGTCAGCTCTTTGAGACAATAGTTTTAGCTGACTCTTAAGCAAAAAGTGCTACTACTACTCATATTATTATTATTATTATTACTATTTCCTTTAAAAATTGATAGGTGCAGTGACATTATGTACCTACTGATTGACTTGTTGATTTAATTGATTGACTTGATTGATTCATCCATTAATTAGCTCTTGAAAGCCTTGATTGAAATCTCATCATCCTCTAACCGGATTGTTAATTTGAGTCCTGATTTATGTGTTTGACTCTCACCCTTGTGCATGAAACAAATTTATTATAAATTGTTTATTAAAAAAAAAAAGTCGGAGCAAAGCTCAGATCTAGCAGGACACTGAGGCCCACATGCACCATCTCGCTGTAATATATTTCAATGAGTTTAATGAAATTCTAAACCCTAACCCGGAGTTATTTTGTTGTTTGGAAGTTCGAATAGGATTTTATTCAGCAAGTCTTAAGCGGCAAAAATCACTAATCGAAATGTTTTAAACTAGTAGTAGATTTTTTTTTTTTTAGAGGAAGACCCAGCAATTCAGGTGTCCTAATGGCAGCAGATTCCAACCTGTGTGCTGATTTTCATGACTTTTTGAGTATGGTAAGATCCCCCAAAAAACCTGGATGCTGAAGAAAAAAATCGTTAGAAGAACAAATAGGAAAATAAAAAAAGAACATGTACACTATGATACTGGCACCATCAATAGAGCACCAACACCAACTATCGGAGCATCAGTACCGTCAGAGCAGTGATGTCATTGTGCTTGGGCCCTGAAAAATAATAATCACTATCAGAGCTATTATGTCATAGTTCTTGGGCCTTAATAATCCTTAGAAGAACAAGATGGCCCTTCACACACTATGATGTCATAGTGCTTGGGCCCTAAAAAAAAAAGTGGAAATCCCTGGGCATTACTGTTTAAACCCTGTTAAGTTAACCTGACTAACACTCTACAATCATCCTCAAAGACTTTTCCAGACTTCCATCTTCAGCTAAGCTGAGGTCATTAAAAGATTTTGAACCGGTCAGTGACTAAAACCAACACTAGATGGCGGTAGTTCACAGGCTGTTCGTTTATTCTTCCTCTCCCACCTGTATTCCGACCAAAGTGCGTGCTGATAGGAGGAGAGCATGAGCGTGTGACGTAACACGCAGGAGGCCAGTCCGTATTAACCAATCGTAAACCTGAGGGGCGGACCTGCGTACAACAAAAGCCGGTGGGATTGAAATATTAAGAGGGTGGCCGACGCGGAGTAACTGCCAAGTTTTTCAAAATGGCGAATCTATAGTTACACTCCAGAGCGAGAGTTAATAAAAGTGACCACAAAAAAACACTCTCACACATTGATATATATAAATCTTGTATTAAAGTTGAGAGAAACGCAAAAAGAAAAAAAATGCTCATACAAAATTTACAAATAAACTTAAAAACTTTACATATATTTTATGAATAAACTTTTCAAAACAAACAAACAGAAACTGCCCTCTTGCGCCTTTGAGGAAATGGACGGTTGTCACATTCCAAAACAACGAGTCGCCATTGCCTACACGCAACGCCTTACGGGAAATGTAGTCTTTCTTTACCTCAGAAACTACAATTAGACACCGTTAACATGTTAATAAAAGTGACCACCTAAAAAAAAAACACACACATCGCTATATGAAACTTGTATAAAAGTTGTAAGAGAGAAAACGCAAAAAACAAAACAGAAGATAAGACATGCTAGCGGTTTTTTTTTTTTTTTTTTTTAAAGTTTATACATACACTTTTTAAACAAACAAACAAAAAGGAAACATCCCCCTTGCGCCTTGAATGAAATGGACGGGTTGTGACATTCCAAAACAAGGATCGCCATTGGCTGCAAGCAAACGCCTCCTGGGAAATGTAGTCTGTTTAGTCGTACCCAACTGCTGATTTCAGATCTGAGAGAACTACACTTCCCAGCGTGCCGCACCCCACACGCGTAGGCGACGGGCGCCATTTTGTCGGCGTCGCCCCATAGAGCTCATAAGCTATCTACCTCATGAATATGTAGCACTCGATTTGCGTAAAGAGGAGGTCGGGCGACGGTCGGGGTGTTGCGCATACATACATATACACACACACGGAGCTTCTCTATACATTTCTGCGTAAATGAGACGCATAGCGGCGTCTCCGCCCTCGCGCGCGTACGTACGTCAAGCTCGGTCTCGAGCTTCCCTTCTTCTTATGTCCGTCCGTTAGGGCTAAAGGTTGACGGTTTTTTTTTTTTTTTTTTTTTAAACCGACTCCGATGTGCGGCGGAGTGACGGCGCCGCGCAGACGGCGTGCAGCTCGTGCGTGCGTCGGTTCACGGCGCTGAGGCGGACGCGAGAGCGACGGAAGAGATGGACGGCGCGAGGCTGGCGGAGGGAAACTTCTGGAAATCCGCGTCGGATCAGAATATTAAGTTGAGGAGTCCGAGCGGTAAGGGTGACGATGGCGGCGGAGGGAGACAGGAGGCGACGGCGCCGCCGCGGGTGGACCTCCTTAACGGTAACCGCGGCGCGCAGTTGATCCCGGGCGGCAAGGCGGCGCTGAAGTCCTCGAAAAGCGCCCGCGCGTTCACCGGCAGCAGCTCCAACTCGCTGCTGTTAAAAAGGCGGCGGCTGAAGAGGAACCTCTCCGCCGCCTCGGTGAAGATGACCCCGGTCCCGGTGCCGCCGCCGCCTCCTCCTCCCTCCTCCTCCTCCTCCGCCACCTCATCGACGCTGGACCGCAAGACGCTGCTGAAGCGCCGGCAGAACGCGCAGCTGCAGCCCGCAGACCGGCAGTGGGTCCGCGCCGACCTGCACCGCGGCTCGGTCCACGTCCACGACCAGCTCTCGCCCTGCGGTCCCCCGAGGCCCGTCCTGTGCACCCAGGAGACCACGGCGTCCGAGATCGCCCTGCGTCTGCGCCAGCCGGGCGGCTCCGTGGTGCGGATCGGGCCGAGACCTCACCCGGCCGCGGACGTCAACGGGAACTGTCGCGGCCCCCAGGACGTCGTCGGGGACATGGGGTCGGGGCCGGGCGACAGGTTGAGACTCTTACTCTTACAGACGGTTCCTGACGTGGGACTGTTCTCGCCCCGTTCGGATCCCGACGTCCTGGACGGCTCGCGTACGCGGAATGATGATGACGACGACGATGACGACGATGGAGCGGGCGGCCGTGTCGGGAACTCCGTCTCGGACGACGAGCTCAGCTCTAAACTCGGCGAGCACCGGGACTCCCTGAGCGACGACATGGTGTTGGGGACGGACGCGTCCGCGCTGAGTCCGGCGTTTGACAGCGCCACCGAGGGACTCGATACGTACGGGAGCTCGTCGGATGAGCTCGAACTGGAGGGACCCTCGAGCGGCGGCGGCGTCGACCCCGACACCGACCCCGTCCTTCCGGAGCTGGATAACTTCACCGACGACGTTAAGGACCGGCCCGAGCAAATGAGCCTGACTTCGGATTCCATATCGAAGCTGGGCGACGAGCCCGACCCTCCGACGTCTCCGGCGTCCCGGTCCCGGGTCGGCTCTTCGTCCTCCGAGCGCGACTCGTCCCCGGCGCTGTACGTGCAGCTGCACGGGGAGGCGGCGCGTCGGCTCACCCCGGACGAACGACCGCTGCAGCTCCAGAACGACTTCCTGTTCAAGCTCGGCTTTAAGGACCCGTGGCGCGTCCAGGAGGAGGGCATGAACACGGAGTTGGGGTCCCTGCTGCGCTTCTATTCAGGTAACGTCCCGTGTTTTTACTCTTTTCACGCGTCTTCCTGCAGAACGTGTTTGGTTAGTTATCACACAGGTCCTACGTCCACACCCGAGACTAACTCGGGTGGACGCGGACTCGGACAGTCTCTCATTAAATAGTTTGGAAGGAAGCGGTAGAGATCGTTGGCGCCCTCTGTTGACCGCTCTTGAGCTTGTTCTTTATATTTTATTGGGTTTAGCTACACATAGTTAGCTACTGTTTGTCATTGCAGCACAGGCCACGCCCACAAGTAAGCAACACGTCGCCCGCCAGTGTGAATCTTGAGTCACCTGACCTACGGTTGTACTTTGTAAAGCACAGCAGATAACCAACGGGCAGCTACACCCACTGAGTAACCCGTGTGATAGATTTAAAATACGACTAACGAGTGTGTGTGTGTGTGTGTGTGTGTGTGTGTGTGTGTGTGTCTCCACTTTTAAGTTCCCTGTCAGATATCAGACGAGGTTTTTTTTATCGTCTTAAATCTCAGCATCAGAAAGAGAGGTGCTCATAAGTTTATACACCCCCTACCGTCTTAACATTTCCTGCATCGCTTCGTGATACGAGTGAAATGAAATCGCTCGTTAATCGAAGGCGAGGAGCGGCGTTTATGTCTCCCCGGGTTAAAGGAAAATTCATCATCCTGTTAATAATTAACAAATGTGTCAAAATAAAGTACTTAATAATTCTATTATTATTTTATATTTTTATTTTAAATTATATTTCTTTTCATTTTTTAATTTAATATTAACAAAACAGCTACAACAAATTTATTTTTGATATTTAAATATAAAATACATTTTTTTTTAAATAAAAATGTTCTTTTTTTAGCAAAAAAAAAAAATCATGGTCACAACAGGTCAGTTTGTTGTTATTTAAAAATTTATATAAATCAAATAAGATTATAATAAATAATAAATATATAAGTCATAAATAAAATGTCACAACAACATGTTTATTATCAGTCCGTTTTATAGCCACACGCGTGTCAGAAACATCTGTTGTGTTTTACTTTGTTTCTTTTTGTTGATTTTACTTATTTATGTGTTTATGTATTTACTACAACAAATTTCAAGACAAGATCAACAGTGCTAATAAACACGGGCGGTGATGTAAATAGTGAGCCGGGGCGGATTTGGGTCGGAGTTTGTGAAACTTGGTTGGTGTGCGGCGCAAAAACTTCAGGGCAGCCAAACCAGTCGTGTCGGATCAGCAGCTCGGAAAGGTCAGAGGTCATCTTTATAGAGCTGAGTCATTGTGTGAGAGCTTTTTTATTTTTTGTGTTTAATCTATTGAAAATATCGATTACTGAGGAGGGAAACAAATAAAACCTGGTCCCTTTTTGATGATGTCACAAAGGTGGATGGTTTCATTTCACCACAAAGTCTGGTTCATCCTGATCAGCGAGAGCACAATCTAGAAGCCAGCCGTACCTGAGAACGGAAGTAGACCGCTGGACAGACACGACATCATCAGTGCTGTCTGTCTGTCTGTCTGTCTCCTCCGCAGTCTCCTTGTGCAGTAGGAAGGCGCGTGAGACCTTCGGTCGCGATATTGTTTTCAAATTCTGCATGATATTAGTCACAGGGTAAAAAGTGACAGTTCCTGTCCTGCGTCGTGGTGCATACTGCCACCTGCTGCATCGGAGAGTGGAAATAATATAAATAATATTGTGAAAAGACCCTCAGGATATCTCGGGTCGAGAAGTTACGCTGGATGTAGTTTTTTTTTTTTTTTTTTTTTTAAACGTGTCAGCTGATGACATATTTTTAAACACATAGCTAATAGCATTGTGAGCAGTGTCATTCAATGTGGACTTGTTTTTCTCTCTCTTTCTCATTCTCACATACAAACCAACTTCCTCTTCTCACACACGCACACATGCGTACACGCGCACACACACGTCGGTTTTTCTCATTGTGGGTAACGAAACATGGCAGCGCGTTCTGCTCCCACGGACGCACATGACACGGCCACAAAGCCGCAGTGGCCGACTTATGGTGCTTGGACGGCGGCCGTGTTCCGGCTCTCGCTCCATTATCACGCCGCTGAATGGACGCCGAGGCTGGAACGGACGGAGGGGCCCTAACCGGGTGTAGCCTGGGGGGGGTGAACCTCCAGTTAAATGGCGTCCACCCTCTCGGCTCATTGGGATGCAGCGCGGCCCGGCCGATCTTGGCGAGCGGTGCGCTACTGTCTCAGCGAGGTCCACCGCGTTAGAGAGAGAGAGAGCGGCAGGAAGTGCTTTCATTCACTCAGCTGGGGACAGAGGCGATGGTGTGAATACGGATAGGGTGTGTGTGGGGTGGGCTACTTTAAAAAAAATTTTTTTGTAATAAGTCTGTCAGTGAATCCAAGGTATCCATTGTATCGCTAGCACTCGATGTAGCTAAATGCTAAATATAATAATAAGTAGAAAATAAATCAGATATACGACTGTTTAAGAAGCCTCAGCAGGACGGGTGACCTTACGCATGACGCTAGTCCCCGCGCAACACAACAGACATTTTCACAAGCGGATTGATCGGCGGGAACGTTCCTTTCGTCTTCTCTCACGCCTGTAGTTCGTCCTGCTTTTGTACGGATGATGACGTCACTTCCACCGGTCGTATCCGAACTCCTTATTTTTCGTGTAGCGACGAATAAAGCTCTTAGCAAAGTAGAAAATAGCATTATCTTGGATGTCGCTCATACAGCTAGAGTGTAAACTTACGGGGGGAAAAAATGCACACTTATAGTACGTAAATGTTTGCTAAGTAAAAAAAATGTTTGCTAACTAAAAGAAAAGTTTTTGCTAGCTAAAAAAGGTAAAAAATTATCTAGCTAAACTTTTTTAATGTTAAAAAGGTTTTTCAAAAAATGGTAAAATGTATTGTTAAAAAAATGTTAGCTAGCAAAAAAAAAAAAAGATAAAAATGGTAAAAAAAAAAAAAAGCTAGCTAGCTAAAACATTTTTTTAGCTGGCTAGCATTTTATAAAAAGTTAAAGAAGGGGAAAAAATGTTAGCTAGCACAAAAAAATATGCACACTAACAATACGTAAATATTAGCTAGCTAGCTGATTTATGGGGGGAAAAAAACCTGGAGCGTTAAAGTCACTAAAATGTTAGCAGAAGTCTTTAAGTAAGGTGAGGTAAAAGTTCACGCGACAGAAACTCAACTGCGATGTAAAACAAGGCTTAAAGCTTAAACTAAAGTAGAAGTTACGCTAGCGTTCTGCGGGATTCGGCTGTGGCGAACGGCACGGTAAAGTGCTGCATCACACGCATTTGAGTCAGTGTGCGAGTGAGTCACGCAGCGCGCCGCCGGTGGAGCGAGCTAGCCGAGGCGGCTAATGCGCCCGCCGTGTGACTCAGATTAAGAACAGGTCACCTGAGCGTTCGGCCTTCCGGCGTGTCGCTTAGTCATATTCTTACTGACAACAGTGTGTGTGTGTGTGTTGCTTGGTTGGTGGTGAGGGGGAGAGAAGGTGTGTGTGGGTTAGAGACACACACCACACACACACACACGTTCAGTAGCTGTGGAGAGAAAGCACTGCTTTTATTTTCCCTATCTCGCCCCTTTTCTGACCCTCCTTTCATTTGTTTTGTATTTATGCTTGTTGTTTCAGCAGAACTAGATCCTGG
>JAQQZT010000001.1:5450692-5469167 GCA_030068275.1 Clarias platycephalus
ACGTGAGACACGTTAACACACACACACACACACACACACACACACACACACACACACACACACACACACACACTCCACTTCCCCTCTCTCTCTCTCTCTCCCCGTGTGAATGTTTTTTCTCTCAGGTGAAGAAGCTCAGCTCGCTCGGGTCATGCAGTGTCTCAGAGAATAAATAAATAAATAAACACAATACTATTTAAACGCAGTAAACGGTTATTAGTGATACGAAGTCTGTAACCGGTGTCTCAGGTACAGTCAGTTTATAAGGAAATGAGACGCTTAGTTTTACTGCAGAACGTCCTGCACACACATACACACACACACACACACACCTTCTTTATTCATCCTTTCGTTCTTTTCTTGTTTGTTTGTTTGTTTGTTTGTTTGTTTTACATTATATACATCTTTACTTCCTGGTTCAAGTCAAAGTCAAATTTATTTTCAAAGCACATTTAACTTTACTTGTCCAAAACACAGCTGCAGACGTAGAAACAGACAAACATAAGGAAATACAATCCTAATAATAAACGACCATAAATTATACAACCATAAATAAAACGTTCGTAAGAAAATGTCGTTGTATAATAAATAAAATAAAACAAATAAAACAGTAGAACAATAAATAAATAAAAAAGAATAATAAAGAATACCTCATCGCTCTGTATTAAATGATTTAAAAACAGAAAGAGTTCAGCCTATAGATAGTTTCATGAATATTTGTATACATTTTATTTATATATATATATATATATATATAATGTGTGTATGTATGTGTGTGTGTGAATATAATATATATATACACACACACACACACACATACACACACATATATATGTGTGTATTTACAAAATAAACATTCTTATAAACAATTATATATATTATAAACCAATATATTATTGTAAGTTATTATGAACCGATGTGTAATTAACTGAGGTTTTATATATATATATATATATAAAATACTTTAGGTCTCACCGGTTAGTGTAATCACACACATCACTTTACAGTTTAACACACATTTACAAACAAATAAATAATTACTGATATTCCCCACGGAGATGAAAAAAAATATATATATTTTCCTGTTAGATTATTTTTATATTTTTTATTTTTATTATTATTATTATTATTTAAATTTTACTGACTCAAATAATAAAGTAAAGATGTATGAGAATATAAAAAAAACTGAGAATTAAAAAATAAAAATAAAATATATATATATGTATTTGTTTATTTTTTTTGTGGAAAAGCATCTCAGTAAATAGTGTGTAATTACATAATTCTATATATAGTCCAGATTCAGGGGGGGGAAAGTGATATTAATAAATGTGGTGGTTTAATTTAAATCATCACAGAATTCTAGGAAAAATGACTCGGTAATTAGTGAGAGACCAAAACAAAAACCAGACCGACATGAGTTTAATGTGGAAAGTGTAAACAGGAGATAAAGCAGTAATAATCCACACTAGCAGTGTGTCTCGCTCCCAGGACATGTGTGTGTGTGTGTGTGTGTTCTGGGAAAACACTGCAGGAGTGTGAATTTGTGAAACTTCCCCTGTAACTTTCCTGAGGTAAAAACCTGATCAACAGGAGACGCGCCAAGTGAGGGGGGAGAGGGGGGGGAGGGGGGTGTGTGGACTGGCGGTTGCCAGGGTAACGGCGGGACGGCCTCGCAGAGCGTCCGTTCTGTAAAGCAGGAGCGCCTGACCGGGCCTCACGCCGATACGATCTGGGACTATAAGGAAGCCTGCGGTTCAAGTTTTTTTTTTTTTTGCTAAAGGTGGAGCGGCAGGTCGAGGTGAATCAGGGACACGGGCGCGTGTGTGTGTGTGTGTGTGTGTGTGTGTGTGTGTGTGTGTGTGTGTGCGCGCGTTTGTTTACTAGCTTTCATATTGTTCGAGTATGAAATCTGAAAGCGCTCAGTGAGACAAATACGGTGAGTGTCGGAGAAGAGCAGATGGGGGGGGTGAATACTTTCTCAGGGAAGCGACGCGGCGCTGTAGTTCGTAGCGGCGCTCATCGAACAAACAGTGTGTGATTAAAATCTGCGGTTTAATGGCGCTTGTATTGTAGGACAGGAATAACAGTGGACTCGACGCGCTTCAGCCGTTTAAATTTGTTTATTCAGATACCAGGACTAGTTATTACCTGACAGGACTAGTCATTACCTGACAGGACTAGTCATTACCTGACAGGACCAGCTAGTTTTTAAACGCTCTGGATAGTTAGCTAGTTAACTACTAGAACTAGGTAGAAGGATTGGATGGACAACTACAGACTAGACGTTTAGCAGTTACATAAAGTAGCCCTACTAATTTAACTGCTATCACTATCTAGAATAAAAATATCATCAACTAGATAGTTATTTAACAGGCACTTTGTTAACTGTTGGTGATCAGATGGGTCAAACACTCGAAGTTAATGAGATTAAAACTAAAACTTTCGAAAAGGGTTTTGGTTAAATTTATCAGTTTTGTACAATCGTGGTTTATTTATTCATTTTGATGTCATTATTATTATTATTATTATTTTTGGCGATACATTGTTTTTATTTCCCCCTCCCCTGGTGTGTGTGTCTCTCGTCCTCACTGCAGCATCCTTGGCTGGATCAGATAACGTCTCGCTGCTCTGAGAGACAAATCGCACAGCAGTGCTTGTTGTAGTTCTGTTTTTTGTTGTGTGAATACGCAAGTAAATTCAATGTATATATTATAAAATTTTTTCCAAAAAGCATCCGCTTTGTCGTTCCTCTGCACGAAAGTTTTGGAGAAATGAAAGATAAATAAATAATCACATGGGATCGTCCCTGTTTGTCCACGACACATAAACATGTCGAGGCGCTCGAGCCTTTTTATCGACGTGTCCTCACGAATCAAACTCTTCCCGGTCCCCCGTCCTCTTGTTCTGGGGACGTGTCCGGTTTCAGCAGCTTCAGCACAGAGCTCGAGGGAACCGGATCCTCTCCGGGGGGCGGCGTTCCAGCTCTCCCGCAGCTCGTCCGTCCACGTCCGACCGATCCGCTGACTCTGGGGTTCAGACGGAACCGAGCGGAAACCACAGTCTGGAGACCTGACGGAGACGAGAATGACGTGGGATAAAGCTCAGACTTGGATCTGTACCAAGAGTAGATCGGATAAAAGCATGTGGACCCGCGTCATAGTCCCGCTCTCGAGACCCGTCAGATCCGCATCCGATCCGCATCTGATCCGGCTCCTCGTTTCATAAAAAAGTTCCCTCAAACTCCCGAGTCTGTCGAGTCCGTACGTCATGAGGGATTAAAGCAGATGAAGAACGCCTGCCGAGCTGAACACCACACTCGTCTAAATCTTTATAGGACGATTAATTAACCAGCGTAAATCATGTGGCTCCAGCGCTTACAGACATCCTGAGCGGGGCGTTTGAACGGTTTAGGCGTTCACGTCGGGGTAAATTTGTTTCCTGGACAATAAATCAGACAGTTTTTTTTCCTCCAGCTCAGGTATCAGTTTATTTAACTACACGTTTTGGTCGATGAAGACTTCTTAATTTTTTACGGTGATAGAGATAATTTTGAAGTAAATTTTATCTCTGCATTCAAGTGAGGAATCATGAAAAAAAAAGAGAAAGAAAATGTTTTCATTGTTTTTGCAGGAATTGGATGAATTTTGCACAAGACAAACTGAAGGGAAAAAAAAACAATTGTAAGAAATAACAAACATTTTTGTTTGTTGTTGAAAGTAAAAAAATAAAAGGTTTTTTTTTTTTTAATTCAAATGTTTCAAAACCACAAATCGACAACCTCTCTGAGACGCGAAATATTTACAACTTAATGTCTAACGAAAATTATTACTAGTTTGTAAACTGTAGCACCCCCTAGGTGTGATCCAGAGTAGATGGAGTTCCTGCGTACAAGCTGATGAGCCGGACCCCACTGATAAGGCCACGCCCACCAAAAGTGAACCAGGTGCCAGTTCATGTCTGGTGCCGGGGTTAGATCCGGTTCAGTAGGGAACCCCGAAAGAATTGGTTTAGTTTTCCCAACGGTCTAGAGAGTCGCGTCATGACGTCACTGTGTACCCCCGAGTACGTTTCTACTTTCCCAGCAATGCTAGCAATAAAAAGAAAATGAAAAAGAAATGCTAGCGGCAAGCGTTAATCCAGTGGTGATCTTCAGCGGGTCTTTCTTTATCATTACTAGAAATAATTTTTTTTTTCTTTTAAAGATGTCGGTCGCAAACTTTTAGTTGGTCGTGGTAATCCCACCCATTCCCAGTGGTACCCAGTGGTTCTTCATCCTAGCCCAGAAAAGGGTCAGAGCCGCCATGAAACCGGTTCTTCAGTCCGAGGCCCGGTGTCTCGGCCGTTGAAATTGTGCACCGGCTCCACGCTCTCTCGTGAACTGACTTCGGGTGGGAAAGGGCTAACTGACGAGCTCCCTCTCCAGGTTGGAGCCCTGGTCTCCTTATTCCCTGCGAGTCCCTTGAATCATTTTTTAATAAATCGTCTTTAGGTCTGAATCGAAAGAAGGCTTTTCAGGCATGTGGTTAAGGTGCCTCCTTAGGGGGGTGTTTCAGGCAAGGTCCGTGGAGATGGCTAAGGAGCGACCTGGGAGAGACCTGGGCGTGTCTCCTTAATCTGCTGCCCCTGCAACCCGGATACATGGAAGAAAATGGGTGGGTGGAAGGCTGCCTGGTGCTGATTGGACAACATTTGCTTGAACTTTAAAACGATGACCTTTATGTTTTGCAAGGCAGCATAATTATTTTTTTTTTTCTTTTCACAGTTTCAGCAAGCAAAAACAGGTTCTTTTCCTCGACGGGTTCCCCAGACCTCGGCTTGCTCCGACGGTGGTTTCTTGGGTTACGTCTAATCTTGGAATGCGTGACCTTTCGTTAAAGGCATTAAAGACCGCAATCGAGCCCGCACGTGTAATGCAGGATCACAGAGTGTGAGCGTAAGACATATGCCCGTGATATCGCTTAACAAAACAAACGCGGTTACTAAAGCGTTCAGCCTGCGTCTGTGCATTGTTCCTCCGCTTAGAGGTGCGAGTTTGTGCACAGAGACGGCGTTCCAGCCCGGGATAACTCCAGACGTGTCGAGGCCTGTGTCTTCAGAAATGTTAGCCTGCAGTGCGCTCTTAATATCTTTTATACACCGCTATAACGCTGTAGAGAACTAACCGGAGTTCAGCGCCAGGTGAGATCCGGACAGACCTGTTTACCGAGGACAAAGTTCTCCAGAAACATCTACTGTAGAAGAACACAAACAGATAATAAGAGTAAACACGGTGGACGAGAGCGTCACTGCCGCTCCATCGGCCTCACTGCTGTGGGAAAGGGGAGAGAGAGAGAGAGAGAGAGAGAGAGAGAGTGTGTGTTCCCTTAGAGGAGAAAAAGGACGTGATGGCACTGAGACATGAGGACAGGCCTGTTACTACAGATGCAGAGACACACTTTTTTACCTAGTGTCTCTCTCCTGGTGTTGTCTATACGTAACCTTGCTCTAGTATCTCAATTCAGTCTCTCTCACACATCTTTTGTCCAGTCTTCTGTCCAGTAGTCCCTATCAGGTCTGTCCCTGTATTTGTCCCCGCTTCTAATTCTCTTCATCTGTCCTTATTCAAGTCTCTCTCCAGACTCTTTGTCTTAGTCTCTCTCCAGTCTCTAATGCTTTCTAGTCTCTTCATCCAGCCTTTTTGTCCAGTCTCTCCCTTGTCTGTTTTACAGTCTCTCACTAGTCTCTCTTCAGTCTCTAATGCTTTCTAGTCTCTTCGTCCAGTCTCTCTCCAGCCTTTTTGTCCAGTCTCTCCCTTGTCTGTTTTACAGTCTCTCACTAGTCTCTCTTCAGTCTCTATTGCTTTCTAGTCTCTTCATCTCTCCCTAGTCTCTTCATCCAGTCTCTCCCTAGTCTCTTTACCCAGGGTTGCACTCCTAATTCTCTTCATCTATCTCCTTTCTATCTAGTCCAGTCTCTCTCTCTCTCTCTCTCTCTCTCTCTCTCTCTCCATTTATCCAGTCTTTCTCTTGTCTCTTTATCCAGTCTCCCACTCTCAACTCCTTTCCAGTCTTTTTCACACTCTACAGTCTCTTTATCTGGTCTCTATTTGAAGAGAACTGGGAGAGACTGGAAAGATGATGCATGAAAGGAACTCTCTTCCTGTAATCTCTTTACCTCCTTCATCTCTTTCCTGTCTCTCTACTCAGCTTCCAGTCTTTATATCTATATAGATGACTATTTATCCAGTCTCTCTCTCTCTCATACATTTATATCCACTTTATTCACTGTATTTATCCATTTAACCTTATTTAAAACATTAATATCGTTATCCAGTCTAGTATCTCTTTCCAGTCTCTCTCTCTCTCACCAATCTCTATCAGTTCGTCTAGTCTCCCCAGTCTCGTCTCTTCCCTCTCGTTCCTCGTCTCTATCCGGTCTCTATTCTATTTGTTTTACTTTATCCAGTGTATCGCTCTTTCCAGTCTCTCTCACCGGTCTCTTTGTCTGTTAGTTTAGTATCTCCATGTAGTTTATCTTAAGTCAAGTCGGCTTTTATTGTCTTTCCAACCATACACAGTTCAGTACACAGTGCTAATAGCACACACGGTGCTACTCTCTCTTAAGTCCCTGTCTCTACCCTTATGTGGTCTCGCTTCCTCTCATCACTCTGCGTCTCTCTCTCTCTCTCCAGTGTTTCTCCTTAAATCTATTTTTCCGATCTTGTTCTTTAAACATGTCTGACTTCCTCTTCAGTCTCTCTCTCTCTCTCTCTCTCTCTCTCTCTCTCTCTCTCTCTCTCTCTCTGGTGTTACATAACTGTGGCAGCTCAGGCGCTTCCTCCACAATGTTTTTGCTAAGGAATCGCTTGATTTCGTTCTGGTGTGTGTGTGTGTGTGTGTGTACACTCACACACAGGCGAATTGTAACCTGTCCTCTTAGCACGTTAGTGCGATACTGAACTCTACTGTGTCTCACCTGCCTCACATCACATTTGTATTTTTTAGTTTTAGTTTTTTTTACACCGAGCAGTGCATGATGGGATTGGAGCGCTGAACTCCTGACCTCCTGGAGTGCGTGTCAGAGCCGCTTTTGCTTTCACACTCGCGCGCACACACACACACAGAGCAATAAAACGCAATAAAAAAATAAAAAAAACATGAATCATGCCTTATCACTTGATCAAAGTGTGTGTGTGTGTGTGTGTGTGTGTGCGGTGTTCAGCTCGCTCCCGGTGGTGGATCAGTGAGACATGTTAAAATACTTTTTTTTTTTTTAATTGATTGTCAAATAAATGTAAAAAATCTTAAATATATAATAATAAATATAAATAAAGATGTCTTGAGTCAGGCACAAAATTGCAAACCATGAATATATTTATATAAAATAACCCAACTACAAATGTATTAAAAAGACAAATAAATAAAAGATCAATAAAGGAGGTACATTTAGACTTATTAAAAAAAGATTTATATACAAAATCTGTGGGAAAACAATTACAGAAATAAAACAATTAAATAAAAAAAGCAAAAAAAATATTTATATATTTTTTCCCTTTTTAGAACTATACAATTTATTAATTATTAAAAAAAATGCAGATTTCTGAAAGTTAGCATTTTAATATGAAATAAATCAATTAGAATATTTATATAAAAATATATCTATTTTTAAGTTCCTATTTTGATTTATTCAAGTATTTTTACTTGCTGTAATTTTCCCCACAGATTTTTTTATAAACTATTTATTGTTTTCTACGTCTAAATGTACCTTCTTTAATTTATCCTTTTCATTCATTTTTATTTTTTCGATACATTTGTTTGTTTGCTTTTTTGTCGTTTTTTATGTATTTATTTATTAATTTATTCCCTAGTTTGCAGTTATACACAGGGTCAGGCAGAAAGATGTACACACTTCAGGAAAATAAAAAATAAAATAAAATAATCCAATATTAAAGTCAGTGCTGTGGGTTATATGTTGATGTATATGATAATGTTATGATGATATTACTAATATTACATTATTATAATGTACATCATACTATTCTTCTGTTCCTGAAGTGTGTGTGTGTGTGTTATAATAATAATAATAATAATAATAATAATAATAATAAATAATCGCTTTGGGTTTCTTTTAATTGAGTTCCTTCCTGAGGAGGAGGAAGAGAGAGTCATTTCTTTCTTAAAGTAACATGCTTTATGTAATAGTCTGCTCTCCGTGTGTGTAAGTGTGTGTGTGTGTGTGTGTGTGTGAGAGAGAGAGAGAGAGCAGTAGTCTGGATGAAGAGCGCCCTGATCAAAGGGCCGGTGTTCCCAACATAAGGTTTCATAACTCGCTCTCTCTCTCTCTCTTTATTTCTCACACACACACACACACACACATATTATATAACTGGAGAGTAGAGAGTGGGAACAAGCCAGCTGTGTTGCGTCAACAACCAGCAGCCCCCCAATAACACACACACACTAAACACTGCAAATCCCAGTACTATGCGCAAAAATAAAATAAACTGATTTGAAATACTGTATACACACACACACACACACACACACACAGAGTTGTGCTGAAACAGGCGAGTCTCCAGCAGCGATGCTGGTGGTTTTCTACATTTCAGTTATTTTCTTCTCCTCGAGCCCGCCCACTGTCTCGCACTAGGCCCCGCCCACATGCACCCACTTTCTGTTGTGCAGTCGACTGGGATGATTGACACGAGGCTCATCCCATCAGTACCAAGTGATTACTTACCCCTGATCAGTGAGGAGGAAGCGCATTCAGACCTACATGGGGAATAATAAAGTCTACAGATATGAGGCACAAATAATGATTTCATTTAAGTCACAATTAAAGAAAGACGTTTATAAACGCAGAGCTTTTTAAATTACATAATACATTCAAATAATTTCAATAATTTACACGCGCAAGCTAAAGCAGATGTGTTGAAAAAAATGTAGAACAATTAAGTAAATTTTTCATGTAATTTAAACACTTAAATGAAATTTTATGAATGCTGAACTTTAGATTAAATAATACAACAATTAAAAAAACTATTTTAAATCATACGAGTTTACTGTTTGTTTAGAATTGTAACCAAGAATTCCTGATGGGAAATACGGTACCGGCTGACTTCAAGACTGTAAACTTCACACACACGTTATTAAATAAATATGAAAACAAAAAAAATAAACGTATTTTGAAAAATGTAGCAAATAATGGACAAATATTAATTTAAAGTGTTTTTAGGGTTTGGTAATAAAATTGGAAAAGTTTTAATGCGTGAGTAATCATTTTCAGCACAACAGTTCATACACGAGTAGATCTTCAAGCAGGCTAGATTTATTCATTTATTTAAATTTTTTTGAGGACAAACTCTTAAAAACATAAAAAATAAATGAATAAACCACTAAATCAAACCTCCTTAACAAAATTTGAAAGAAAGAAGACTTTCACGAGGTCATTACGAGGATCACGTGATATATTTTAACCAATGTAAATAAATACATTTTAATAAAATGTTAAACTTGTAATTCTCATTCGAGTCGGTGGGAAAAGTCAGATCGGTTTCGTTATCGTCGTCCTTAACCAAATTGACATTTTTAAATTCCTGTGCGTTTGCCTTTGATGTGGTGGAATGTCGCAGTTCCTCTACAGTCCTACAGGTGGTGCACTTCTGAACCTGTTCTCACAATAGCACACAGCGCAGCACAGCGTCCCGTATGGAGGGAGCGAAGTGTTGGAAAAGTTTACTTTACAAAATGTACACAAAATGTACAAAAAAATAAATAAATAAATCATAATATTATATCAGGATATTATGAATTTACGATACAGAATCTCTGTAATATCGTATAATATCGTATCGGGACGTCTCTCTCGTGATTCTCGCCCTTCAGTTCCAATAAGTCATTTTTTTTCAATCAGTTAACAGACAACATAGGCGTGTGTGTGTGTGTGTGTCCCCGCAGGGCAGAGTGTGTGTGTATGTGTGTGTCGTATCATTAGCACTAATCTCGGGTAATCTGAGCTCGTGCGTGTGTTACATGGTGTCTCACGTTATGTCGGGACTCTGAAGTATGCGGACGAGCTCGTAATCACGCCACCTGTGCAATAAAGTCCAGTCGTGAAATCTCCTTGTTTCCAAGTTCCTCAGCAACATTGTTCCAGTTTGGGGACGTCCCCTTCGTGTTCCAACACAAAGCGAGGTCCATAAAGACATGGATGAGCGAGTTTGGTGTGGAAGAACTTGACCTAAACCAGCGGAGACTGCATGTCACGAATGCAACTCTCAGAAGAGTTGAAGCTGTTCTAGCCGACATCATATTAAACCCTATGGATTAGGAGTCGGACGTCACTCAAGTTCATATACACGTGGAGTTGGGACACGAACTCGATCAGAGGAAACAAGGCCCAGGAGTCGCCCTCCGTTCTTCACCTCATCTGCTTCGACACGGGAAATCCGAGTCCGAACGCGACCCGCCGGCTGCTGATGGTCGAGTTTCAGACTCGCAGGCGTGACACGGGGACTCTGATGAGTCGGCGTTTCGGCTTCTGCCTCATCGCGTCGGAGAGAGGATGAAGGAGAGGAGCGTGAGACGAGAAAAAAAACAAAGCGCTAGACCTGCGAGTGTCTGGGTTTCTGTGGTTTTTGTTGTTTTTTTTAACATAGCTAATTTAATTTCTAAGTTAGTCTTCTTCTTTGTATACCGACAGATGGATGGAGAGATTTACAGTGTAGAGAGGAAGAGACAGGCAGACAGATAGAGAGAGAGAGAGAGAGATGGTGACGGATAAAGTGGCGATGGACATGGAGGAGGATAAACACAGACAGACAGACATAGAGGGAGACGGATGGATGCTGAGAGGGAGACAGAGAGACTGATGTATGGATGGGTGGACACATAAAGAGTTAAAGAGTTAGATGAGGAGAAAAGATGGATAGACCGTGAGGTGGAGAGTCAGATATATGAAGAGGGTGAATGGACCGAGAGAAAGGGAGATGGAGTTACATAGAGAGAGAGAGAGAGAGAGAGAGAGACGGGAGGACAGAGGGGATTATAGACGGATCGATAGTGAAGTTGATAGTCACACGGACAGAAAGGAAGATGGACATGAGCAGAGAGAGAGAGACGGACAGACTGATAGAGAGACAGACCGATGGATGGACAGAGACGGACAAATAAGAAGGTAGAGAAACAGACAGATAGAGAGACAGACGCATAGATCGATAAAGAGAGAGAAACACAGAAACAGATAGAGAGACAGATAGATATATAGAAAGAGAGAGACAGATAGATAGAGAGACAGTCAGACAGATAGATGGACAGAGACAGTCTCTGATTGGACAAGGCAGTGCAGGCTGATTAATTGTTGAACATCTATAGATAATGTGAAGAAAATGTTAATTCTAGTAAATCCCTTTTGAAACAACGTGTGTGTGTGTGTGTGTGTGTGTGTGTGTGTGTGTGTGTGTGTGTGTGTGTGTGTGTGTGTGTGTGTGTGTGTGAAAGCACGTGTGCACGTGCAACAAGTTTGTATCCCGCCGGCCCGGGCCTTCGTGCCAGACTGTCAGTGCGACGTTCATCAGGAAATGAATTATCCGCGTATCACACCGCTAATGAGAGGACGCGGAAGCGGAGCGACAGATGGAGAGACGGGAGGAGGTGGTGGTGAGATGGAGGGAGGGGGTGCAGCGGTGGACAGATTCCTGCAGGTGCCTCAGAGAAGCTCTCGGATTGGGAGTGTGTCCACACACACACACACTAACGCAGAGATCGAGGTCTGATTGAAGCGTGTGAAGCAGACGACCTCCACATGCTTAATTCCACTCTCGTCCATCCAGCCCCACCCCCGTCACATGTGCCGAGGTGTAGAGTAGACTGGACGAGAGGCGCATCCAATCCCAGACGAGCGCTCTGGACCACAGGTGTCTCCAGACGGCGTCTTGGTATTAAAGTCCCATAAATGAAATGGGTTTTGACTGTAGGGGAGCCGTCATCCCCTGTCAGTCCCGTCGTCACATTCATCTCCAGTCTTCTTTCCTCATCCCAGCTGGCTCCATAGTCCCAGTGATATCCCATGTCATCCCCTCTCCATCATTCTCTTCATCCCCGTCTATCACATTCATCCCCATCATCCCAGGCATTTCCCGTCATCCCTGTTAGCTCCGTCATCCCAGTAAACTCCCCTCATATTCTCCATCCCCGTCATCCCAGTCAACTCTATATCCCACCACCCTGTCATTTCCTACTCTTGTTTATTCTCACACCTGTATATGTATACTGGGATTACTGCAGACCTGGTACCGCAGCACTTGCACTAGTTTAACTCATACTGCGTGTGTGTGTGTGTGTGTGTGCATGTGTGGTGAGTATTCATTCTCTGGCGCAGCAGGCGCGTCACTCCATCACGTTGTGCTCGAACCTGAGCCACGGACGCGCATGTTCGCTGAATTTCATTTGTCGGGAAAAAAATGATGCCGAGTCCAGAAATCTGTAAACAAACCCAAAACATAACATGGCTCAGGGGGCATGCGGCTATGAGAAACGCTAATGCTACGACATGCTAGCGATGCTAATAGATACGTCAGCTGATTGGTTTTTATAGAGGGAGACGGAGAGAGAGAGAGAGAGAGTTAAGGGTGCTGTGTGTATCAGACTGTGGTGCTTCAGTCTGGTAACACACACAGTGATGGAGAGACAAGAGTGAACTAAAGGAAGAACGAGCGGACAGATAGATGCGACGATGGACGGACAGGATCGATAGAGGATAGAGACGGGCCGGGAGAAAGCAATGAGTGACGGACATGGACAGAGGAGGAGACAGACAGGCACCTGAAGAGACGGAGAGACAGAGAGAGACGCGGAGGGTTTAGATGTAGAGCGGCTGCAGTATGTGGGTCAGGACTCTAGTGTACATTGTGCTCTGTGTGTGTGTGTGTGTGTGTGTGTGTGTGTGTGTGTGTGTAGCCCAGTTTACAGTGAGGACATCTCTGTCTCTCTCTCAGGGAATCACTAATGAGCTACAGTTTGGGGACATGGCCTTATTCTCTCCGTGTGAGCAGCACTGTGTGTGTGTGTGTGTGTGTGTGTGTGTGTGTGTGTGTGTGTGTGTGTGGCCAATATGCATTCATTTCCCCATTTCAAACTAATATACATCCTAAAAAAAAAAACACTTGCCTTTGTCCAAAATTATTGGCACCCCTTTATGTATTGGTGCTGATTCATTTATTTTATAATTTTTTTTTTTTTATGTTATATATATAATACAGAAAACTTCTAATGATTTTATACATTTCCCCAAAAATGGCCTTTTTAAAATGCAAACGATTCATATTTCTATTTGAGTATCGATACTAAAACTGCTGGAAGTTTCTGCATATGACCTGTAATAAAAAATGTTGCTTAAAATAGTTTTTCTAGTAAAAAAACGCTTAAAAAGAAAAAATAAATAAACCTGTAGTGTCCGTAACCGTGTCGAATTCATGCTGCGATATCTTGAATTCTCTGCATTTTTAGTATATTACACTTCCTCAGGGTCATGTGAAATCTAAATCGGCAGTTACATCTGAAATGACAGTTATGACCGTTGAAAGATTTGAATTTTGAAAAAAAAAATAATAATAACGGACACTACAGACATAAAAGGGCATGAAGTTATTTATTTATTTAATTAATGTGTTCCTTTTTATCTGATAAAAATATAAATGTGTTTGTGTATTTGCAAAAGAAAAACAAAAAATATATGAATGTGTATGCATATTTACAAAACAAACAAACCAAAATTAAAAAACAGGAAGCATGGATCGGGAGATAAGAAGCATCAAGTGTTATGAAAAAATGTTGTTTATATGATCGTATCAGAGAATTCAGAAACCTTTTCACCTAATCTAATAAACAGATACCACACACACACACACACACACACGTGCCGTTTTGCGGCAGTGCACCCATGCTTATTATCATTATTGTTATTATTTTGCAGCGTTCCCTTTTTTTTCCATGTACACACATTCATGTGCCTCACACACACACACACACACACACACACACACACACACACACACACACACACACACATATATTAGTTTGGAGCTTCAAACTCTCACTTCCTGTATGAGAATAAAATTATATCTGTGTGTGTGTGTGTGTGTGGCATATGAATGTTCAGCTGCTTCTGAAGCTTATAGATATTAAAGACTTTAATGTAAACTTTATTTGTTGTTGGACTTCCTGAACCAGCGCAGAAGGAAGAAAGCCATATAAAGTGGCCCACGGCTTGCTTGCTTCCCCCCTAACTCCTACACCCTACACCCTACACCACGCCCCCTGCAGTAGTGTTCACTTCCACACAGTCTCCCTCACACTTTGTTCATGTCAGTAAAATCAGGCGAAGGCTCTAGCGCTAAACCACCCGTCGCTATAGAGATCATCATTCGATTCAGTACCTAGAAGGCGTCCCTAGATTAGCCCCGCCCCCCAGCTCGACCCTGCTTAGACGCTCGTCTTCGCTTCCTGTCAGAGGAAGCTCTGGAGATATAAATAGTCCGGTCCGTGTTGCCATCGATCGCTGACGCCACGCGGTTCACTCCGCCATTCCCCTGACCGACCCGAGAGCAGGTGGGGTTCCTCTTCAGCCGCTCAGGACTCGAGTGCGCTCGCAGCGTGAACCGCACGCTTGGGTTCCCTGCTGTTTCCCGTGCTCGTGTAAACAGGACGTCCTGGCAGGATCTCAGCCGGGAGGGTTGAGGTTTTATTCTCGTGCCGTCCTCTTCCTCCTTCGTCCTATACACCTCGTCCATGCGCTCTTGATCTGGCTGGTGGGTTCGGGTGGAGGGACACCATCTCGGGCGTGGGACGGTCATTGTTTCACGTTCCAGTGTTTCACATTTGTTCCCTTTTCTATTTCTGTCTGTCGAATGAGAACTAGATAGATAGAATGACGCAGGTGTTCCATGAACGTCATGGTTCAGAGTCAGTCAGATATGTTAACGTCTTGAATAAGCAGATCTCGAAGATTTTCCTTTTCGTTAATGGCGTTAAAGCTAAATTTCTGGAATATAAACAACAGAATCCCAACCAGTCAGGATAAAGAGGCGTTGCTCCACCCAACCCAATATTTGTGTTGCCTAATTCTTCAGGAAACATTTCACCTCAAATGACAAACTACAGTATGTCCCCGACATACGAACATTCTTTACGAAAGGGAAAAAAAGCTTAAAAGCAGCGCCGATGTAGCTGTTACCGAAGTGAAAATAATCGAGAGAACTGAGCGAGGTGAAAAGATGGCAGAAATCATGGAAGATCATGGGACATGTTAGTTTCACACTGTATAGCCGACTGTGTCCGTATCCTAGTACCTGGACAGAGTCCGCCGGACTTACGAACAAATTAGACTTACGAACTTGTTGGTATGTTGGGAAATTGCAGTACTGTATAGCTTTAAACCAGATTAACCGGTATGGCTTTCATCAACAGTATGTTTTAAACGATAAATAATAATAATTATAATAATAAATAACTAAAATTAAGTTAAGCTTTTTTTTTTTAAAAAGACGTCATTTAAAAGCAAGGAACTCGAAAATGCTGAAAAATATTCAGCATTCTATATTGTGTTTCCTGTTGCTGCTTCGTTCGTTTATCGTAAACCAAGTCTGTGTGTCTGTCTGCAGGCAAGCCGTACAACGTGGCCAGTTCAGAGCGCGTGCAGCTCTCCGGGACGTACAACGTACGCAAAGGCAAACTGCAGCTGCCCGTGAACCGCTGGAGCCGCCGGCACGTCATCCTGTGCGGCACGTGTCTGATGGTGTCCTCGATCAAAGCCAGCCACGCCGGCAAAATGCACATCCTGCCCCTGATCGGGGGAAAGGTAACGCCCGACACTGTACACAGAACGCACACCCTGCCACTTACAGGGGGCCACGGTCACGTCAAATACAGCAACAAAGTAACACGTAGCTAAACTGTTCTACCTGCCTCTAATAGAGGCAGTGTTCACAGCTTAAAGTATTCAAAATGATCATCTTGCCTCGATAGTAACTAGTCAATCAAATAAAAATCCACATCCTACCCTTTATAAGAGTGATATTAGCAACTTAAATAAACAACAAAATAAAATGAGCATTCTGCCTCTAATAGAGGCAGTATCGGCAACCTAATTTAAATAAAAAGCCCAGTCAGACAAACAAAAAGCCTCTAATAGAGGTAATATTAACCACTTTTTTTAAAAAATGATGAAATAGAATGTGCATCCTGACTCTAATAGAGGCATTATTAACAACCTACTCTTAATAAAATGTACATCATGCCTCTAAAAGAGGCAGTATTAGCATCTTAAATTAACAACTAAATAAAATGCGCATTCTGCCCTTTAACAGAGGCAGTATCAACAAACTAATTTAAATAAAGTGCAAAATGCACTAATGTCTAATATTAGAAATGTAATCTAAATAAAATGCACAGTCTGCCTCTAATAGAGGCAGTATTAACAACTTAATCTAAATAAAATGTGGAACCTGCCTCTAATTAAGGCAGTGATAGCAACTTAATTGAAACTAAAAGCACATCTTAACTCTAATAGAGTTATGATAACAACGTAAATAGACAGTAAAATCAAATGCACGTCCTGCCTCTAATAGAGGCGATGCTAAGAATTTACTAATACTTTAAAATGCACAACATGCGACATTAGCAACGTATTCAAAATGAAATCCACATCATACCTCTAATAGAGGCACTATTAACAACGTAATCAAAATTAAACACCCATCCTGCCTCTAATGGAGGCAATTGTAACAAATGAATAAAAAAAAAAATTCATCTCCTACCTTTACTGGTGGTGATATTAAATTAAACCACTTAAATATAAACACTAAATAAAATGTACAGCCTGCCTCTAATAGAGGCAATGTTAAGAACTTATTCAAAAGACTCGTCGTGCCTTTAACGTGGGTGCAGTTTGAACATCTTGTTGTAATTGAAATGCACATTTTGCCTCTGATGGAGGCAGCGTTGACAACTTATTCTAAATAAAATACACATCCCGCTCCTGATCATTATAAACGTAACTGGTGAAAATGTACATCCTGCCTCTAATAAAGGCAATAGGCACAACTTAATCTAAATCCAATACACATACTGCCTCTAATAGAGGCAATATTAACATATTAACATTAACTTAAATGAATTAAAAAGTCCTACCTCTGATAGAGGTAATACTAACAATTTAAATAAACAACTTAATTAAATGCACGTCCTGCCTCTAATAGAGGCAATAGGAACAACCTTCTCTGCACGTTCTGCCTCTTTTTGAAGGAAAGGTAAGGAATTAAATGTTTCAAAATGCACATTCTGCCTCTTAATGGAGGCAGTGGTAACGATCCTAATCGTGTTAAAACGCACATCCTGCCGTGAAGGTAAGATAAACAGTAAGCACAAACTTTATGACCTTTAATAACCTCACTTCATTGTGGTGCTGCCTGAAGGTGATATTGTTATTTTCTCTCTGTGTGTGTGTGTGTGTGTGTGTGTGTGTGTGTGTGTGTGTGTGTAGGTAGAGGAGGTGAAGAAACACAGCCACTGTTTGGCCTTCAGCTCGGCCGGGCCTCAGAGTCAGACCTACTACATCAGCTTCGACAGCTTCACAGAGCACCTGCGCTGGCACCGTCACGCCGCCAAGGTGTGTGTGTGTGTGTGTGTGTGTGTGTGTGTGTGTTCATAATTTCACCCTCTAACTTTAGTACACAGAAACTCCTTTTCCAAACGTTCCATGTGTCACATGGTGTATGAAGGTAAGTACAGATCCACAGACTTCCCACTGTGGTGTAAACTGAACTGTGGTGTGTGTGGTGGTGTGTGTACTGTGAGTGTTGGGGTGTTGATTAGTGCTGTACATGGTGTTGGGTGTGACGTGGTGGTGTGGAGCTGATATACAGATGGTTGTTGCAGCATTTAGTGGCGTTTGAAGCGCACGGTGTCGCGTCACACGTGTTTAATGTTGTGTAGCCGTGTTAAATACGGTGTTCGTCACTTGGTGTTGGAAGGTGTCTGGTGTATGATCCGTCACGAGCTGTCGTGATAAATGATGTGCGGTGTTGGGCTCGGTGTTTGTTGTGTAGTGGTGTTCCTCTGTTGTAGCTCTCCTCTGCCTCTGAACCCAAGTAGGGCAGAATCAGCCGGTCTATTTCCCTCTGCTTTCCTCAGAAACAACCTCGTAGTGTCAGCTGTGTTCATCCCAGAGAGAGAGGAGAAGGAGAGAGGAGGAGGGGAGAGAGAGAGAGGAGGGGACAGAGAGGAGGAGGAGAGAGAGGAGGAGAGAGGAGAAGGAGAGAGAGGGGGAGAGAGAGAGAGAGAGAGAGAGGAGGGGACAGAGAGGAGGAGGAGAGAGAGGAGGAGAGAGGAGAAGGAGGGAGAGGGGGAGAGAGGAGGGGACAGAGAGGAGGAGGAGGAGAGAGAGGAGAAAGAGAGAGAGAGAGAGGAGGAGAGAGAGGGAGAGAGGAGGGGAGAGAGAG
>JAQQZT010000001.1:5473816-5483841 GCA_030068275.1 Clarias platycephalus
CACATGGGTTGTCCCTCTGATGAACTCATTCTTGATCCTATCCATCCTTGTCACTCCCAAAGAGAACCTCAACATCTGATGGATGGATGACGGGTCGAAATGATTAATGATGAATAAGTGAAACGGGCGGATAGAAGGATGAACTGTGGGCAAGTTTCAGTGATAGATGGATGGAACAGTATATGGATAAGTCAGGATAAATGGTGGGATGGATGGATAGATGGTTAGATATTTGGTGAAGTGTAAGGATGGATGGATGGATGGGTCAGTGATGGAGGGATGGGTGGATAGATAAATTGGATTGGTCATTGAGAGATGGATGAGTCAGTGATGGGTGGACCGCTGTATAAATGGTGCAGTATAGTGTTGGATGGATGGATGGATGGGTCAGTGATGGGTGAAGTGCTGTATAAATGGTGCAGTGTGGGATTGGATGGATGGGTCAGTACTGGATGGATGGATAGATATTTGTATGGATGGTGCAGTAAGGAACGGATTAATCGATTGACCGATAGGTCAGGGATGGATGGATGGACAGCTGTATGTGAGTGAAGGTCCATGAGTCAGGATAAATAGTTGGATGGATGGATGAATAGTTAGGTGGTGAAGTATGAAGAAGGATGGATAGATGGAAATAAGTCAGAGTGATGGTTGAATGGATACATGTATGGACAGTGAGTCCCTGCCGTGGATGGGTGGAGCCGTGTAAAAGAACGATGAATGAATGATGTAATGGAAGGATGGAGGAAAGGATGTACATGAACATTAATTATAAACGTCTCCTTACTTGTCACAGATTATGCAAGTTTGTACATGTAGTGTCTGTGTTGTTACCATGGAGACTATTGCATTAGAGCGTAGAAGTATTGAGGTGTGTGTGTGTGTGTGTGTGTGTGTGTGTGTGTGTGTGTGTGTGTGTGTGTGTGGTGTTCCAGTCTGCAGACGTTGCTGTTGGACGGGAACACGTTGTCGGCGTTGCCGGAGGACCTGGGCTCGCTGCAGCGCCTCTGCTACCTCGGTCTGTCCTTCAACGAGTTCAGCGGCGTCCCGGCCGTCCTGGAGAGACTGAGCGCCGTCGAGCGCCTCTGCATGGCCGGGAACAGAGTGGAGCAGCTCGAGCTGCAGACCTTCCGCCTGCTAAGCATCAAATACGTCGACCTGCGGTACACACACACTCACACACACACACACACACACACTGACGCGACTGATAGTTTACAGAGCTCGTCAGTTTGAAACGCCGTGTTGCTCGTCTCGCCTCCGCCAAGAGAGAGAGAGCGGGTAATAAATCTCTGCTCTAAAGATGTACTAGACCTGTCGTAGTGCAGCCACATGGAGAGCGAGAGAGAGAGAGAGAGTCTCCTGTCGACTAACACATGGAGCGGAAATAATAATAATAATAATAATAATAATAATAATAACAATAATAAATAAACAATTATAATAACAACCAGCCTTGTTGGGTCTGTTCAAGTAGTAATGGCAATAAGAGTACTATTTATTTTATTTTTGTTTATTCATAAATGGAAGTCACCACAAAAGAAAGTAGTGGTAATGACCGTGTTTGTGGAAAAAGTATTCGCGCCCCCTCCCCACCTCTGTGATTTCCTCTGTTACTGCGTATCTGTCAAGGGTCCTCACTTTGTATTAAAACCAGCTCTGATATTACACACATCAAACACAGAGTAACACTTTTCTTTTTTTCTTTTTTTAAAGATATTTACTTATCACTCATAAGAAAAAGTATTTGCCGGTATCGGTTCTAATTTCATCCATTACTGCATTTCGTGTCCTCAGATTTTGGACGCAAAACGACATACAGTATTAAATCGCATTTCTGTATCTACTGCGTGGAAACATTTATTATTACATATTTGCTGCACTGTTGGGTAGTTGTTTTTTTTTGTTGTTTGGTCGGTGGGTTGGGATTAATCCAAATATTAAAGAAATAAACCGGTCTTTAGTCCTCGTTTAGAGATTGCCAGTGAGACGTCTGTACGGACGTCTAGAGGAAACTCTTTCGCTGGGTAAATATTATCCGTGTAAACACTGGATTCTGTGTTGTCGGTACATGTTGGCCCCACATGGGGGTTAACATTAGGCGACATTTCCATTTCCTGCAGTGAACTTTTCCTTCCATTCCTGATCATCAATAAACTGTAAGATCAAACGTGTCTCTCACTTTCTCACCCACCTGTCTTCACTTCAGACACTTTTTACTATCCACTGGGTCTCTGATGAGGACGTAAACGCTGTAAAGCATCGAACCAGTGATGGACAAGACTGAATTCTCAAGTTTTCTCTCTAACTCTTTGATTTAAATCAAACCATAACAAAAAAAAAAACATATCAACACTGACACCCGTGTGTGAAAAAGTAATAGCCCCCCTTGCACCAATTTTCACACCAATATTTAAAAAAAATATATATTTCCTAGTGCTTTGCTCCAAAAAAATATAATATAAAACCCCATTCCATTCATTCAACCTCGTGTCACAGACTCTCTCTCCTTAGTAATAGTTTTTTTCCGGGAACAGAGCAGAATGAACGTTCCTCTCAGAAGAGACACGCCGTCCAGCTCCCGACGCCCCAAACCAGCTCTTTCAACACAAAAGATATCTCAGATTTTTCATGCCTCTTTCTTCCTCTCCCGACTTCCTGGATGAGATTTTGGCAGCCTGTGAGGAAGGCTCTCGCTACAGCTCTACTCGGCGACACTAACGCGTTTCAGATGGAGACGCTTCCCATGCTCCACCCTGACACACTTGGACGTTCTCATAACCAAGACAGCGTGGAGAGCTCGCAGCTGTGTCGCTATGGAAACGATTGGAAAATACGATCCTTGATGATGATGATGATGATGATTTTAAAAAACACGTCCGGCTGTTGTTCTGGTCTGAGCCATTGTTGTTTAATAGACCAGGATGTTTTATTGTTGTTGTTCTGTTGTGCGTAATCCAGTTAGTCTGGGGGGCGGAGTTCAATTTCAATGAAAATTCTCTTTAAAAACAAAAACGGTAGTTTCATGTAGATAAAAGTAATGGCACTCTTTAAGGGGAAAAGGAATGCAGTGCCCTACAAGTGGCTGAGCTTTGTTGCTTTACTTCCTCACCCTCTACATCTGCCTGTTATGACATTTGATGGACGAGGCTTTGATGTAAATCAGATTTGCCGTGTGTGTGTGTTTCATGGCCGATCGGAGTTTATCACATGAAGAAAAGTTATGAACGTTCGGCCTACGAAAGCAGTGTCTCTACTTTGTGAAACTTAGTGAAAAGTGGACTTGACATGATGGTCCCAAGGGGGTCATTACTTTTTCACACCTGTGAGATGGATAATGGATGTTTTACGCTTTGTCATATCTGAGCTAACCCGAGCTGTGTTCTCGCTTTTTAAGGTCTAATAGAGAATCTAATTATACAAAAATGTAGTGACTTCTCCAAAAGAAAAAACACCAATTTATTACAGATTACTACCTTAGTAGTTTGTTTTTACTTTTTTAGAAAAAATTTTTTTTTATAATCTATCAATTTTTTCACTAGTTTTTTTTTAATGTTCATTATTATTTAAATTCAGTTCAATTACATGTTATTTGTAAAGCGCTTTTAACAACTCAGCTTTACAGAATCAAAATAAAATTTGTATGAAATGTGAAAAATGTGTGTGAATCAAAATCGTCGCTGATGAACAAGCCGAGGGTGACGCGGTTCTGAGGGAAAAACTCCCTGAGATGTTAATAGGAAGAAACCTTGAGAGGAACCGAACTCCACAGGGAACCCATCCTCATCTGGGTGATAACGGAGAGCAGGGATTGATCTGAAGTCATACTGTGTGTCAGGAGGCTGGAAGTTCAGTATAACAGGAGATGTGGAGACGTTCATACGGAGTCCAGTTCGTTATTGGAGGCTCAGGTAGACTGTAGGAGAGTCCCGTCCTGAACTATCAAGTCAACACACGTCCTAAATTAAAAATAAATAAAAAACACATAAACAACAGCCAAAATCAACGCTGGACAAATCAGTAGGTGGAGTGGAGAAAATGTTGTCCAGATGAGTTCAAACTTTCTCTCCGACCACCTGCTGCACTACACACATCAACCTAAACGCAGTCTGGTTTAAAACCGTTAGACTGTTTTTGTTTGTTTGTTTAGAGTAACGGGTAGACGGTTATGTTGATGAAACTCCTGCTAGACTTAAACACCGTCCCCGGATGGTTTAACTCAGCAGGAAAAAATGGGAGAGTTAAAAAAGTCGCAAAAACGGATCATAATTGTATAACGCTAGCTTACTGTAATTTATACCAATTCTGTCACTATCACTTTTAAGTCTAGTGATTAGAAATCAACCCGAAACGTGGACCCGCGCATCAGATTGTAGCTTTTATTCTCTCTCTCTCTTTAAAACATCAGGTCTAGCTAATCAATTCACGATTCGTCAAACGATTTAAACATTCTACATTTCCCTTCGTCCCTCTCAGGCTGAACCGGATCTCCAGCGTTCTGCCGGACGAGCCGGACTTCCTGCGCCACGTGACCCAGCTGGACCTGCGGGACAATCGCCTGAGCGAACTGGACGCCTCGCTCTTCCCTCGTCTGGAGGTGCTGCACTGCCAGAGGAACCGCATCTCACGGCTCCGGCTCCGGGGCAGCACGCTCAAGGCCCTGTACGCCTCCAGCAACGGTAAAAAGACACACGCACGCGCAGAAACGAAGCGAAAAACAGCCGCTACACCTCGAAATAACACCGCGCTAGCATTTAATCAGCGGTTCTGACCCCGGCGTCCCGATTTTTATTTCTTTATTTTTTGCTAAACAGAAATTCGGGATCTCGAAGCGAGTCCAATCACGTCCAATCTCACCTACATGGACATTTCAAGGTGAGTGACTTTTACACACACTTACACAAGAAGCGATAACGGGGGTCCAAGCACTGTGCCAGACGACTCTATGATTATATAAACACAAGTTAGAGTCGTGCGCTTCCTGATCCGAGAAGTGACGTGATGCTGTTAATCACGGTCATGACGGGGTGTAAGTGACATATCCCGGGTGAGTAAGGGGTCTGACGTGTGTGTGTGTGTGTTTCTGATCGGCTGAAGGAATTGTCTGGAGGTGTTACCGGCGTGGCTGAGTGACAGCAAGAAGCTGGAGGTGCTGGACGTCAGTCATAACTATATCAGAGAGCGGCCACAGTGGTGAGTGAAACACACACACACACACACACACACACACACACACACACACACACACACACACACACTGGTTTATGTGTCAGTGTCCAAATGATGGATTTCTTCAGTGTATCATGACGTGTGTGTGTGTGTGTGTTGGTAAGAAGACAGATTCATATTCTGTTTGTCCTTTACACTTTCCATCTCCTGCTCACTCACACACACACACACACACACACACCCTCTCATCACTCTGTCATCCTTCCTCTCTCTCTCTCTCTCTGCACATCTGTCCGTAATCAGCCGCTCCCTCCAAAAGTATCGGAACGCCAAGGCCCATTCTTTATTATAATTTTTTGGGTTGTTGTTTTTTTCCTCTGTGATTTGGGTTTGAGATCAGGTGACGAACATGATATTTATATCCGAATGTGCTGTGAAGCTTCGAAACACGGGCGCGTTTTCGTTTCAAACCCGTTCACACTTCGGGTGGTCAAAAGTATCGGAACGCCCAGCCGACACACGTCCTCCGTCAGCTCGATTGTGTAAAGAATTAACGCCGCAGCCTTGGAGTCGACACTAGTTCGTGACGAGCCAATCAGGAGTGTCTTGGAGCGTTCACAAACGTTTTATAGTTTAATGTAATCTATTGCTTGAATATATATACACTTTTCTTTTTTTTTCTTTTTTTCCCCTGAGATTCTATTTCAGAGTGTCCTTTTACAGGTTGGGCGTTGATCTTTTCATCAGACTTGTGCGAGAACACACACACACACACACACACACACACACACACACACACACGCACACACTTGTGACTCGGCTCTGTCCTTTCCGCCCTCCGTCTTTCTACAACTTCCTACCTCATTCCAGTAGGAAATTAGTTTTCAAAAGGTTACACTGACCCTGTCTCTCTCTCTCTCTCTCTCTCTCTCACACACACACACACACACAGGCTGTTTTGCAGCAGCAGCCTGAGGAAGATCCTGGCAGGCCATAACCGTCTGCAGCGTCTGCCCGAGCGAGTGGAGAAGCCCGCGGTGGAGGTTTTAGACGTTCAACACAACCAGCTGGTCGAGCTGCCGTGTAACCTCTTCCTTAAATCCAGCAGGTATCTCACACACACACACACACACACACACACACACACACACACACACACACACACAGACCTTTATTAAATATTTACACACCTTTAATGGTTTCCTCACATCCGTTACAAAGAAATAACCATCACACACACACACACACACACACACTTTGGGCTTGTATTAGAAATGAAGAAGCTTTGTTTTTCTCGTTCAGTTTAAGGTGCCTAAACGCCTCGGCCAATAAGCTCGAGAGTCTGCCCCCCTCCAGCCTATCGGACGAGAGCAACAGCATCCTGCAGGAGCTCTACCTGACCAACAACCACCTGACCGACAAGTGTGTGCCTCTGCTCACCGGACACACACACCTGAGAGTCCTGCACATGGCCTACAATCACCTGCAGACCTTCCCTGCTAGGTATCTCACCTACACAGACACGCACACCGTACACCAGTTTCATTTTTATAAGCAGCCAAGAGGAGTGGTAAATTAAGGTTCAGTGAATCATGATGAACCGTACTTACGGCCACCGCACGAAAGTTATATTTTCGGGTGGCTGGAACGGATTATTCGCGTTTGCATTATTTCCTATGGGGAAGTACGTTTTGCAGTACAAGATTACTTCTTAAGAACTCGCCTCTGCAATGGATTAAATTCGTACAGCGAGGTCCAGCTGTACTGAGCTCACAGCATGTAGCGAGCGAGACTATCACACATGTTCCTGTGTAATGTAAAGGCTGAACACGTTCCACACATCCTTGATGCACACGCTGACCTTATTCACATGCCTGCAGTAAAATGGCGAAGCTGGAGGAGCTGGAGGAAGTGGACCTGAGTGGGAACAGGCTGAAGGCCGTGCCCACCACCATCCTGAACTGCAGGCGCATGCACACACTCATCGCCCACTCTAACACCATCGAGGTGTTCCCCGAGGTCATGCAGCTCATGGATATGAAGGTCAGCATACACACACACACTCTGTCATACATGCTCTGGTATGCACATATAAACACACCCCTAAGCAATCAGGCTTTTACAGTGACCAGGTCGTGACTGCTGTGTCAGAACTTTAGTGCTGAACTAATCAGCAGAGTGAAATACTACCGCTGCAGTCAGTCAAGAATCTGAGGACGGAAACATCTGTTTCACTAGCACCGATCATGAGCGGCTTCACTGGCGCTAATAGTAACATGCTACAACCAGGCGAGGTGTTCATAAATATGCACTGTGTATGGCCAAGGAAGGAGGCTAACTTCCAAAAAACTGTTCGTTTATAGGGGTAGTCCCCCCAACAAAACAGAGTTCACAGTCCAATGCAGTGGAAAACAGCTCTGAGATAAACCGGCATCTGGGATTCGTGTCCAAGGCGTACAAGACTCACTTTGATGGACTTAAGAACAAATCCAACTTGCGAACAACGGACTTGCGGATTTGAATTCGTTCATAATTCAGTTCACTTCAATTAAATTTTATTTGTATGAAGCTTTTAACAATTGACGTTGTCGCAAAGCACCTTGACACAGAGCTGTTTTTCACTGTATTGGACTGTGAAGTCTGTCTTGCTGAGAATTTTTTTTTTTTAAATTAGGATTATTCACCATCTGGACAGCTTTACAGGACAGACATTTTCTATCATCGTGCTCCCGGACTGATTCATTAAAACCAGTGAGGCAGACTCATTTCTCCCGAACAAACACGCACAAATACGCACATACAATATACCGGACATTTTATACATTCGCTTACACGCTGAAAATATTCAGCGTATAATTTTAAATATTGGTATCTGGTGCACTGCAGTGTAATTTTTATTTTTTTTGTACAACACACGTGAGCTACGTCTGTGATTGAATCCAGAAGTAGAACTGCGGTCTGTTCGTATCTGCGGAAATTAATAACTCGGATGTTCATAGGTCGGGGACTAAATGTAGATAGTAAACATAACACTCTTCTTGTAGCGTTTGACATTGTAAGGACGTCTGTGCAATATTAGGTTTAGGTATAAGCATAGCATTACTGAATTATCATCAATAGAAGGTCCTTATGATTGCAAGTCAGATGTTTAGCGTGTGTGTGTGTTATTTAATCCGCTCCCCCTCCACCCTGCTCTCGTCCTCTCCTCAGTGTGTAGATCTGAGCTGTAACGAGTTAGTGGAGATCACACTGCCTGAGAACCTGCCTCCGAAACTGCAGGAGTTAGACCTGACGGGAAACCCGCGCCTCAACCTCGACCACAAGACCCTGGAACAGCTCAAGTAAGTCGCTCACCGCGCGTCCTCATATGCGCTACATTAGTCGTGTGTATATAAAGTATAACCCGCTTGACTCATGAGCACCGTTATTCCTGTAGCAACATCCGCTGTTTCCGGATCGACCCGCCCCCTGCTTCATTCTCAGCCAATGAGGCTGCAGGCGGGCCGGCTGTCTGGAGTCACGGTTACACCGAGGCGTCTGGAGTGAAGAACAAGTACGTACCACTTAAACACGCAGCGTGATGCAAACGCTGGTACTTTCAGTAGATCTGTTACAGACTCTCAGAACATCTGGCTAGCACAGCTGGATGTTCACCGCGTAGTACGGCACCCCGAAGCGTCAGCATTTATTATTAAACGCCTAATTTCTGTATTTATACACTACTTAATATGGTCTACTAGAGTGTGTGTTAATATTTATGCTTTTCTATCGAAATCGGAATTCGTAGGTACCTGTATGAACCTTATTTATATCGTGTCATGAACTCTGTGTGTGTTTGTTCAGACTGTGCGTGGCAGCCCTGTCAGTGAGCAGTTTCTGCGGCAGTAGAGAAGCGCTGTACGGCGTGTTTGACGGAGACAGGAACGTCGAGGTGCCGTACCTCCTGCAGTGCACCATGAACGACATCCTGGCCGAGGAGCTGCACAGAACCAAGAGCGAGGAGGATTACATGACCAACACCTTCCTCGTCATGCAAAGGTGAACACAGCCTGATGAATTTAAGCGTCAGGATCTTTTGTGAACCGAACAGATTTCAATAAGTATAAGCAAACATAATGCGTTCTCAGTTTACTCGGACATATGTTCTTTTACTGATAATGTGTGAGGGTGGCAACGGGTGGTCGCCAGTTCCAATCAGACTGGTGCAGAGTTATTCGCAGACCCCTTGCTGTTTTTGCAAAAAGTACTCCAAAAAAAAATATTAAAGATAGAGCAGCTTTACTTAACGTTAATGCTTGCTGTGTTCCCTCTAAAGTCATGATGCCAAGAGTGTTTCATAATGCCTGGACCCATTTAGGCAGCCAAAATCTATCCTCACACAGCCAGTGCTAATTTTACATTGTGAAATGTTCCACATAAATCAACAATCTTTAAAATCCCCCTCACTTCCTGTCCACACAGGAAGCTGGGCACGGCTGGGCAAAAGTTGGGCGGTTCGGCCGTTCTGTGTCACATCAGGCATGACCCGACCGACCCAGCGGGCTGCTTCACGCTCACCGCGGCGAACGTAGGGAAGTGTCAGGCAGTGTTGTGTCGCGATGGTAAAGCCCTGCCGCTGTCGCTGCTGCACAACATCGGTCTGGAGGAGGAGTACAACCGCATACGGCAACACAAAGCCATCATCACCGAGGTAAACTACCACCTACAATTTATCAGTAAACCACAGTGAGGTGAACTACAACCAACACTACTTCTAAACATTAGCAAGGTAAACTACCACCAACAATTTATCTGTAAACCTCAATGAGGTAAACTACAACCAACACTGCCTATAAATGCCAGTGAGGTAAACTACC